>JAJMGD010000013.1:0-402254 GCA_030568515.1 Suhomyces guaymorum
GGGGGGGGGGGGGGGGGGGGGGGGGGGCCTGCGCAAGGCCTCCTCGTCCTGTAGACAGTAGCAGCGCCCAAAACCTGATACTATTAGAGGAAGCTAAAGTGTTCTGTGACATTGCGTCGGGTGCAGGATCTCGCAGCAACCCAATGCTGGAGCAAATGCTGGAGCAAGTGCTGTCGCGAGCCCTCGACGTAGGCTGCAAGAAGGTGACACTCACCAAAGCGGTGGTGTTGCTTCCTGTTCGTGCATCGAGCATACCAGCAACTTGCAACAACAGTGACACCCACGGGCCCTCCAAGGTACGGAAACATTGGCTGATTTCTTCACACCCCCTCTCCCCAGTTGGCTCCCCGTTCAAAGCCCTCTTCCATCAACGCTACTTGTCACCCGGTTTTGCCGGTTTTGTCCATTTCGCCCTGGACCTCCTCCACTAATCGCTCGCCGTATGCCGCCGTAGGCCGTAGGCGCCGACATCGCTGTCGCGTTCCCCCCTTGGCTGCTCCTGCCGCCACCACCACTGGCTGTAGGCCGCGCACCGCACGCACCTCCACCACCATCCCTCGTGACCGCACCGGGCATCGTGCGGCATTCCACTGTGGAGATTTTTTGCCGCATCACTTGTTGGGTACCGCCCTCCCCGCCGACATTAGCTGCTAGCGTTGAAGCGACATATGCGGTTAAAGCGTAGAACCAGCCAGTATCTATCCATCTTTTCCGAACAGTTACACTACAGTGACCTCAGTTTCACCCCCTAGCACCCCCAGGTCTCCTCCCCCCCGCTCTCCGCGCAATTTTACCGGCTCTTCCAGCCCCGTTGCTTAAAACCCTTGCCTCTTGTTCGGTCTCGGTTCGAGTCGGACCCCCGATTGTGTTATGCGCCTGGCGCTTTGTGCCACTCGCGTTACTGCCTGTTGTACTGTCTGCGCCCACCACTCGGGCTTATCCTCCTTACGTAATTGATCTCCGTGCCTATTTTGACTTATAGATCCATTTCCGCTCTAGTTTTTTCTGATTTCTCACCTTATCAAAGGATCAACGGCCGCCACCATGCTTCTCATCAGGAATACCAAGCAGGCGCCTCAGGAAAGGCGCCTAGCTGGCCAGCCTCGTGATCCCACCCTTCCATCTTCTTCCTCCTCCGCCACCACGTTTCCGCTCCAACCGCCCAAGCAAAAAAATGGCGATCAAAATCAAATCCTCCTCCAAAATCACCAATCTGCCTCTCCGGCCCTCTCGCCACAGAGCGAGCCCATAGACTCTCCCGTCGCCGACCCTTTGACGCTGTCGCCACCCAAAGACAAGTTCAAGATCAATTTTGGCAGCTTTTTTAAGAAAAGTACCAAGGCGCCTAAATTGGCTGTAAATACCTCAACCACACAAGAAAATGATCCATCACATCAGAACCACCAAAATCATCAGACACATCAAATGACCGATAGCAGCCAACAACAGCCTCAGCACGTGCACTCCGGCAGTCTCCTTTCCCCAACCTCCATCATCGACGGACCAAACTATATCACAATTGTCTCCAGCGAAGACGACCACAGCTACACCCACCACCGCCGCAGCACCAACGAGGACTTCGAAAGGTACACCTCCTTCACCGCCGAGTGTATTTCGCTTCAGGGAAGCGAAATGACGCTGTTCTCCGAGCTCAGCGAGTCGAAGCTCCAGTCGATCACCACACCAGCATCACCGGAAATGGGCCACATTGCGCTTCCCAAGCCTAAAAGAACGACCTTGAGAAGCATTTTGGGCCTCACCAGCCCGGCTCCCGCTGTTGCTGAGTCGCAGACCTCCGAAGATGACTTGGATGAAGACGTTACCACCTATCTTCTGGACCTGGAGCTGGACCTCAATTTTGATCCAAAAAGCGAAGAAAGCGAGCACGAATACAAGCATGGCGGGTACCATCCAGTCGCCAAAGGCGAAACCTACTACTCTCAAAAACAACCCAAGAGAGAGTACATCATTTTGAGAAAACTCGGATGGGGCCACTTCTCCACTGTTTGGCTCGCCAAATCCCGTTACAACCCCAATCTCACCAGCCTGATAAGCTCCGATGAAGATCCCATCGCTGTGGCCGATACCAGCGAATACTACGTTGCCATCAAGTACGTGAAATCGCATAAAAACTATATCGAGGCCGCTGAAGACGAAATCCGCATCCTTCACACCTTGAGTAACCCACAAGAAAACGCTCATCACCTCAGAGCTGGTGGCTATAGGGTGCCCAGCGCCGGTAGCAGTCACGGCTCCAAGCACGTCATGAAACTTATCGACGATTTTGAGGTGGTGGGCCCCAACGGGGTTCACATTTGCATGGTATTTGAAATACTCGGAGAAAACGTGCTTAATTTGATTCACAAGTATAAGCATTTCTATAATGACATCAATAAGGAAATCAACATTAAGAAGGACAGCCAAGAAGAATTGGTCAGCCCTACTGATACCACTCTCGGAATGAAATTCTCCAAATTGGATTCCAAACCAAGGAAGAGTACCAAATCTAAACTTAGCATGGGTCTTAGTCTCAATCTAGGACTCAACCTTCTGAAAAACAGAACTTCTCCATCGAAAAAGCTCGAGCCACAACAAGCTATCATCGAGGGCCGTGAATTAGAAACCCCTCCACCAAATGAGTTTTCGGAATCGGAATGGAGCAAAAAACTCCAGAATCTTAATTCTGAATCACTTTTGAACTTGGTGCAACGCCAGAAAAATGCAGGTGCTATTCCTTTGAATTTCGTTCGTCAAATCGTCAAACAAATGCTTTTGGCCATGGATTACATTCATCGTTGTGGGATCATCCATACCGATCTCAAACCAGAGAATATCTTGGTCCAGGTCAAAGATGTAAACAATCTTATTCGTTTGATCGAAGGTGACGATATTGCAAGAAGTAATAGCATCGATGCAAGAACCAAGGCAGCAGCTGTAAGGAAAAATTCCAGCTCACATGCCAATTTCTATGGCAAGAAAATGGTGAGACAAGGCACTTCGGAATCCATTAAATCCCGCAATCAATCCGTCGCATCATCGGGTGGCGACTCACAACTCAGTGGTTTGTACAAACGGTCCAGAAACTCTACAAGCGCAAGCGGAGAATGTCCTGTTCGCACATCCAAACCATTGAGCTCCTCATTCAACAACGACGTCTTCTTCAAAGAAGTTTCATACGACTCTCGTTCCAAACTCCCCAAATCATTCAGTCCACTTTCTAAGACGAAATGGCAAAGCTCCAAGGTTCAGGAAGATTCTATCTCCATCAAAATAGCCGATCTTGGAAATGCTACTTTCGCCCACAATCATTTCACCAACCAAATTCAAACTAGACAATACCGCTCCCCAGAAATTCTCATGAAGTATAAATCTTGGGGTGCTTCCACCGATATGTGGTCAATCGGGTGTATCATCTTTGAGCTTATCACCGGTGATTATTTGTTTGATCCTTGCAATGGCAAGTTTTTCGATAAAGACGAGGATCACCTCGCTCAAATTATCGAACTTCTTGGCGCGTATCCTAGCGACGAATACTTGATCGATTGTAAATTGACTTCCAAGTACTTTAAACTCGACCCTCACAGCAATAAGGTTGTACTCAAAAACATTGAATCTCTCAAGTTTTGGTGTTTGGAAGATGTTCTTGTTGAAAAATATAAGTTCAGCAGGGATGACGTCCAGATGAAACTTATTGCCGATTTGATTCTCAAGTGCTTGACCTTCAACTTGAACGACCGTTTTGACTGTGGCTCATTGCTCAAGCATCCATGGTTGAGAGAAGGAGAGTACACCGATGATATGTTGGAAGAAATGAAACAGATGACCAGCGATCACGAAAAGGTCCCAGGATTCACCGATAGCTGGGGCGAAGAAGACTAAGATATCAAACGTTCCAATTTAGGTCAAAGAAAATTCACCGTTATTCATAGACTGGGTAAGATGAATGCTTCAAGATCACACAACAACCAGGCGATGCCGCTAAAATTTCAATTCATCTCGTGTTTTTCTCATTATGTTCAGGCATTTTGACGACTTTGGGGACTTCATTTCATATTATAGATAATTCACAACGGAAAAAAAGAACATTGTAGTAACAGGCATTGATATTATGAGGAAATCATGATGCAGAGCCCGTAGTAGTGAGTTTCAGTTCAAACAAATCGTCAAGAAATTGATAAGTGTCATGAATAATTTCAAGTTGGTATGCGAATTTTGAATAAATCTATCACCCTGACAAAATCATACCTTCGAACTGAAGAAGCCCAACATTTCCTCTACCTTTATATTACTGAACCCGAAGAATCCGATACTAACATTTCTAGTCATCGATGTGGAACACCTTATGTAAGCGCCGGACATCCTATTGTTAGATCCGCTAAATTTAGCCAAAATTATATCACTAAATAATCATATGATATGTCAGATTATAGTACTAAAAATGCCTGACTATTCTATTTTCTGAACTAAAAACTAATGATTTTTCCGCATAACCGAGCCCAAAAAATACAAACTGCCTCTATTCTTCTCCATATTAGTGCGAGTTTTCATGACATCTGGAACTAGTGCTCTGGTAATAGTTATCTCTAGGTCTCTATATCAGTTGCAGTTTTCATGAGCTCTGAAATTAGGGAGTTCTGAAATACAATAAAGCCTCACTTATCTGGAATGGCGGGGATAACGAAATTACTCGGTTACTAGTGAGGGCAGTGCGAAGAAGGTGGCTTATCTGTGGTCATCGCGAAAGCCAAAGAGGCTCATAGGGAGTTGTGCGCAAAGTCAAAAAGATACTAGTCACTTCAAAAGGATTAGAATTGAGTTTGAACCGCAGAATTATTGGTACTCATGGGGGATTCTTTTGAGGAGAATTTATAGAATTATGTGGCTTCGTTGAAGTGAACTTAGAATTTAAGCACGAGTCCTTATATCCCTTTTTCTTGATGAAGAAGTAATATTAGTAAATTTCTTGACTTTTTTGAATAATTAATAAGGATTAATTTCTTTCTTATTCAAAAAGTAATGACTGGTTATTTCTTGGTTTTTTTTAGAATCAATAAGGATTAATTTCTTCATTATTATCCAAAAAGTAATAACTGGTTATCTATTTTTTTTTTATCGATTAATGACTTATTAGGTCTTTCCATGATTCATCTAAATCTATGCTTGTGGAAAGCTTCCACATCAAAATCATCATCAGCGAGATCTAAATTGGCCTCATAGTCAGAATCCAATAAAGGATCTCTGACCACTTTTTTCTTCTTTTTCAAGACCTTTTCCTTAGATTGTTTCGAGTCCTCAGTTTTTGAATCTTCAGTTATGATTTTCTCTTGAACTGTGGTGCTGTCTTTTAACTTTTCCGAACTTTTATCACCATAAACATTTATATCCTCATTTATCTTTTCCTCCCCATCCTCTTCCCTCCTTACTTCTTCATCTTCTTTATCATTTGCTTCCTCATGTTCCTCTTCATTGTCTTCTCTTTTTTCTTCTCCTTTTTCTTCCCTTCTTTCTACCTTCTTTTTCGACAACTTCTTATCGTTCAAAACCTCATGGGCAGATTTCATCTGGAACTCCTCCTCTTCCTCGTCTTCCTCCTCAAAATCCAACTTGACCACCGCTTTCTTCACGATCTTGGCCTTCTTTTGTGGTGGCTCTTCCAGCACAACCAGTGCTTCCAGAGTTTTCAAATCAAAAGGACTACTGTGAATTTCAACCCCACTTATCGTGGCAGGATATAAAGGACCAGAATCTCCCATTACTGAGTCACCTATCTTCACCACATTGTATATCGACTCTCCCACTACTTTGCCAAATACTATATACTTCTTGTAATAGCTTGGTTCTTCTTTAAGACAGATGAAAAATTCATCTACACTGTGATTATGAATCGCGTCTTCACTCTCTCTTACCGCTGCCAACAGTCCCTTCTTGAACTTGATTCTGGAATGGAACTCGTTGCGGAGGTTATAATTGACCTCGGGTTGAGTTAATTGGACGAGATCGGCCGTAATTGTGCCAAATGGCTTATTATTGTACTTCTTGTCAAGACAATTCTGGAGGAATTGTCTGGAAGTTTCAGGCACTTCTTTCGCCCATAACTCGAGATTTATGGGACCTTTGGAGGTATGGATGGTGAGCGAAGCACTCGTGGGTATATCTGACATCGAGGATATGAAAAAGACTGAAAAGAGTGTGATTTAGAGATGAAATGCAGAGTAAGATTGAATTGTGGAGAATGTCGCGCAGTGATGAGGTCGCAGATAAGATGGAACTTTAGAGAGATACTTGGAGAATTAATGGGGAAGTAAACAAAGGAGCGATTGAAGGAACAATTTAAGGGGAGTTCTATTAGAGCTGGGGATTATGTGGTAACTAAATCAAGAAAAGGTCATTAGACTTCTAGATTTAAAATGGCATAATTTTTAGCTTGAGAGAAAATGTCGTAATGTCGCAGTTTCATAGATTAAGCACCCAAGTGAAGACAGTAAAAAATGGAAATAATCTACTAATCGAAGATAGAAATAATTCCTTTACTTATCTTCAAGATCTTATTAATTTTAGAAGTGTGAATATCTCCGAAAACCCAGAAAACAGGATATTAAATTAGTTATGATTCAACTAAATAGCAATTAAATCACTACAAGGAAATCAATCTTCGAAAATCACATAAAAGCCGTCTCTAATTCAATAGTAGACTTCAATAAAAGTCAACTGATACTGATTACCAGTGTTATTTGAATTATTCTCGTTCTTTTCCGATTTTTCAGTAATAAAAATTAAATTGATAGAATAACACCGATGAAAAAAATAATCCCCAGCTCCAACAAAAGCCAACATACTCCATGCCCTCCTTGTATTACTAACACTCTTCGCTATCATTTATTGTCAGCTCCACCACAAGTTTATCATATTCTGATCTAGTCCAACGTTTGGTAAAGACACGCCCTCGCCAGATCAAAATAACACGAGCGACAACCTGGCGTCTGTCACTATCGATTGTCACTTTCACGCCATGGGCTCCCTTAAATCTTTCATCAAGGCCGTGCGGAAGGCCAAGACCATCGCCGACGAACGTGCCGTCGTCCGCAAGGAGTCCGCCGCCATCAGAACCTCCTTCCGTGACGCTACCTTGGATCAAACCACCCGTCGAATCAATATCTCCAAATTGTTATATCTCTACATTATGGGAGAAAAGACCCATTTCGGACAAGTCGAATGTCTCAAAGTGTTGGCGTCGCCTCGTTTTGCCGATAAGCGGTTGGGCTACTTGGCCACAATGTTGTTTTTGGACGAAAACCAAGAGGTGTTGACCTTGTTGACCAACTCGTTGGATAACGACATGCAACATCCCAACGCGTTTATCGTCGGGCTTGCCTTGTGCTGCTTGGGAAACATTGCCTCTCCGGAATTGGCGCGTGATCTCTACACCAAAGTGGAGAAAATCATCACTACCAATAATACTTACTTGAGAAAGAAGGCCTGTATAGTGGCGGCCAAATTGGTGGAAAAAGACCCCGATTTGTCGGAGTTCTTCTTGCCCAAGGTGCCCCAGCTCATCAACGACAAACTGCCCGCGCCATTGCTTGGTGCAGCCAAGTTGATCCAGTCGTTGTACTACGCCAGCGAGGAAAACCGCCCTTCTTTGGTGAAAACCATCCCCAGCATCGTGGCTCATTTGAAGAGAGTCACCACCAGTGGCTACATGCCCGACTACGACGTCATGGGCACCACCGACCCCTTTTTGCAGGTGGCTCTCTTGTCCACCCTTCGGATTTTGGCAATGGATGAACACTGTCCTGCCGAATATTTGGAACAAACCAACGATATTTTGACCCAGGTGGCCTCCAACCTCGAAAGTGGCAAGAACGCCGCCCATGCCATTTTGTACGAATGTGTCAAGACCATTTTTGCCATCCAATCGGACCAATCACTCAAGATCTTGGGTGTCAATATCTTGGGTAAGTTCTTATCCACCAAGGATAACAATACCAGATACGTGGCGCTTGACACCTTGTTGAGCGTGATCAATATTGAACCATTGGCAGTGCAAAGACACAGATCCACCATTGTCAGTTGTTTGTCCGACGGAGACATTTCCATCAGAAGAAGAGCCTTGGAGCTTTCGTTTGCGATTTTGAACGAGCAAAATATCCGTGTCTTGGTAAGAGAAATCTTGATTTTCTTGGAGGGTAGCGCTGATAACGAATTGAAGCCTTACGTCACTTCTCAATTGGTGATCGCAGCCAACAAGTACTCTCCTAATGATAAATGGCATTTCGACACCCTCATCAGAATGTTGAAGGTGGCCGGTAATTTCGTCACTTCTGACATTGTGTCCAACATTTTGGCTCTCATCTTACAATGTAACGACAGTGAATTGAAGCAACATGCTGCTACCAAATTGTTAGCTTCATGCCTTGAAGATCTCTCCCAATACAGTTTGGCTCTCATCACCATTTGGGTGGTAGGAGAGTACGGAGAATTGATTTTGGGATCCTCCATTGAAGTCAATGGCAAACCTGTCAATGTTGACGAAAAGAAAATATTAAAACTTATTGATGATCTCATCAACAACTCCACCTTCTCCGAAAACGAAAACGCGCAATTGGTGGCCTACATCTTGACCACGATCTTGAAATTGTCGGTTAAGTTCCAAGACCCACAGTCCATCGAACAATTGAGACTCGTCTTAAACTCCAGAACTCACGACAGCAATCTTGAGATCCAAGTTAGAGCCGTGGAGTACCAGGAATTGTTTGCACAAGACTCCAAGTTGAAAAAGGGCTTATTGGCACATATGCCCGCTCCACCAGTCAAGGAGAGAGAATCCTTATCTTTGAACTCTACCGCCAACAAACCCAAGCCAGCGTCCAGCCATGGAAGCGCGGGAACTGCCACCACCGAAGATTTGTTGCTTGACTTGATGGACGACGGAAATAATGGTTCTTCCACCAGAGCAGAGCCTACTAAGAATCAAAATGACTTGTTATCCGATATTTTCGGTAACAGCTCCAACTCCAATTCTAATGCCAATACCAAGAAACAAGCTTCCCTGGGAAATGCCGCTATTCTCGACTTATTCGACGCTCCAGCATCCACATCGGCGCCACCAGCCAAGCCTAGCGCCGGTGCAATCGCGGCGTTCAACAACCAAAATATCAAGGTGGCTTTTGCACCCAAATCGTTCCCACAGAACGGCCAAGCATTGATAGAAGCACAGGTGGATTCTAATGCGTCGAGTGTGGTTGAACATGTGCAATTGCTCATTGCGGTGCCCAAAACACAAAAACTCTCGATATCGTCTACATCGGGCGGAGACTCAATTGCGCCGGGAGGACCCTCCATTCATCAAGTGTTGAAACTTGCTGGTAAAGAAGGAGCGAAGATCAAGTTGAGAGTGAAGGTGAAGTACAGTGTAGGGGGACAAGAACACGAGGACCAGTTTGATTTCGCGGGGTTCAACCAAACTTTATAGAATGCCATCAGTAGATACCCAAAATAAAGCTAGGCTCAAAAAAGGTCTTGATAAAGTGTAGGCTAAGAATAAAGAAGTCTTAAGGCGTGAAAATAAGAAGTCATTTAAGTCTGGAAGTTGACAAATTGCATTCTTCAAGTATTATCTTATTGATCCATTTCCTCTCCAAAGCGGTTACGTAAGAAGAGGCAGAAGTCATAAAGAATTAATTTGAGGTTTTGAGATAAGTAGATGGCTTGAATAAAGTGTTAAAAATGGAAGAATAGGTGGAGGAAGGTAGGAAATGTTCAGTATTATCTTCATTACGTAAGCCAGGGTACTAGAGTCTTTCTATTATGTAAGAAGACTAACTTAAGAATAGAAACTTTTAAGGAGAGCCAAGACACTCAATTTACAGTCTAGAAGATTATCTGGTGTGCTTGCTAACAGATCATAAGATTTACGAGAATTAGACCACTATAATCAAGAAAATAAGCATTGGCGAGGCAAATCCCATCAATTTTCATGAAAAAGAGGAAAACCGGGAGCTTATCAAGAATCAAACGCATCATGAAAAGCTTATTAGGAAGAGTCATATATTCTCATTAAGACGAGTTAATTTTTTGGGAAGAGCCTATAAGGGGGAGCTTATTACGAAGAGCTTATCATATTACATAATCAAAGCCCCTTCAAGTGGGGGGCAAATGAGCTGCAATCCAATCCGATGGCAAATCGAAATAGGATGCCTGGCTCCTTACTGAGGAGTACGTCATCCCAAGATAATAACCTGATCACTGGGGCTACAAATGTGTCTTTGCTTGCTCCAGTATTAAGTTCCCGATTACGTAACCACTTCTTACGTAACCAGACCTCACTGGCACGGTTGCGAAAAGCAACCATCTGCCTCAACTATATAAAGCCCTACCCCACATTCCAATATCATCCAATCCCCAATTGACCATAAACACGCTGATTAAACTAGTGATTCTCCACAATAAACTAGTATATCCCCACTAATTAACAGTTAAATCCGTTAATTAACACAGTTGATTCCCCTAATTAACTCAATTAATTCCGATAATTAACAGCTGATTCTACTAATCAACTAGTTAATTTCCACTAATTAATTCAAAATGTTACCAACCAAGATGTTACCAAACCAGATTTTGAAATTAACCACTAGAAGTATCATCACCAGATCTTATGCTCCTGCTGCCAGAAGATTCGCCTCAGACTACCTGGCCCAAGAGTACACTGGTTCCAGACTCAAGGACCACAAGTTGGAAGAAACCCAAAAGACTTCCGGCTACAAACCTCATCCAGATGCATCTGCCAGTATCGGTAACGGTGCTGCAGGCGAAAAGTTGTTCCCTACGCCTTCCAGTGCATTCAAAGTCTTTGGAAAGGAAATTCCCAAAGCCATTGCTGCGCTTATGGCAGTTGTTGGACTTTTAGTGGCATGGCCAATGTTGGCAAAAAAGACCAGTGACTTCGTGGATGATGTTCCTAAGAACGAGACCGCTGCTGTCAAGCTCAAGAGATTTGGTATGACCAAGGAGAAGCCGGAAGTGAACATTCCCCAGACGTATGTGAGGAAGGAGAAGACCGAGGAGGATGATGAGTAGATAGTTATGAATGATGACAGAAATAATGAGAAAGAATGTAGGAAAATAATGGAGAGCATAAGTAATGTGGGAGGATGGAAAAAGATATCTTCATAGGTGCTACAAATTAATAGAGAAGAAATACAAAGAAGATATTAATATTCAATTCATGATTTGCAATTATATTAGCAGAAGAGGTATTCTATCAAGGATTATTAAATTTATTTCATTGAATTATATATATTTATTCAATAGTATTTATTTCATTAAATTAAATTTATTGATTCAATCGTTTCTATTTCTTTCAATTTATTACACTGAGCCAAACTAATTTAATTCTATTGATATGATTATCATTCAATCTAAGCCTTTAGTTTGTTTTCAAATTGAACCTACAAAAGGAGCCATTCACTTTCGTAATAATTTTTATTGTTTCCTTTCTGTTTAATTGAATACTTTACTCGTTTACTCTTTCCTTCAACATACCTTTCTTGCTCTACTTATTTCTTTCCTAATTAACAAATAATTCATTTCTTGACTTGTTTACTTTATCTACTATTATCTCCTAAAAAACATTCATTTTTAATATCCTACTTACTTTCCCTTTTTAAAAGGTTTCATTGTCTCATAATTATAATCCCTCGTTCTTGACCAAGTAGTCGATATCTTGGTCAATGGCCTTCCAGTAGTCTTCCATGGTAGGGTACTTTGGCTTCCAGCCGATCAACTTACCGTTGTCAGCTCTACTTCTGGAGTTGGTACCCCAGTAGTATGCAGCAAACTCGTCTTCCTTAAGCTTGGTAAGGGCTTCTGGTTCCAAAGGCACCACTTCGTTGGTGCTGAGAATACCTCTCTTGTGCAAGCTGTTGGCAATGTATTGCGACAATTGCTTCCAGGTGTGTTCGATTGAAGATGGTTCCTTGGTGACAGGACCTTCGTTTTCGAGGTAGAGAGAACCGAAGTAGTAACCTTCTCTGTTGAGAGGAATGGATTCCTTGTTGGTGATCTTTTGGAAGATCAAGTAGTACAAGGCACCCAAGTCGTGGATGTGGATGTGAGACCAGATGTATTCACCGGAGTAGGAGGTGAAGGCCTTACCGTTCTTCTTGGCCAATTGGATCAAGCCTGGCGATTGAATCGAGATGATTCTGTCGTAACCGTTACTGATACCGACGATGTTGGAAGGACAGATGATGGCGGTGTTGATCTTAGGGTTCTTGGAATGGATGTCCAAGATGATCTTGTCCACTGGTCTGTGGGGTTGTTCCATGTCGAGCGAGTTGATTTCGTCAATGTCCTTCTTGTCGGAGTAAACCTTGGTGGATGGACCCTTGGTGGCGCTCAATGGGTCACCAATGATCGAGGTACCGGAGGTGTGGATCAAGATCTTAGGGGTGGCGGAAGATTCAAGAACCTCGGCCAAAACTTGAGCAGAAGGAACGTGGTCAACGTTGGCGGTGTTGATGATAAGGTCACTTTCGCCGACAACCTTTCTGATGATCTCAATGTCGTCCAAACAGCCGACCAAAGGAATGACTCTACTGTTGTTGGTGTTGGAGGCCTTGTTTGCAGCATTAGCAAGCTTTTGGCCCTTGGCTTCCGAACGGACCAACGCGGTGACAACAAACTCAATGCCGTCTGGGTTGTTCAAGAGTTCGTATAAGGCTTGGCCGCCGATGTAGCCGGTGGCACCTGTGATGAAAGCTTTGATAGACATGATAGCTGATTGATCAATTGATGGATGAATTGAATGATGAATTGATAAAACGGGAGAATCCAGCGGTATTTATAGCTGAGTAGACCCTAGGAGTTGTGGCTGCCAAATTGCGTAATGGATGCGTTGGCACAATGCGTATATGGAACGGCTCGTACTAGCAATTATTAATTTTCCGGATACACTTTCTGTTGAAGATCAGCGCTTAATAATAAAGGGGGATACACTTTCTGCCTTGTTTGACAGGTCACCTGACGCGCAGCCGTTTATCCGCAAACTCGGAGATTTCGGGCCGTCTATTATAAATCACTAAACAGCAGCGCAATTTTGTCAGCGGTTGCGAGCCACGAGGAGAAGCTTCAAAGAAGCCCAGCCTCGGCACGGCTGAATAATTAGAAGGAAAGAAATCGAAGAAGAGTGATGGAAAAGAATAAGTGTGTTGAAAAGTTTAGTCGCTTACGTAATGTCATCTCTAGTTTTATAGGATGAAATACTTCTTATTTCCAGACATTTCTGATGCTAATTCTTTCATCAATAGGACCCTTTTGTGGTTTTGTTGCGAATTCCTGGGCAAGTTGCTTTCTATTTTCTTATTGCGAAATAATTTTACTCAATTATAATTTCCGCATCTTCCGAGGATTCATTTACGAAAGCTTGAAATATTTCAAAATTTTTCAGAGGTGAAAAGTTGGAAAGGAATATTAACATGTACGGAATGGTTGAAAAATGATTTCCAACTTAGGAGATCCGAACGGAATATCCTTCTTTATGAGAACCTTCACCGCTCTCCACGATTAGTCAGCCCGAGAGCTCATTTCTAAGATTTAGCCATTTGACGTTCGCCAATCTCGATAACATTCCAACCCGTATGTCCAAATGTAGAGATTTTCAGCCAATCTCAAGCGAAGTCCAAAAATAGTGATTTTGACGTAGCCAATCTCAAGCGAAAGTCCAAATATAGTGATTTTGAAGTAGCCAATCTCAAGAAATTTTCCTAATCAAGAACTCTTTTGAGCTTTGACTCTCCTATTTGTTCATAAATATAACTCTCCTATTTATTCATCAAGCTCATAACTATTCATCTTGTTCTTCAAACTATACTTATCTTCTTCATCAAGCTCATAATTTTTTATCTTGTTCTTCAGGCCAATTAACTCGACTTATCTCCTTCATCAGGTTTATATACCTTTCCATCAAATAAGAATAGCTTCAAATCTTTCATACCATCTTGAAAGCCAATTACTCCAATCTTCCCCAGGCTATTTCTTAATTACTCCAGTCTTTCTCATTTCTTAATTACTCCATTCATTCTACCAGATATTATCTTATCACTCCAATCTTTGATCTCAATTACTTTCTTCTGTCTTATTACTCCGTCTTTTATCTCAATTACTTTCTTCCGTCTTATTACTCCCTCTTTTATCTCAATTACTTTCTACATTATTATCGTATTACTCCAATCTTTAACTGTCAAAGATTCTGACTTTTATTATATGACGTAACTACATGGAATAGACATCCACCATAGTCTTGATGCGGTTGAACCGGGCCAAACTCTTGACCTCACGGTTTTGCAAGTCTCTCAACACCTTCAACTCGCTATCCAACAACAACTCTTCCTCCTTCCCTTTGACATCTTCTCTTTCACATTTATCCAATAAAATCTTGTGATCCTCCTTGAAATCCTCCACATTGGTCAAGATCTTGCCCATGGTGAACATCAAAGAGTTGCTCAAGAAGCTGTGCGAAAAGTCTTCCTTATGACGGAAGAGATAAAATGTCTTGGATGCAGCTCTATCGTTACTTCTAGGCACTTCTTGGATTTCAACCATATTCAACTTGAACAATTTGTAGAGCTCATTTCTCACGGTTTTCTCTTTGAGAAGCACAGAGTTGGAGATCGACTTTTCATCACCAAGCTTTTGTGACTTAAGACAGCGCAAAATTCTGAATCCGTTACTGCCCACAGTACCCTTCACGAGCGCTTCGAAATTATAGTTTTTGATTTGTTTTTGAAGAGCGTAGAACGGGATGGTATAAGATCCAGGAGTGGTTTCAATCACAAATTGGATTCCTGTGGATGAGCTCAAAAGCTTCAAATGCTGGACTAACGTGGACTCGTCTTGGTTGGTAGTGCTGGGGTCGAAATTGAAAAGTGGAGCACCTTCAAAAGCCTCCTCGAATGCAGATGGTAACATATCCTGGCCCTCGAGCGTTAATGCTTGTGCGAGAATATCATCGCCGTTCTCTGGTTCCATCTTCACTCTTTTATTTTCTTCTTCGGCTGCCCCACTCAACTTTCTCTTTTTGAGGCCGTTTGCTGGCAAGATCGAGTTATTGAGGTCCAAATCTTCCGGTATCAATCTTTTCAAATCATTTATGCTAAAGACTGTTTTTTTATCATCCACCAATTTATTTTCCACTCCGCTCAAGAACGATTCCTTCTCCAGAGGTTCCACGATGAAATTGGAGATTTTAAAGAAGTCGTATTCCAAATCTGGGGACGAGGCTTCCACGAGGCTCAAACACAATTGGTAAATTCTGGAAGTGATAAGCCCAATCCGGGAGCGACAAAAGCCGACCAAAAAGTTTGATCTTTGATGCTTTTGGAATCTCTTAAAGTTGAATTTCACCAATAAATCCGATCTTAAGAGTTTATAACCGTTTTTCAATATATACATGTCTCTCTTCCCCTCACCTTCACGAGGATCCAAAAGATCCACCAATTTTTTCTTTGTTTTCTCTTTGATTTCGTTCACCCGTTTCACTTCCGAAATGGTGGACAGTCTGGGGGTATTTTTGGAAATGTCCTTGAACCACTTGTTCCACAAATCGTTGATGGGACTGAAATCGATCGGTCTGAGTTCCACAAGCCATTGATCTTTGACTAAACGGATCAACAAGTTCTGCTTATTGATTTTCTCCTCCTCGTCCTTGCCCTCCAAGTAGTCCTCTATTCTGACACTACCATTGAGCAACAAGTTTTGCACGATCTCGGCACTGGCCTCTCCATAGATGTTTTTGATGCTTTGGATGATCTCTCCACTGTACAATAAATTGTATACTCCCTCCTCGTTGAAGCTGTAAAAGATCTCCTTGGAAGAGTCTTCTTTCCAGTAGTAAATGCAGTTGAGCTGGATGAGCGAGACAAGCGCTTTTTTGACGATTTTGATGTTGAGCTTGGTTCTTCTCGCGATCTCTTTGGCAGTCAAACGCTCACAGGAGATCAAGATCGACACCACCATGGCGGCGATTTCGCCAAGGTGCACCTTGACGGTGGTGGTCAAGAGGTACGACTTCGGCGACTGGGTCTTGGAAACTTCTAGAACCTCTGACATCTCCTTGAATGGTTGATGGGACCTGATCAACAACACAAGTAAAAAAGTGATGAGACGGCAGTCACGTGGCAGACAATATCCACACGGTCTCACAATTATACTAACATTTCCATACAAGTCCACTAAATTCCATACAATTTCACCAATTCGACCGCCATTTCCTTACAGTCTTGCTAATTTCCATTTCTTTAAACCTCCATTTTTTTTCCTTACGACTTCACAATTTTCCATAACTTACGTTTCACTAATTTCCATTACTGTCTTTTCTACTTTTTAGCAGCAGTCACGTGCCGCTCACTACGTTTTTTGGCCATTTACCTATTGTATCTGATCCAGCGGCTACCACTCATATAAATACCACTCGATGTCTCTCAAGAGTAACCTCAAGGCGGTAAAGGCTGCCATTGCGGAGAATGACCCAGAGTCGGCGCTCTACTACTTAAAGGACGTTTTTGCCGAGGATCCACGCAATTACTTCGGTTATATCTTCAAAGGCAAAGCACACCAACTCAAAAATGAAGTGAGCAAAGCCATCGATGCTTTTGCCCAAGCCACCGAAATCGAGCCAGAAAACCTTTTGGGATGGAAGGGATACTTCCAGCTGGTCAAGAATAGTGACGACTACAAGTTGATCTTTGAAGTGTTCACCAATCTGATCAGAGTCCAGATCGATCAGGGAATCGGAATCGGCGAGGCATTGAAAGAATTGACCAATTGGCTCGAAAGCCAACAGTACAAGTCCAACGACGAGCTTTTCGAGGCCTACTTGCGTGCCATCATCCCAGGAACGCCGTTGGGAGAATTGGTGACAGGCAATTTGGGATCTCCAGAGGCCAATATCAAAACGCTATTGATTTTGGAAAGAAGAAAAGTAGAAAATGCCATTTCGGCGCGTGTTTCCAAGGAAAGAGTCAAGTTCGGCCGTGTATTGACCCAGGAGGCCAAGAATCATCTTAACAGCATAAGTTACGTCATCTATAAAAACTCGGATTTGAAGAATCTTTACGAATTGATTTTGAATGTTAGCAACGATGATACGTTGAGAAGACAGTTTGAAGAGGATTTCTTGAAGTACAAGTACAATCTCTTGCAAGTAAGCCCAGAAAAGGACGAATTGATCGCCGAAATCAAGGAAATGATCGATGGAATGCTCTTGATTGGCACAAAAAGTCAGTTTTGTTGGAGTTTATACTTTGACTGGTCCGATATGAGATCACTTGATGAATTGGATTTCGAAAAGGTGATTCAATTCTTGAAAAACTTCCCTAACCAGGGGTTGAGCATCGTTCTTTATGCATATTTGATGAGTGACATTTCCAAGTTCGACAAGGAAAGGGTGATGAAAGCTATGGAAAAGTCCAAGCAAGTGGGGAAGAAGGGAAAGAGATCGAATAAGAACAAAAAGAAAGAAGATGATAGTCCTAAATCAGAGGAAGTCACGGCTGATGATGATTTGAATCTTGAAGAGAAGAATCTCATTGCTGAAGAAGAGAGCTCATCTAGCACATACCAACCGGGTGAAATCTTAGCCTTGATGTTGGATGGTACGAAGAAACAATCAGATTCACTCTTGGCGAATAGAATAGTATGTGAGTACTACATATATTTGAGAGAATACTTGGAAGGTTCACAAAAGTGTCGTGAGCAAATCAAGATCTTGGCCGAGATGCAAAGAAATATTGGCCTTGACCTCAAGAAAACCAAGGAAGCTGCATTGTGCCAACTTGCCATCACTTACACATATTATGAAGCTCCTAAAAACTTCCCTAGAGCTTTGGAATTGTATGAAAGAATCTTGACAACAGATAAGGAAAATACTCAAGCCAAAATTGGTATCGGTTTGATCTCCATCGAAAAAGGAGACTACAAAAAGGCTAAAGAGCTTTTTAACGATATCTTGTCGAATAATCCTGATAATCAACAAGCTTCCAGAGAATATGGTTGGTGCTTGATCAAATTAGGCGACCACGAAAAAGGAAGAGAGATTTTGACCACATGTCTTGAAAGTTTGAAGAGTAAAGATTTACACACTGGAGAGTTACGTGCGTTAGTACAGTGGAGAATTTCTTCAAGTTTGATAGACCAAAAAGATTCTAACACAGACTATATCACCGAAGCCTACAAACATCTTCTCCAGTCACTCAAAGACTTTCAAAATTTTGCTCCATCTTACACCCTTTTAGGTGTGATTTTCCATGATCATTACGGCGATAAGCCAAGAGCTCAAAAGTGTTTCTACAAAGCTTTTGAATTGGATGTATCCGAAATTTTGGCTGCTAGATACCTAGTTGACGATTTGACATCTAAAAACGAGTGGGATGTTGCCGAAATATTGTGTAACCGTCTTGTGACGTCCGAGATTGCTAGAAGAGCCTTATTTGCTGGTGCACACGAAACCGCTGACAAAGCATGGCCATACAGAGCTCTCGGTTGCGCTGCTCTTAACAAGCAGGATGATCCAAAAGCTATTGAATGGTTTCAGACGGCTTTGAGAATGGCTGCAATGGATATTCAATGCTGGATTGGATTAGGAGAAGCTTATATGAATTGTGGAAGACTTGATGCTGCGGCCAAAGTTTTCCGTCACTTGATTTCAATTGAAAATCAGGATGAGAATCATCTTTGGGTAATTGAGTACATGCTCGGGCATATCATATCACAAATGGGAGAGTTCAACGAAGGTTTATTCTACCTCAATCAAGCACTCAAACGGAAGCCAGATGAAGAATGTATTTTGAACGGATTGTACGAAGCTTATATCGAGAACTCAAAGAGACTTGCATTAGGTGGGTTCTTTGGAAGATCCATTCAGGCGAATCTTAATGCCATTGAGTATTTGAAGCTCGCATTCAAATTAAACCCAAATAGTCCAATGCTTTGGAAATGTTTCGGTGAGTCCTTGAAATTGTTTTTGATTGTTCAGGAGAAGATGGATTTGTTTCCAGTCGAGCTTTTGAAAGAAACTTTCGGTGAAATCGATCCCGAAAGCAATTCTAACGATTTGACTAGAGAAGCATTGCTTAACGACGATTCTCAATTCAGCGACATGGTGGCACTTTATGAGCAAGGTCAGACCATCGAGGCGATCTCTTCAATCATAATCTACACTCAAATTTTGGGTTTGAAGTACCTTCCCTCTAAGGTCAGTAAGTACTTGAAGTCTGTTGCCATTTACAACCTTGGTTTGGCGTACTTAGATTCATACAATCACACCGAGAACACCAAACACAGAGATCTCTCGATAAAGTACTTCAAGAATGCGGTTCAATTGGAAGGCAACAATGCTGCATTTTGGGTGGGATTAGGTAATGCTTATGTGTCACTGAACCCTCATATCTCTCAACACTGCTTTATCAAGGCCATTTCATTGGAGTCAAGAGACGTGAGTGTATGGTCTAACTTGGCCGCCTTATATCTTCGTTATGGTGATGCTGAATTGGCACGTGAGGCTTTCCTGAGAGCACAGTCAATGGCACCACAAGAATCGGCATCATGGTTAGGACAAGCATTGGCAGCAGAAGCCAGTGACGATCTCGAGCAGGCTTCTCGACTTTTCACCCATGCTTTCGTGCTTTCAAATGGACGTAACCCATTGGCACAATTGTTATACGGAATGTCGATCATCAGCAAGAGAAGCGAGGGTTCTGATCCTGAAGATATCGAAGCAGCACAAGAGTTCAGTGTGGCAAACTTTGCTATGCAACAATACCTCAAGTTTGCACCTCAAGATGTTGTTGGCTTGCAAATTGCGTTGACGATTTGTGAAAGATGCAAAAACTACGACAAAGCCATGGAAATCGGTCAAAAGCTCTGTAGCCTTTTGGAAAGTGAGTACGAACGTACCGAAAGTGCTGCTACTCTTCACAAGTATGTTGGTGCTCAGACTCAATTGGCTCGTATCTGTCTTGGAATGGGTGACTATGGCAAATCTTTGGAGTATGCTCAACTTTCCTTAGACTTGATGGGAGAGCCTGGAGATGATTCTGAATTTCAACAAGCCATTTTGTCATCTAGAGTTGTTATTGGGTTGGCTCTCTTCTTCAGCAATGAATTTGACGAGTCGCTCGACTACCTCAAAATCATTCTAGAGACCCACGCTCTGTCAAAGAGGATGATTACCTTAATTGCGCAAATCCTCTATGCTCATGGAACCGAAGATACTAAGCAAGCTGCACTTGATCAGTTATTTGGCTTCATCGAAGAAAATGGTCTGTCATTGATGGTGGTTCTTACACTTGGTGCTATCTCTCTCGCAGATAACCACACCGAGTATTATGAAGCCATCAAAGAAGAACTTGAAGGTTTATCGCTCGAAGAACTCGGAGAGGACTCTTTCCGTGCAGTACCAGAAATGTTGGAAGCAATTGATAAACACCTATCCGTCGAAACATCACGTAACTGGCAGAAGGCGGCATTGATGTTCCCTTCAGACTTTGGAGTCTGGAAGCAGTTGAGCAACCGGATGGCATTGCTGGTGGCCTCATTAAGAGAAACCAAATTGACCGCTCCACAATTGGCCCAAGCGTACTTGGCTAGCGGAATCAGAAGAGAAGTACAGCGTAGTATGCTTATTTCACCAAACCCAGAGCTTTTTGTGAGTATGGCAGGAAAATAGACAAAAGAATAAGTCATTCTAGAAGTTAGAGCATATAAAATAGACGATAACGATTAATAAAAGTAGGAAGAATGAGGCAAAAGAGAAGGAGAAAGAAAATAGATAATCACAACTTGAAAGGAGGAAGAATAAGAGAAGAAGGGGAAGAGAAAGAATAAACACATCAGGGCAAAATTTATAAAAAGATAATGATTCAAAAGTATTACTCTTGATATTCTAAGTGAATATATTGCAAATCACTAAAAGAGACAGGTGCAAACAGGACTACCAGAAAATGGTATCAATGCCAACAAATAGATATTCTTAGAAGTAATTCAATCGACAACAGGTCTGTTTATAAAACCGGAACTCCTCTCAAATATATCTAAATTTCGAGGTTTCAGGACTGAAAATCGCTGAAAGGCCGATCAATTTACTGATCCCACTCTAAACCACTAGAAAAGACATTACAATATCAAATCTATCACTTCAACAAAGTATCCATCCTTTCAACTCCATCCACAATTGATCTATTCACCCTCTATGGCCCTTGTTTTTTTCTATTCACCCTCTATGGCCCTTGTTTTTTTCTATTCACCCTACAATAAATCTTCATTTTACATTTAATCTCCTTAAAGAAAAGGGCTTCTATACGCTCGCTAATCCACCTCATCGCCACACAACACCGACGCCCTATTTCTTGTGTTTGGGTCATTCCAGCCTCAAACTTCGGATTCCAATTCCCCGCCGTGACACCACACTACCATCCAACCATTCTACTATTTTTTTCATTATATGTACCTCTCCAATGCTTCTTCTATCCTTGTTTCTCTTTATTTTCTGTTTCCGCGCCGCGCTATCTTATCTTCCCCACCCCCACCTCGAGCACCTCGCAACACCAACAAGACCCAAAGAAAGGTATAGGAATAAAGTCCAGATTGACCAAAAAGATCCTTTCTTCAAAGCTTTATAATTCCAGTGAAATTCTCTTAATCGTGGATTATTGATTAGTGGATTATTTATTAGTGAATAATTTCTTATAGGCTTATTTCTTCGTGACTCGCTTCGCTCGTCACTCCTCGCTCCGATATCGCCGATATCATCAGTTGCACACCGCTATCCGCCAAATCTTCCCTGGGCCAACAATGTAGTTCAGCCCCTGTAGTAAGGGTCATTCCCGGGGTATTGTCGGGTCACGTGCGAAGGGGCGCTCCTTGGTGGGCCTCCTCCTGTTCGAGTCACGAGTCACGTTACGCCCCACTACCGCCTAGTGTGTACTTATAAGGAGACGCGAACCCATCACTGACCCTCCTTGCCGTCACTTGTCGTCCTTGTGAGTCATCAGTACATGCTCTTTACTCCGGTATAAAGCACGCACTATCGACTCTACAGTTTCCGAAGTCCATCTAGCTGGTTAGTTCTAACCAGCAGTCTCGCTCCCTCCCCAACCCGCAATCCGCAGGCCTATCGGAGTCCACACAAACAACAGTCGTTTGCCACACACAGCGCAGTTTCACGGGCAATCCAGCCTTGCAAGAACCGCTGAGAATCCAGAAGTGGCACCGTCGTCTTCTCCAGGTCCGTCTCTCTGGTCAGTGCTTTTGAACGCCTCAAAAAACCCATTTTTGACCGCGACAACATCAACGCCACACTCCGGGGTCAGCCAAAAAAGCAGTCACCGAAAACAGCTCAAAAGCATAGCTAGAATCCAAAAGGCAAAAGAGTCGATTGATCAGCATAGTTCCAGAATCACGCCATACTCTCTATCGTGACGTTGCCACTGTTTAGATCACGGGATCTTGCCGCTGTTTATAAAGATCACGGGACCTTAACCACTGCTTATAACGGCTATCTCTAATTATCTCTAATCATCTCTAATTACTTATTATAATCGGCAGGTCCGAACAAACACCAAAAAAGAAAAACACAGCATATCCAATGATGTATTCGCCAGAGGTCAAGAAACTTGACCCTTTCGTCAGAAAACAGAATGCAAAACTCACCCAAGTGGTCCAGAACTTCTTCAACAAAGCGGTCCAGATCGTGCTCCAATCACGTTCCCTCGACACACAGACATCCCTTTCGTCAGGATTCGCCAAAAACGAAGATATCATCACCAGCAAGATCAACAAATGGTTCAATCTCCACATGTACAACCACCCGGAACTTTCCAAAGATGACCTCAAACTTTGGAAATCGTGCACGGACCTCGGATCACTCCCTCCGATGATCATCGAGACCTACCTAGACTTGAGACAGTTGACTGCCAACCAAACGGTCGTGTTGAAAGACGATAACGACAACGAATGGACGGTGGCCAAGACCGGCAGCAAGAAGCACGAGATCGTGCTTGAGCGCTGGTTGATCGAGTTTGATCCTGCCGTTGTTTCGGGATCGTTGGTGGACGAATTGCCCTTGATCTACAAGCAGGCCATCATCTTGTTCCGCAGCATGTATGGGTTTTCCAGATTGATGCCGGCCTACAAATTGAAAAAAGCGTCATCGGTGAACCTGGCAGGCTCCAAGTTGAGTAAACTTTCGTTGGGGAATAAGATCTTGGATGGGAAACAACCGATTTCTTCCAAGGGAAGAATCGGGTTATCCAAATCGATTATTCCGCATCAAATGTTGACCACCGAATCACATGTGAGCCAGAAGCATTTCCAGCCCATCCAAACCACCTTGGGTACTTTGAAAGTATCTATTGCATATCGAAATCACCACAATTTCGCCATCCACGATAATGAAGAGGTTCTCTCGAATCAATTCATTAACATGGACATCTACACTCCAGAACCAGAACAAGAACAAGAGCAGGAAAGCGAGGGAACTCCTATCAATGTATCTTCGATTGACGAACAGCTTCATAAGAATTATCCATCAATTGATAAGAATTTCGAGCATTCAAAAAATTATCCAATTGATAAGAATTATGATCATTCAAAGAATTACGAGTCAATTGGAGATCACAAGAATTATGAGCCATCGATCGATGAACAGCTCCATAAGAATTATGAGCATAATGCGTCCAAAAGACTCAGCATGAATTCCAACACCTCAATGTCTGTTTCTCCTTGTTCCTCGGCGCATCGTGAAATCTTACCCTCCAAAAAGACTCCGACACCAGTGCCACAGAGGCCCTCGATTCAGCCTTTCAAAGTAGGCTCTATCTCGAGCTCGCCTCCAATGGCATCAAACACTCCCACCAATACGGGAGCGGGGTCTTCTTTGGAGAGAAGAATTTCAATTACCAGTAACAAATCCACCTCCAATGCTTCGTTGGCTGCGCTCTTGAGAAATCCAAGAAGCAGTACCTCGTCCACTCACAGTTTCGCCAACGCCGCAGTATCCACAAGTTCTGGCAATACTGCCATGGCCGCAGTGAACATCTCGTCATCGCCCCATCCTAGATCGATCTCATCATCGCATGGATCCAACATGCCGGCTGACGAAAGCGGAGTCTTCGCAGCCAATGCCGAAGGAGGGGCTTCATACACTCCACGCTTCTCCTCTTCGTTCGGGTCCCGTGCAAGCAGAAGGTTCTCGAACGCAAGTGTTAGACAAAGCTCCCTTGGCCATGCTGGTCATGGCTCAGGCAGTGGTGGAGGCGATACCTCCATTTTGGGAACAAGCACTGAACTGACCACGTCTTCAGGAGCACCATTGAGCGGACTCTACATTGACGACGATATCAGTGACTTTGTGCGGATGATCGATAGCAAGTCGGAGCTCCGGTTTTCCTCGTTCAATCCCCACGATTCCAAGCATTCGTCCCCGATGTCCGCAGACCCATTGAACAAGTTCCAGATGTTGAAGAGCCATCATCAGCAAATCGGAGACAACGTCAGTGCCAGTTTGTTGTTGAACAATCCCGGACTCCAATCACACAATTCCAGACAGTCCAGTCGCAAGTCTTCGCACTCGATGTACTCACCTCCAGGCTCTCTACCGTCGGGATCTTTTGAGCACTCTCACATGCCGTCGATCAATTCGAGGTTACGCGAACGGTCGCCCAATGAAATCATCACCAATAGAAGGTCGTCCTCGTCGCACGATGATCATGTCAGAAAGGGCAGTTTCCCTTATTCGAACAATCACAGCAATGCCTCATTTTTGAAGTCTTCTTCGATCAATACCAACCGTTTGGCAGCACCTCCAATGATCTCTACCTCCAGTGCGCACGCAACCACGCAGGGACCTGTATCCAAAGAGCTGGATAAGGGCTCTGCAATTAAAGGCCTTGCCACTACTCCACTGGCTTATGGCAAGGGAGCCATTAGGTATGAAAACGTGTTTGATGATGATGACGACGAAGATCATGATGAAGATGCGGATGGAGATGATGAGCCTCACTATTATTTATCGAACAATCATTCGAGTGAGAATCTGAACTCTTCCAACCGCGAGAGGGGAGATCGTAAGGGCCATGCACATCACCAATCGGATGACTATGATGATGATTTGTTGTTCACCATGAGCGATATGAACCTCACCAAGAATTGAAAATAGGAAAAAGATCAAATTTGATCATATGATTGTCTGATATTATCAATTCAATTAAATCCTATTCCTTCTTAAAGTGATCATTAACATCATTCATATGATTGTCTGACGTTATCGATTGGAATCGTTCAATGCTTGTTTCGTACTGTTCATCGGATATGTTCTTCGTGGATAGTCTGCCTTGTTTCGCTCGGATTTGTTCTTTATGAATAGTCTGTCTAGTTTCGAACGTAAGAAGTATACACTTAATATAAGATTGGTCTGTAGAAAAAAGAATTAACCTACCAAGGGGGGATCATTCATAAAATCCTACCAAGAAAATATACCACTCAATGTTATAACTCAGAACAGAAGTGACCACATGTTCCTATATTTAAACAGTGATTGTTTGGGTTCCGAATTTCACTCAGCCTAGTGTGGGGAATATAACTATAGATATATTTGAAGTACTGATGACCGCTCTTCTTGGAAAGAAAATCCCGTTCAAATTACCATGACAGGTGAAGACCACCCTTGCAGATAAAAAGATCGGCTCAATTTCCAATGACAGGCGATGACCGCTCCTTAGGGAAGAATATCGGTTAATTTACCTTGACTTGAAGATCATCCCGTTTTACTGGTTGTGTAATTCCGACCTTGATTTCCGACGGAAATGCATAGAAGAAATTATAACGCAGGTTAATTCTATTATTGAATTATATAGCTGATGGCCCAATTGGGATGGCGGGGAGTGGATGCGGAAACAAAAGTAATTGAGGCTGCATTGATATTTAATAATTATCGGCATATTACAAACCGACCGTTTAAAAAAGCCTTCTTCATGGCTGTTGAACTTATCTGGTTAATTAGGATCAATTGAGACGAAAGAACGTGGAGGAGCGGAAATTGATCAGGAAAAGCAATTCCGTAGCTACAGCAGAATATGCGATGCGGTCGGAGATGCATCTTATAATTCGACACTTAAGTCCAATTTTTGGAGGATCGACGGAAGATCTTTGTTCATCTTTTGATGCATATTATGCATGAGAACAAGGGAGCGTTGAATATTAAATCAAAATGTGTAGATTGCGTCGCAGCACGACCCGCGCTCGCAACCGCGCATTGAGTGTAATTCTTCCTTGACACTTTCTATCCCAAACAAAGGTGAGGCTGCAGGTCTAGTTCTTCTACTACGAGCCATTACCAAAATTCGTATCTTTTGCATTCAGCCCCACTCTTCAGTAAAATTAATACTTCAAGATATCAGCCAGCATAGCACAGCTAAGCCAATCAAAGCACTGCAGAAGTGTGCGTTATCAGTCCTAATAGCTTCTTTATTGTTTAGCTCAAGCCTTTTTATAAGCCCCCATCCCCGGTAATAATAGCCCTTCAATTAATACTTGCGTAAAGGCAAGTAGTGTAAATGTGCTGACGCCACGAGCGTGGTTCTAAGAAAAAAGATGGGATGAAAATGTTATTAGATAAAGAATACTGTGAATTTCACTCTTTGAGAATGTATAGTGAAAAGTACCATAGAACATCTTAGGGGTGTGATGACAGAAGTCCCTTTTGAAAATGTGGTATAGGTGATGAATACTATACGCCACTGAATGAGAGGTTACTATAACTTCAGGACTATTATTATCTTTGATGACTTCCCAGATATACTTTCCAAGAAATAGTCCAGATACTTTCAGATATACTTCAGACCCATATTGGATTAGTTGCGCTCTAAACGTTTCAAACTTTTATGTGCATTAAAAATTAAATAATCCGCTGTATAACACGGAATTAATCGATCGAATCGAGTGAGATATTATTAATATCATGCTAGAGCAGCAACTGCAGTAGCGTTATTTAGAGTAACTTAAGCGTAAAATCCAGATAAGCGGATAATCATCGACTTAAGCGTAAAACTCTCAATGAAGTGTAGAATTCACCAATAAGCGTAATACTCACATTTATGTGTAGAATCATCAACTTAGAATTTCATCGGTGATTTTTCATATTCACCTTAAATAAGCCAGTTAAGGGGCTTAAGCGTCGGCGTCTTGGCCTGGGTTACAGGTCTCGTAGTTCAAGACCTTGAGCAACTTCCAGATACCAAAGGCAATGGCAGAACCGAGAATTGGACCAACCCAGTAGATCCAGTGGTAGTTAGGGAAGCTTCTGGAAGCAACACATGGACCGAAGGATCTGGCTGGGTTCAAACCGGCACCGGTGTAGTAGATACAGATCAAGTGTCCGACGAACAAAGCAATACCAATGACAAATGGAGCCATGAAGGTGGCACGGTGCTTTTCAACGGCCAACAACAAGACGGTCAAACACAAGATACAGGTACCGAAGGCTTCAATGAAGACACCTTGGGTTCTGGAAGCACCACCGCCCAAAGCGTTGGCAAAAGCAATAGGACCGGGAGTCATAGCAGAGGCCGCACCAGCAGCAGCCATACCTGCAATCATCTGAGTCACCATCATGATGGCACCTCTCACAGGAGGAATGGCTTGGGCAAGAACCAAGGTCAAGGTGACGGCAGGGTTCAAGTTACCACCGCTGACTCTGAAGAACATAAAGACACCGACCATGACACCGAAACCGAAACCAAAGGAGATCATAATCAATTGGCTAGGGTCGGAACCGGTCTTGGTGATGTTAGGGTCTTGGTTGGCGATTTGAGCAATCATGAAGGCAGTCCATAAGAAAATGAAAGTACCGAAGAATTCACCAAGCACGGCGATCAAGTGGTTCTTCCAAGCAGAACCACCGTTGTAAGTGGCTTGTGGTTCGTAGGCTTCGAGCTTTTGAGACTCGTGGTCAATTTCACTGGAGGCAGTCATTTTAGAATTGGAATGGAGTTAATGGAATTCCAAAAATCCCAGGTGGGCTCAACGGTATTTATATAGTTAATTTTTAGAGTAGCGGGTGATGGCTTTAAACTGAAGTGCCTGAAAAGCTAAATAAGGTAAAAGTATTTTCACCTATAACTCAAAAAATATTAGCGCCCTCTAATTGCAAGTACAGATGCATGCTGCGGAGAAGACTCTGATGATGAAAGAAATGGAAATGTAGGAGTGGGAACAAAGACGTCAATTTCGGGCGCCTCCAAAGCGAATCTGTCGGGGGCTGGCCCTGGGGCTTTGCACTATCCCAATAGCCACTTCCACACCAGTTGGAACCTTTGTTGGAGCTGGGAAAGCTATTGCAAAAACCGAGCGAGGGTGAATGGGAGATGGCACAAAACCCACACAAAAGAAATCCCGACGCATCCCGTACATGCGCATGCGTAAAAATGCGGCAAGGAAAGTTTTCATCTTCTTCTCTGGGCTCGGCACAATAGAGGTGTGGCAGGTGCATGAAATGAACGGTGTCTAATAGATTCCAATTTGAAGCAGATGCACAAAAGAAATTTTCCCTCCCCCCTGCCACCAATTAAGCTTCTGCAAATTCTCTCATCCTCCTCGCCCTCTTCCCCCCTCTCCCCTCCAATCTCCGCCAGCCTCTACTCAATTAAGCTCAGGACAAACCTTCCTATTTCCACCATCTTTCCTCGTTTCTTTCTCTCTCTTCACTCCTGTAATCATACCCCCTTCCACTATGCCAACCCCAGTAGTCATTCTGGCTCGGGGCGTGGCAGTGCACGTTTTGAAAGGAGCAGCAAGCACTAAATTCGGCTACGTCGTTTTATGCATTTTAAAATAACCTTCAGTACGTTGGGTCCAATTTCATACCTACCAAGAACCCTGGCTTATCTAAGCAGAGGCCGAAGCACAGGCCTAGGTTTACGACCGAATCTCGTATCTATGGGTATTCGCTCTTATACGTAGCATCCGGCCCGATCCGAAAAACCCAGACTTCAGCAGTGACAGTTAGATATCCGCGAGCAGTGATTGATATTTTATTGATCTTCAATTGAACGTCAATTCAATAACATTGACTAAAATTGATGGAGATGTGCTGCGCTTGTCTGTCGGTGTCCTTCCGTGCCGAGGATAGTGGCGTGCCCTTCTGCCCAAGGGGCAATAATGAACCATCGTCCGTCCGTTTCAAGTTATGATGGATCACACGTGATGCGGGACCCTCTACACCAGCCCCCGCAGGTGAATCGGTGCATCTCTCCAGGTGAGTTAGATGAGCTCAATTTCAGTTATGTGCATAAAAGCCTCAACGGTGCAGGGAGTGAAATGCCATTTTTAGCCTCGCTGCTGATGTTGGAATCGGCGGGAAGTTTAGCCTAAATTTAGGCACAGTAAACTCTAAATGGCGGTGGGGGATAGTTGAATGATGGGGGAAGATATAAGAGGCTGGCTATACGGACAAGAATGGCAATATGGACAAGACTTGCCCAATTCCGATTGGTGATTTAAGATGCACCAAAAGGGATGATAAAATGCCTCCAACTTGAAGCGAATTGTCCAAGAATTATCATTCAGTTGAAAGTTTTGGGGAAGAAAGGTAAAAGTTGGGGATTTGGTGGGTAAAAATGGCAGGAATTGCACAACTGAAATTTGTGGAAAACTGGCATTGGCGAGCGGCTTACGTAATCATACTAAGAAATATCTGTAAATTCTGTAACAAGATGAAATAGTAGCTCAATTTGGAGTAATTGATCACCGGTGGCTTACTATGGGGAAAGATATAGTAAAATTAGTGAAGAATCCGATCTGAGACAAGAATTATGGTTCCCCACAAATGGAGTGTATAGAGACACGTCAGTCAAATGGAGTGTATAGAGCCTTTTTCAATGGATCCCAAGAAACTGAAACAGAATTGAACCATGAAATATCCGAATCTATCCATAACGTCACAATCCACTTCCCATTCTATTTATCCATCCCTTCTACCAAAATCTCCTACTTTATTGACCTCGTACAGACTCATTATAGCTTCTGAAAATTTCTGCTTACGTAATCGTGTGTATTCATCATTTCCACGTGAGCTTCACGTTATCAACCTTCCATCAATTGCATCCAACACCAAAGGCCATCATGGGATCCTCCTTCCCATCGCCCTTCAGCATCAAGCAGATACCCCGCAAGGCCCCCGCAGACAGCGATACCGAAAATACAGACACTTTTATCAACACCAAAAACCACAACAGACACAACAAAATCAGACAAAATGGCACTAACATCTCCGGCTACAACCCCCAGAAATCGTCCATCATGAAGTCCTACAACACAATTGGCAGTGTAGGAAGTCTCAGTCGTGCCACCGACAACCCCGACGACTTGGTGGACTGGATTAGTAACATTGACGTGCGGTACAAGCAACTTGTGCTGAAACAAAGCGAAGAAGCTCAACGTTTGGCCAGTCAGGAAGAAGTCAATGAAGAGGAGAAGTTGAGAGAAAAGTACAGGAGGAAGATTTACGACGATGAGTTTGAAAAGTTGGGAAGAATCGTGAATAGGAAAGAGGAAGAACAAAGAGAACATGATGAAGAGGAAGAAGAAGAAGAAATTGAAGAGGAAGAGGAGGAAGAGGAAGAAGAGGAAGAGGATTATGATGAGGAACAAAGAGAAGAGGAAGACGATGACGATATAATTGTCTTAGGATCTGAATCCGAAGAGGAAGCTCCTCCAATCCGTACCAAACCAAGCTTGATATCTTCCATGAACAGCCATAAATCCGCAAGAGAGTTGTACGATGAACAGGAAGAGGAGGATGAAGACGAGGAGGAAGAAGAGGAAGAAGAGGAAGAAATAGATTATGAGAATTATGATGATGAAGAAGAGGAAGAGGAGGAAGAGGAAGAAGAGGAAGAAGAAGGAATTGATAGAATGATGCATAGAAATGATCAAGCATCATACCAGCAACAGGCTTCTCCGAATCAATTATATACCGTTCAAAATGGCAGGCCAAGACTATCAAATTACGACTATAACGATGCTAACGACCATGAACAGGAAGAGGAAGAAGAGGAAGAAGAGGAAGAAGAGGAAGAAGAGGAAGAAGAGGAAGAAGAGGAAGAAGAGGAAGAAGAAGATAATGAACAGATTGCACATTCTTACCAAGCTTATTCTCATCAAAATCGACATCTAGACTTCTCTGAAAACGGTGAAAAAGACATTCAAAATGATCCTCAAATCCGTCACGATTCCGCACTTAATCAACCCATGGAACCAGAAGTCGACGATGACTCTATTATTGTCCTAGACTCGGAAGAAGAAGAAAACGAAGAAGAAGAAGAGGAAGAAAATGAACAGGAGGAAGACGAGGAAGAAGAGGATGATCAGGCCGAACATTATGATGATGAAGAAGATGAAGAGCAAGAAATAGAGGGTCAAGAAGAAGAGGAAGAGGATCATTACAATGATTATAACACTCCTGGAACGTATGACCTCCATCACTACACCGAAGCAGAGGCTCAACAGTTACAGCAAGTAGCTGCTCAATTACAAGAGATGCAATCGGAACCAATTCAACCTCCAATCACAGAAAATCAAAATGATATCCAAAATTATGAAAATGATATTCAGAATTATCAAAATCATGATGATAACGGTAAAAATGATAATGATAACCTTTCCAAATGGGCCGAAATCATGCTTCAACTGGCCCAAAGGGAAGAACAAAGGCCTCCATTCTCTACCGGTAGAGCTTCGGGCTACGCGACCGATTATGAATTCACTGATACTGCCATAAATGTGAAGGAAGACGATTCTCCTCAGGAAGTAATTGCTCCTTTGCCTGTCGCTTTCAATACTCAGGAATTTGATGAGAGCGAGACGGTGCCGATGGAGATAATCAGTGAAGATGACAAAACTGAAGGTTCTTTGGCGGATGAAGAAGACGAAAAGGACGAAAAAATTGAAGGTTTTTTGGCCAATGGAGAAGAGTTGAAGAAAAAAGAACAAGAAGAAGTTGAAGAATTGGATGAAATCGATCAAAAGGATGTGGAAGTAGAAGATGAAGAGATGAAAGAAGATGAAGAAGCATTAGTTGAAGAGTTGGTAGAAAATGAAGAAGAATTAATCGAAGATTTGCAAGATAATGGAGAAGATTCAACTAAAGAATTAGAAGAGAAGGCTGACATCAAAGACAGTTCAGATGAGTTTGAAGGCGTGGTTCAAGAAGAACCAGAACAAAGTCACCCTCTTCCGATCTTCAAAACAGTCAAAGAAGAATCACCAGAAGTCCTTTTGAAACAACTCAAAGAAATCGATCAAAAATTCGACCTTCATCTCAGTTCAGTTACAGATCTCGAAAATGAAATTAAAATGAAATCTGAACCAACCGATGAAATTGAAGCTTTAAAAAACCCTGATACTTCATTCGTTGATGCTGACGGAACCTTCGATCTTCAATCCGAAGAGCCATTGATATTGAACGATGGAAAAATGCATCAATTTTCAAACAGAGAAGATATCAATTCTGATGCCAATTTCATCTCACAGAACCCTGTTGAAAAACCTCAATTGGAGGAAATTGATAGCGAAGACGGCATATACTCAGATCTGGAAAGAGATACCACATTACATGAAGACGAAGGTATGGAACACCACTTGAAGTCAGACCAATTGGATCACTTGATTGATGATGTTATTGAAGAAATCAATAACGAAAATGAACAAGTGGAAGAGACTGAAGAGAACGATAGGGAAGAAGAAGCGGAACTTGAGGAGAAAGGAAGTGTGGAAGTCAATGGAGTCGATGAAAATATGAACTCTGAAAATAGCGAAATCGATGAAGTCGATATCAATCCTGAAGATAAGAATGATGAAGTCAGCGAAACTAACGAGAAAGAAGATGTTGAGGAAGAAGACAATCATGATGACGTTGAAGAAGAGGAAGTTGATGTCAATCCAATTGAAAATTATCAACATGAAGATCAAAGCGATATTGAGCTTGAACAAATTCTTCCAGCTGAAAAGGATATTGATTTTCAAGCAAATGAGGAGATCGAAGAGCCTCCAATTGAAATTGAATCTGAAGGTGAAAATGAAGATGAAGTTGAAATTGAAGTTGAAGTTGATAATGAAGCTGAAGCTGAACTTGAGGCTCAAAATTTAATAGAAGCTGAACAATTGACTCAACCTGAGGATCAAGAGGATATGGATGTTGATGAAGACGATGAAATTCAAAGTCAAGTCTCTCAAATTGATGATTTAAATGAATATAACGGAAGTAACAATTTTTCCAATTCCGATAGAAAAGAATCATCTAATTTCCATGACTCTTACTCCATGAATCCCTTTTTATTCGAGCAAACTGATAGTATTGCCTTACCGTTCCAAAAATTCAAGAAATTCCCCCAGAATCATCAAGCAATTGAAAGCTTCTCTGAAATCGCTACAGAAGTCGCCCTTAAAGCCGAAAAGTTAGCACAAAAAATTATTAGCGGATCTGATGATAATGATAGAGAAATAATTGGAGCTGCTAATGCTGCTGCGGAGGCTGCTGATCAAATGAAAGAAGAAGCTGAGAATTTGAACGAAGAATTGGAAGAGATTGAAGAAACAGAAGTCGAGGAAAACTCCAAAAGAATTGCTGAAGAAGCTGCCGAAATTGCCAGTGGAATCCAACAAGAGGCTCAAATTATTGAAGAAGAGATGGAAACTAATGAGGCATCAGAAGATCAAAGGATAAATGAAGAGATGAAAATTAATGAAGCATCTAAAGATCTCGCTTTTGATCGTGAAATTCTGATTATTGAAGCTGATGTCACTGAAGCCGCCAACCAAATCTTGGAAGAGGCACAATTAATCAAGGACGATATTGAAAATAGTATCAGTAATGAAACCGAAGAAGAGAATCAAGATATTGAAGAAACTCAAGATGCCATCAGTAAAGAAGCTGAGGAATTAATTCAAGAAGTTCAAGATTCTATCAATAAAGAAGAAGAATTGATTCAAGAAGTCGTCCAAGATGCTATTGAGATTATCTCTGAAGAAGCAAAGGAAATAGCCTCAGAATTAATTAATAATGAGAATGAACGCCAAGAAGACGAAGTCAAAGATTTGGAAAATGAAGAGGAACCTGAAGATCAAAATTCTCCCAATGATAAAGATGAAATTGGTGAATTAGACGAATCTAACCATCACGAGTCCGAAGAAGAGTTCTTGGGTTTCAATGATGAGGAAGATGTCCAAGCGGAAATGGAAGCAATGGAAGATGCCAAAGAGGAATTGATAGATTCTGAAGAAATCGAAGATAAGGAATATTCGAATTCAAAGGAGGACGAATTGAAAGAAGATGATAAACTTTCGGAAGAAAAGGACGAATTGATTGAAGAAGATGAACCTTCAGAGAACACTTCTTCTGTGCCTTTCTTGACAGAAATAAGAGAAACTTCCGTTTTCAGCGAGTCGGATATCATTTATCCCGGTAGCATTGAAGAAGCAGAGGTCGTAGAAAAAGTTGAAGAACAGACAATTGTTTCCACCGAAATTGCCGAGGAGGTGGAAGAAATTATTGGAGAAATTTTTGATATTGAAGTGATCCAAACGGTGGCAGAAGTGATTGAACCAGAGGTCGAAATTGAAAAAGAAATAGAAGTAATTGAAGAAAATGAGGAAGTTGAGGAAATTGAAGAAGACATTGCTGGAGATGAAAATGAAGATAAAGAAGCCTTTTCCAGAAAGAGATCTTTGGATGACGATGAGCAGACTTCAAGTTTCAAACGGTTCAAGTCGTTTTTGGGACGGTTTATCCCAGCACCTTTCAAAAGATCAAAAGAAGTAAAAGAATCTGAAATGGAGGATGACAATCAATCTCAATTGGATCCAAACGATAGGAAAGATCTTGAAGAGCAATTAAACGAATATGAAGAATTACTTGAACAGGCAAAAGAAGATGAAGAAGATGCTGAAGTTATTTTGGTTGAAGAGATTGATGAGAGTGTGCAATATGAAGACCCTCAAGATGAAGCTGAAATTGAAGCTGATGAAGCTGATGAAGTTGAGCTTGAAGATGTTGAAGATGCTGAATTTGAAGATGAACTTAAAGATGTTGAAGCTGATGCAGTTGAAGCTGTCAATGACGAAATTGCTAAGGATCCTGAAGATGAATTCCAGGAAGCTGTTAGTGAGCGTCTGAAAGATTTAAACGAAGAAAAAGAAGAGGAACATGAGCAAGATGAAGATGAAGATGAGGAAAATCAGAAGGAAATTGAAGAGAAAGACGAGGACGAAGAAGATCAGGATGAAGAAGAAGAAGCTCATAATATTGCTGTTGAAGTTTTGGAAGTTGTTGAGGACGACATTGAAGACGAAAATTTAATCGATCAAGACTCATTGGTTCAAGAAGAACAAGTGGAAGAAGCTTCCCAACAGGATGAAGATGAAGTAGCAAATAAGGATGAAGAGCTCAACGAAGCAGTAGACTTGGAAAACTTTGAAACTGACGAAGAGGCAATTGACAAAGAAAGTGTGGAAAAAATTGAAGCCAACCCCACGCTCAAAGAAATTCTTAATCTCATCTCTGAAAAGCCCATCAAAAAGTCTGAAGATGAAGAAGAAGCCAAAAAAGAAGAAGGAATTGATGAAGCCAAAGAAGTTAAATCCGAAGAATTCGAAATCGCTGAATCTGATGCAATAGAAGACGCGGAGGAAACAGAAGCTGAGATCGAGGAGGAACTCCAGGATATCCAAAACGAAATTGACAATCCTGTAATTGAAGAGGATCAAATAAATGATAAAGAATTGGCTGATCATTCTGAAAATGATCCAAGTCAAATCTTGAAGAAAGATTCTAATATTGACTCCGAAGGTGATCAAGAAACCTTGAAGAAGGAGACTGCTGATTCCGAAAATGATCAAGAAACCCTGAAAAGTGATAAAGACTCTGACAATACAGCCAACTACAATTCGGACGACGACTCAAAACCATCCAAAACCAACAATACTCTTTTACCTTCATTAGAATCCGACTTGGATAAAAAACCTCGAACTGGTAAGAAAATCCTCGGGCTTGATCTTGCTGAAGTTGACTTGGAACCAAGCAGATCTTTAAGATCGGGTCATAGTTATGGAGAATTTGGCTCCCCTGTTACATCACCAAAAAGACCTACCAGAAATACCCGAGCCATGCCAAAACTTGAAATTCCCAAGCAACGTGATACTCACGATACCCCCAAAGATGATTCTCACGACCACAAACAATTAGATTTGCCTCAAAGCTCTCCGACAGATTCAAGCAGATCATCACTGAGAAAAGGCTCTGGTGCTCATAGTTGGCGATTAGAAGCCCCCACCGACGATAGACCAGCTTCAAGAACAAGATCTAAATCGCCAATGAAAGGAAGCATGAAGGAACTCCTCAAGAAGGAAGGGAAGAGAAAGAGAGTGGGAGAAGGAAGAAGGAAGAGAAAAGACGGGGAAGAAAAGGAAGAAGAAAAAGAAGAAAAATCCCTCAAGAGAAAGGATTCGGATGATAATAATGAAGAGGTCAATTCTGAGCCAAAGTCCAGAAAGAAAAGCAAGAAGGAGAGGAAGAGACATACGCGGACTCGAAGCCAGGACGAAAAGAATGAAGATCAGTCTCAAAGAGGAAGAACAAGAGGAAGACATTAGAATCAAATGATTCCAGAAAACTAATTAAAAGATCAAATACAGGAAAACTAAAAGGATCAGAATTTCACCCTACGGTCGGAAAAAGTATATATATTTTAGCTATTACCACCGTTTTTGCATTACAATAAAGATAAATTATAGTAACTTTCGTAGAAGTGATAAATATTTGACTTTTTTAATAAAGGAAAAGAACTCTGCGTACTCAGATCAACTGAAAGTGATAAACAAACTAAAATCTTCTGATCAACTGACTTCCCCGTAAATATCAGCTAAATATAATTAATTATTGATTCAATTGTATGTCTGTAGTGTCAATCCGAATCTTCGGAAAAACTATAGGATTCTCCTTTTCATTTTTTTTTTTTCAATAAATTCTCTATATTGCGTTACAAACAATCTAAATTTTTCTAAAATCTATATATTCCCAATCTTTATCGAATATCGATTGAATTATTAATATTGTGAGATATTTATGGAATGTTTATTATTAATTGTCTATTGTGTTATATACATTCTGAGTTTTCAGAAAATCTATAGTATATACAAGCTCTTAGGTAGCAGTATTCATCGCAAGCGAGCCACTATGAATTACTTAATAATATGGGGTATAATAAGAGAGTCGTCTCTTAAGATCATCAATTTTCAAAAGAGAGTAGAATCATCAATTATTTCTGATCTTGATTAATATAACATCATCTTATTAAATTAATCATTTCGATCTTAATATCTCAACAATTGACCATTTCGAATCTTAATTAATTCAACAATATCATTAATTGAGCATTGATCTTCAATTTAATCATTCTGATCTTATTAATTGATCTTGATAAATTCAATCATTCAACTCAATTAATTCAAAAACTAATATTTGAAATAGCTCCCTTTTTCAATTTTTCCGATCTTAATCAACATCCTCCCTCTCTAGTTCAAGTATTTCATCGAGGCTTCATAGATACTGAAAAAGACCGTACTCACCATGAACGACCGGAAACACGCGAGTCCGACCCCTCGGTATGACATGCGGCTGAAGAAGCGGATCTTGTGCTTTGGAAGTGGCACCGTTGCTTTGCCATCGGCTTTCCGCAAGATATTGGCAATAATATCCTTTTGGTACACCGACTTGATCGTATCGATCGAGAACATCGCTGTGGTCCCAATGATCCCCGCAATTCCTCCACCCAAGGGAATCGCAATCGGCGACATTTTGCCCGGGTCGGAATTGATAAGCATGTTCATGGTCCATTTACTGGTTTCGTACACGGAATAGTAGGTGGACGAGAAAACCATATCTCTTCTCATATGCAACTTGAACCCCGAGTATAACCCCAAAAGACCCTCTTGTCTGATGATCTGTCTTACAATCTGGGTGGTGGATGCGGTGGGTGCACCTGGGGCGGGAGGATGCACCAATTTTTCCAATTGGGAGTACACTTTGGTGAACTCAAACGGAGTTGCCAATACGGAAATGGAGGCTCCAACAATACCACCGGTGATATAACACACAGGGATGTTTCTGATGAAAGGGTGGATGTTTTCGGCCGAGGATCCGGCGTAAAGTACGTCGTAAGTGTGTGGTTTTATGAAGGTGAATAATGCGACATTGGCTGTCTTAGTAAAAGCAGACAGTACCACTGGATTGATAATGCCCCGGAAAAAGCCCGGAACCCCCTCGTTAGCGTAGGTATAGCGAGCACAGTCGAAGTAGCCCTTGAATTCGGGATGGCTCTGAAGTCTGGTTTTAAGCGTGTCTAGCGGGAAGCCAATGGAGGTGGAAAGAAAGGAACAGGCGTAGGCAAGAATACTCGATTTGTAAGGTTTAAGAAACGCTGGAAACACCGGGATTGCGTGTGAGTAGTCGATTTGACCGGTAATGGCCGGGATGCTACCATTGGAGGACGCCATGGGACAAACGAGAGAAGAAAAGGTGGGAAGAGGGAGAATGGGTGGCGGAAAGAGCAAGACTCGTGGGTTATAGATAAGAAGATTTGGGGCCGATTGGTAGGGGCACGCCGCGATGACTAGTGAGTCCCGGAGTCTAAGAGACTAAGTGAGTCAGGACAGTGCGCCATAACCATTGATGAGCGAATTGATGAGCGAAGCGAATCAAAAAGCGAATCAATTTGAGAAGAAAAAGGCAAATTGAAGGTTAATTAATTTTGTTTAAATTATAAGTGAATTATTTTAGTTAACTGAATTTGTCTGAATCTGTTTGATGAATAAATATGTTTGGATCGGTGGACATTCAAGTGAGTCAGGTTGTGCGCGCCAACGGTGGAATCATGAGGGGCAGGTGAGGGGAATAGATGCGAATGTTGAGCGAAGCGAATCAATAAGAGAATTTGAATTAGTCAGTGAAACAACCAGTGAAATTTGATAAATAGAAAGAATAATTAATGAGCTAGGCAATTTGATGAATATCTATGTTAATTATGAATGTGAGTTAATTTGATGTCAGAGTTCAGTGTTTGCTGGGGAGTGAATATGAGCCATATGCCAACAATTGTGTAACTGACATATTTTCTCACTCTCTGGGACAATGCCTAGATTACGTCAGATTATTTAGACACCCCCAGACAAAATCTTGAAATGATTTAATATCTTGAAAGGCTTTGTCAGGTTTTAATTCTTTGAAATGCTTTGAGAGGTTTGTAGGTATCAAAGGTTGAAAGTGTATGATTGTAAGAGTGAGGAAAGTGAAAATTAATTGTAGGTTCAAGTTAATTGAAAGAAGACATTTATTGAAGATGAGTAAAGGTGAGCTGGAGATGAGAGCTTCGAATATGTATTATTGAAATTGATAGCATGAAAAGAATATTGTAACTTTTAATGAGTATAATTCTGCCAATGTTCTGAAATTTTTGAAATTTTAGAATTTCAGTAATATTTCAAATTTTCTCCATATTTCAAAATTATAGGAACACATGACATTGGCATTTATGATCACAGGCTCAAATTTCATCTTTGATATCATTTAGAAAGAAAATTAGTAATTCTGTTCATCTTTAGTAAATCTTCGAATCAACTATTCGTTTTATCAATTTGAATATCGCTTACACAAGTACTCGAGTTTGTGAATTGATTTAAATTAAATATCAAAGGAACTCGACTCATCGTCATGCTCCTAAGCTGTTTCTAAATCAATTCTATTGACTTGAATTTTTCATTCTTTAGTGAAATCGAATATCACATTAATCACAAATTCTGAATACTCTCTGGAATTTTCACATATATATTACCGCGCAACCAGATTTAGAGTTGGATCAAAATCAATTCAAGTGGATAACATCATGAGAATATGCATTCGATCCATGTCTTCCCAATCTTTCCAATTTTTCAAACCCAGACTTCTGGAAATTTTATTACAGTTTTTACATTTTTTCTTTCTGACCTATATTTACAAGAGACACCCTGTGCCAGCGAACTATCTATACTCCTTCTGGCATCTTAGACTGCCTAATAACCTCTTCTCTGATCTACCTTCATTCTTCATCTTGGACAAGATCTTTGCTCTCATCATTTAGTCCTGATCTTCATCATTTTGGACTTATCTTCATTCTTCATCATTTTGGACTTATCTTCATTCTTCATCAAGTCCTGATTCTCTCCTTCACCTCTAATAACCCCTTCTTCTGGCGTCTTGGACTTGTCCCATCAACTCCTTGAAGCCGTCACTGAACTTCCGTCTCCACCATTCTCTTCTCTTTTGCTTGGTATACTTAGCAGGACGAATATACCTGCTTTGCACTCCCTGCAAGTATCTGATCTTGTTGTTGATGTTAATACCGTTCAAGCTGTACAAGGCCTTGCCAATACTGTTGTAGTGGACGTCCACGGTTCTACCGGCGACTGGTCCGTTTTGACGGATGCTCTTGGCCACGTCTCTTGGGTTGGGCACCATGTTGCCGAGTCCGTACTCGTTGCTCTTGCGGCCCAAGTAGGATGTATCTGGAAGCTCCAACGAGCTGTTCAACAAGTCGTTGATATCGTTGACGACGGTGGTGTCTTGGGAGCCTTTCTTGTTGGACTGCTTGACGGCGGCATTGAGCTGGTCGAAGCTGGAGTTGTGGCGGATGGACAAAAGGGGGATGGCTGAAGCGCGGGCGGCCACGTTGGGTAACGCGGTGCGGATCGCAGTGGCTCTGGTGAGGAACGACATGCTTTGTGATGGGTAACAGAGGTTGAAAATTATGAGAAGTATGGTGGTCAAAATTTGATGGCGCGACATTCGTAAATGTCGGGAAGAGACATTTGATCTAGAGTGCGAGATACAAGAATATTTGTGAGGCGACATTTAATGGGATTTGATGCGACATTCAAGAGTATTTGTGAGACGACATTCTCCAGATTGATCTCGTACGACATGCTTCAGCCACATCCGGAATCACCCCATCATACGACCCCACAATTCGAATACAGTAATTCTCGACTAGCATGATTTCAGCGGAATAACCCTTAATTTGCCAAAAAGGTGTGCTAAGAAATTTATCGATTCTAGTTCTAATTGGGGCTAACCCGTAAATCAGGGCCTAACCCGCAAATCATCCCTCCAGCCCAGCCTCTAGCCCCCTGAATATCCTACACTAACCCAGTCAACGAACCCAAAACCCCCCAACAATTCCTTCCCTACGTAAATCTCCCCTACAAATTCCCCCTTTCCGTTTTCTTCCCATTTTGGAGCAACTATTTCCGCTGTCACCGTTCTCAGGTCATTTTCCGTTTCTTGCTCTCGCCAATAAATGTCGCATTATTTAAGCAATTAACAATACGCAATTGCAGCCAACTTTCTTTATGCCCTACACTCCCAATATTGTATCCACCACCCTCTTTGAGTCGTCAGAAGTGGCCATCTTGAAGATCCCACCGGGACCTGCAAAGTTGGCCCGTTGGAACTTGAAGGAGGCCAGCGTGGTGTGGCGGGGAAGTCTCCGGCTTATTGAACAGGAGGTGATCCAAGAGGAGGAGATCCACTCCGAGAACTCCGAAATCGACCCCGAAAACGCCAATAAAAATTCTGATAACAGCTCCAATGCTGATTCCAAAGCTCCCCCTCGCGTTTTATCGCCTGATTCTCCAAGAACAGCGGTAATTGAGAACTCCGAGCCATCAACTCCGGAGTTGAATCCTCCTTATTTGGGCCTTCGGGCCAAAATCGAGCTTTTCAACGTGGAAAGCATTCCCCCCTCAGGGGCCAGCATGACCAGTATCAAAAAAGACGTGATTTGGGGTGAAATATGGTACAATCCGTTAGAAAACATCGCAGCAGAGGGGATCAAAATCGCCAATAATTGTCAAGATACAGTGCAAATCACCGACTCTTCAAAGTACTACAAGGTGGTGGTGCAATTGCCTCAATCGGGGTACCATCCTCGCAATAGTGACGATGATGATTTCGATCTCATTCAGTTTGGTTTTGGATTGAGGTTTGCGGAATCGTTTCAAGCCATCTCGTTCAGCGAAAGCCTCAATTTATACAGAAGAAGATACCGAAGCTTTGAAGAACAGTATAAATCGGATTTGCTAGCTTTGGAAAGAGAAGAAGGGACAAAAACGCCCAATGGCACCCCTACAATTGACCAGAAAATTGAATTGGATGAAGCCTCTATTAATAAGGAATTGGATGGTAATATTTATGAGGACGAGGACGATGACGACGAGTTCGATGATTTCGTGACAGCAAGTTGATCTACAATTACTTGATTATCGATATGCATCGAAAACATTGAAATTTTGTTCATTAAAATGATAAAACTTTTCAGTTCTTAATGACGTTTTATTCCAGTTTTAGACTGACCTTCATTTCCTACTTCATTTCATGAGAGGCCTTTATTCCTTCTATAAAAATATCCGACCATCAATGTTTCTTCTTATAGTACATCTTTTGGATCAATGGATGGTGTTCCTTCAGTTCCCTCAATTCCTTGTTCTTGTTTTTGCTATACTCGATATAGGCCATGTCTTCACCACCCGCCAAACCAGCCAACGAGCCGGCTTGTCTACTAGCATTAGACTGTTCCAATTTCATTCTTTCCTTCTTGGAAATGAAATTGGTATCCACGTCGTCTCCAATCTCCACACCAGCAGCATTTTCATTCTTCAAAAGAACTTGCTGTAACAATTCTCTTCTCTCCCTTGCGGATGCATATGCCAAGTTTGGCAATTGTTCCATACCACTTAAATGAGTAATGACCTTAAAAGCATAACCTTGATCCACCAAAAACGCTTGTCTCTTTGTAGAGTAATACATTTCCTGGGTGTCTTTCGAGACCAATGAGTAGAAAAAGGCATTGAAACCTTCATCGTTTCTTCTTTTTGCTCTCAAGATTCTTCCCAATCTTTGAGCTTCTTGTCTTCTGGAACCGTAATGAGATGAAATTTGAATTAAACAAGTTGCTTCTGGTAAATCGATAGAAGTATCACCGACCTTTGATAAGAAAATAGTATTAATTTGATCGTTGTGTTGGAAGTTCTGTAAAATTTTCATTCTTTCCAGCTGTGGTGTAGAACCGAAAATAAATGGTTTACCCAATTTCAAAGCGTATTCTTGTAATGCATAAACGTTATCACTGAAAACAATAATTTTATCACCTCTTTTTTCGTGGTAGTGAATTAAAAACTGACAAGCTTGGAACTTTGTAGGGTTCATGATATACAAAAGCATTCTTTTACGAGCCGTTTCACGTAAGTATTCTTGGTAGAATTCCGATGTCATTGGACACCAGACTTCGGCACATTGCACATTGGCAATGTGACCCTTTTGTGCCAAATCCATCCAGTTCGCTTCGTACAATTTGGGTCCAATCAAGAAATTCAAATCTTCAATTTTGTCGTCTTCTCTCACCAATGTAGCTGTAAGACCCAATTTGGCATGGGCAGCGATGGTGGTGACGACTCTTCTAAACATAGCAGCAGGAACCACATGCACTTCATCAAGAATGATGAAACCCCATTCTCTGGAACGGAGGAAATCCATCACTTTTTGCGAGTCGTGAGACCGGTTTCTGGTGTTGGCCACCATGGAATAAGTGGAAACCACTAAACCGGATTCACTGGTGAACATTTCTTTATTTTCGGAGGTGAAAACAGCGACATTTTCGGGCTGAATCGTACACCACTGTAAAAACTGTTGTCTCCATTGCATGACAGAAACGGAAGATGTGCACAAGACAATCACCGATTTTCTAATGGTACAGGCGGCGGTGATACCTACCAAGGTCTTACCGGCACCACAGGGCAACACGATGATTCCGGATCTGGCACGGCCGTTACCAAACATTTTAGAGAGCGATTTCTCCTGGTAGGGTCTGATTTGGGTACTTGGCTTCAAGTCAATTTCCAAGTCAGGGTTTCTGCTATCGTTTCTGAAATCGTACTCTTCCAACACGGGGTAATCGATCTCTTGACATCTTCTCTTGACGATTTCGACCGATTCGTGCGAGATCTCAAAGGAGTGCACCGTATCGATATCGTCGTCTTCTTCTTCTTCACCCTCTTTTCCAATGACACTGTTGAACAAATCGTCTTGCTTGGCTTGTTCTTCGTTTTTGTCCTTGCTCGTACCTGGAATTTGTAAGTCTCCCTGGATGGGTGCTGCTGATTGCTCCAAGGCGTTATTGCTGCCTTCGGTGGAATATATTCTCAATGGGCCCAAAATCGGGTCTTTGAGAAGCATTTGGAGAATATCGGCCTGGGTACTTTCCACGAAGTACCGATTGTCTTTCAAGACCAACTTGACTTTACCGTAACTGACAGTGGCGTCTCTGATGAATCGCACGATCGACTCTGCCACCGGCACTTTCGACAACCGGTTCAACACGGAGATGATGTCTTCTGTTTCGAGCCCCACGGAAACGGCGGCGTAGAGCGAGTATGCGGTGATTTTGTATTCATGGATATGCGATGGTCTGGAGATTGGTTCGGCAATCGTGATCAAGAAGTCCTGGGCTTGTTCTGCCAAGGGGGAGAACGATTCCAAGATGATTCTACCGTCGTTGGGTGAGATCCAAAGCGGACGTGAAAAGTGATCGGGCTTCAATTTTAAGTAGGAGAAATCGGTCTTCCCAAACGCTCTACTGACGGCATCGGGGATATAATCAGAAGGGATATCAGGAGTCAATTCGATCATTTCCTCATCGGAGAAGTGATTATCTTCGATCTCGGTTTTGGCTCTTTCCATGAAGTCTTGTGCTCTCTGCTTTTTGGCAGCATTTGCAGCGGCAGCGTTTGCCGCTGACTCTGACGATGGTGGCGCCTTGGCCCGTCTCTTTCTGGGAGCACCGTAGCTTTGGTCGTCGTTCTTTGACTTGTTGATGTTGACGTATCCGTCGTCGGACGAGTCATCGGAGAAGTTTCCGGCTTCAAGCTCGGCGTAGTTGACTCCTCCAGGACGGCGGCTCATGATAGATTGTGATGATAAATGGGGTAAATGGGGATTAAAGTGGTGATTTGAGGCAGGTGACTTGGAGCAGGTGACTTAGAACAGGTGACGTGGGTTCAAGGTGGTGAATGGGCAAGTGGTTAATGAATTGTTGGAGGCAATGGATGCAAAGAAGAGTAGATGGGAGCAAGTGATCAGTATGGAACATTTAGTAATGGGTGCGTGTCCCTACCGATATAGAAGAGTGAGATAGAATTGGTGGTAGGGGCACGTCCGTATATCAAACCTTTTAACCTATTACTATTCTTTAAACCCTTTGAAGTCTCCTTCATTCAAAGTTTTCTATTCTTTTCACATAATAATTCTATTTTTTCTTTTTTTACGATTCTTTTGAATCCGTTCTCTTTTTTTTTCACAATTCTTTTAAATCTTTTCTCCCCATAATAATCTTTCTAATCCTTCCTCTCCTTTACAATTCTTTCAATTCTTCTCCTTCCTTCTTACAAATCTTTCAATTCTTCTCCTTCCTTCTTACAATTCTTTTTATTATTGATTCCCTCTAAAATTTTTCTTACTTCTCTTAATTTCTTACTTCTCTTAATTTCACTTAAAATTTCTCTTTCTGAATTAAATTATCTATTATTATACACTAATCGGTGAACTTGTAAGAGCCCGAGGCCAAGGTGATGGAACCACCTCTGTAGGCACCCTTCTTCATCTTGTTCTTGTTTTTGGTGAAGTCCTTGCCTCTAACCTGCAATAACTTCTCAGAGGCCAAAGCTCCCCAGGTACCGGCAGCACCTTTGTAGGTGTTATCCTGTAAAACGTTGGATTCAAACGAGATGGTGGATCTGTCGATTCTGGAGAAATGCTTTCTTTGGCCAGGCATCAATTCTGGTTCGGGGGTGGCGGCGATGGCTGGGGAAGCGGAACCGGAGGAGATGGATTCGGTTTGGGAGGAGGATTGGTCCACTTTTTGCTTCTTGGTGGCTGGTGGGGGAGAAGCCTTTCTCTTCTTGGAGGAGGAGTCGGAATCGGATGAGGAATCAGAATCGGATGAGGAATCAGAATCGGATGAGGAATCGGAATCGGAATCAGAAGATGAGGATGACGAGGATGAGGAAGATGAGGAGTCAGAATCGGAGGAAGAGTCCGAGTCCGATGAGCTGGAGCTGGAGCTGGACGAGCTGGAGGAGGAGTCGGAATCAGATGAGCTTGAGGAGTCGGAGTCGGAGTCAGATGAGTCAGATGAGCTAGAAGAGCTGGAATCAGAGCTGGAGTCGGAATCAGAGCTTTCCTTCTCTTCTTCCTTCTTCTCTTCCTTCTTTTCCTCTTCAGATTCGGACTCGGAGTCAGAGCTGGAGTCGGAACTGGAGTCACTGTCACTGGAGTCATCGCTAGAGTCACTGGAGTCACTGGAGTCACTTTCGTTTCCATCCTTTTCGTCTTCGCTCTCACTGTCATCCTTTTCTTCTTCGCTGTCGCTGTCGCTGTCACTGGACTCGGAGTCGGCTTCAGAGCCGGACTCGCTCTTCATCTCATCGTCCAAATCACCAATCAACTCTTCCAACTTGCCGTTGACATCGTTCAATTTGATGGAGTTTGCGGCGATTTCTTTTTGCAAAGCCTTGACGGTCTTGCTGAAAGCACCGTCTCTGGCCAAGAAGTCCTCGATATGTGCTAATACGGTTTCTCTGGCAGCACTCATGGTGGTGGTGATAGATAATTGTGATAGTTCAAGATGAGATGCGAAAAATCTTTGTGGCGTCACGTGAGGCGTGAGTGGTAAGATAAGAAGGGCTGCAAAAGAAAAAGAAAGGATCGAATTGATGAGCGAATTGATGAGCGAAGCGAATCAATGAGAGATAGCACGAATTTTTGTATGAATACGTATTCTATTTATTATTTGGTAATGATATTACGAACTTATTTATTTGATGGGCCGTAAAATTTCTATCTTTTTATGTGATGGGTCACAAAATTTCTATCATTTTTTCGGTAGGTCATAAAATTACTATTTATACGATAGGTGGAAAAGAGGGATATCTGAAATTTCTAATCATTTTTTCTTGGAATTAAGTTTTGGTAGTAAGAACTGTCTAGAAGTGATGTCCTATTTTGAGGGTCGTCTTTGTGGCGTCTTGAGGGTTTAAAATTACTCTACTATTGGCAAAATATTAGATATGTAAGAACTGTCTCTTATTAACCCGAACTTTCTTTAATAATTATTGCAGGTTATAATTTATGGGTTCTGATGGCTTGGAAGCCTATTATGTTTAGTCTCTGTTGTAATAGTCCTTCTTCCAGCATCATGAGGGAGTGCATAAAAGAAGCCCTACAAATTTAATACTAAGGGTCTAGATATTGAATTAATCCAGAATAAATTGAGCTGATAAGTTATTAGAATCAAAATTTGAATAATAAAATCTTGAATAACTAATAGTGAATACCTAAAAGATAGCATTTATCATAGCATGAGGTTCTCATTTGAGCTTACTGAGCCTTGAATGTGGCTTAACGCATAAAATGCCGTAAATGATGTCGCTCTCAAAAATACATAATGTTGCCATTGAGCACATAGATAATGTCTCCCTTGATCTAAACTTCAACACATATGGTCATGAAATACTACATAGTACCTACCCGAATAATGTAATTAGATTCAAACTAAGAATACCTCTCCAAATGTCGTACTTATTTGAACGACATTCAATGCCAAAATCGCAACCCTTAAATCATATTGAGGCTGGGTCCTCTATTAACTATTGAAGGCTTGGACCTGAATCTGATTTTACCTGAGCTGCATGGTCTAAAATCAATCAATAGAAATTCAATCGGTTTTAACAAATCGTTGCTATATGAAATGCGACATCTTTTAAAGGACCCTTTGCAATGCGACATCCTCCTTATGGAAGTTATCACATTCCTACCAACTGTAACTGGACTGATGATGAGAACTCTCTCTCTTGAGACCCATCTCTTTCGCATCTTCATTCAATCCAACGTTTCCGAAAAAACCTTAATTCTTAGCGATTCATGTGACTCGACTCCTTTATATCCGATTCGAGTGATATCCAAATCAGGTAATTCCCCTGCCGCAGACTATAATTGCACTCAGATCCGAACGCTTGAACTAACTCAACAGAGATCTATAATAGCTTGCTCATTTGCACCCTTCCTAGATATATAAGCAGGTACTTTTCAGGATATTGATAGTTTTGGCTTATCAATTTTGGCCCGGTCGATTGAGGCAACTCTCAATTATTTTTCATTAATTTTTTGCACCCATGAGAATAGCACTTTTGCTTTGCACAGCCATAACCACCAACGCCTTGGTGATTCCTGACCTTGCTGGAGTGGTGAGGAATCTTTTGCAAGCTCGTTCAGATATCAATGAACTTCCTGAGGTCGTCATTTCTTCCCAAACTCATTCGGATGTTACTGAAATTCCTGGATCTGAAGTTAATAAAATTCCTGGAGTGGTCAGCATCCCCTTCCAGGTCCGTTCCGATGTCAATGAACTTTACAAAACTAAAAGTGGCTCTTTCATCCGACGCAGTTTGCCGGTATCTTCCTTATCTAACCACCAGGCATTCTACTCGCTTGAGCTTAAAATGGGTCTGAATCAGCAATCAGTCCTGGTAGCAGTGGACACTGGAAGCTCCGACTTGTGGGTGGTGCCTCCAGGAGTTGCGTGTGGCGGTGGTCCGCAGCTGTATTGTACTCAAGGAGGAGTTTTCGATGGCACACAGTCACGTAGTTTTGCATGGATTAACGAACCGTTTTCAATCCAATATGGTGATGGCACCGCTGCTGTTGGCACCTACGCTAGAGATGCGGTACAAATCCCCGGATTTCCAGCGATACAGGCCCAGTTTGCCGTTGCTGCCCGTGATACTGCCGGCTGGGGTATTTTGGGGATGGGTAAGGTGGGAAACGAAGTCGCAACCACCAAGTATACCAACTTCCCACTTGCACTCAAACAACAGCAGCTCATATCTAGAGCCGCCTATTCCATATATGTCAATGGGGAGAATTCCACCAGCGGATCAATCGTCTTTGGTGGCTACGATTCAGCCAAGTTTCTGGGCAATTTGGTGACCTTGCCAGTGACTTCTGAAGATTCCTTCACTATCACATTACAAGGAATCACGCTTGGTTCCGGCCAACAAGTTTCGGGCAGCGTGGATGTGCTCTTGGACTCGGGGACCACTTTCACCTTTTTACCGCTAGAATTGGTGCAATTGATGGCACAGGACTTGAATGGATCTGTCACTCTGAATTATGTCTTGGTGGACTGTAACGTGCCCCAATCATTGACTGTGACCTTCAATTTTGCTGGGGTCAGCATCCAAATTCCTTACTATTCCTTGGTAAGCCGGGGAATCAATAATGATGGCTCCGTAGCTGACTTTTGCGTATTGAATGTGATTCCCGATGATCAGCCTACGATGGGAATTAATTTCTTGCGCTATGCCTATGCGGTCTTTGATATCGATCAAAATCTGATTCTGCTTGCACAAGCCAGGTTTACGAGTGCAAGCAATATCGTAGCATTGAAGCAAACTAATTAGAAAGTATAAAACATTGGGAATTAGAGAATAAATATTGGGATTGGAAGATGTTAAGGAAGAATATAGGGATAAATTAAGGTCTAGGGTGATTAAAATCAGGCTGCTTCGGGTATATATAGTTGACTGAATATTAAGTTTGAGTCAAGATAGGAGTTATAGTATCTAACTTATTTAATGAATATAGGGCTTATTGCCTCATTAGATCGATATAAGAATATTAAACAGCATGCATCATATACTAATCTTTCGGACTGTGGTCTTTTGTCATCTATAACCGGATTATTATCTCATATATTAATAAATACATAATAAGTACTTCAAATGTTCTTTCTGTATTTCATTTCCTTTTAGGGCCTCATTATAAGCTATTCCGTTTGAATGGTTCTTTTTCGAGAATTTTTTATATCCAGTATTCAACAATCAGCCTTTTGGAGTATCTTCTACTTTCATCCTCTTACTTATCGAGGATTTCTTCAAGATTGTCTTCAATCATCTAAATTAATTCGACCTCCAGGGTTCTTATTCAAGTAATCTTCACTGATAATTTTCATTAAGTCTCCACTTATCAATTCTATTCGAGAAGTGATTTCTCATGGACTTTTCATGAAGTGACCCTCATTGATTCAGCTTTCTTCTTTAATTGAGCTTCATTAATCGGGCTTTCTTCATGGTTTCATTTGCTTTCCATCCCAATTATCGAGGGCCCTTCTATGTGGGATTGTCAATTTCTGTGCTGGCCCCAACTTGGTAAAGTCACCGGTCTTGAGAATTTCAATCTGGGCTTTGCGGATCGCTGCTACGTCGCCGGTGAATTGTGTTTCCTTGTAACTCTCCTGTTCTTGCAAGAACTTCTCTTGTCTAGCCTTGACGTAATTGGCGATAATTTGCACCATTTCGTCCGGTCTTTCGGCGTTCATCAAATGTTCTCCTTCGTCCAGATCGTACCAGGAAAGGAAACGCAGCTGGATTTCAGATCTGAAGAAGGTGGTGGCTTCTGGGGGGTTCCAGGTCGCCTTTTTTCCGGTGACGTGGTGCACCGGCACTCTGAGCAAATGCTGGATCTCCATACATAAAGGAACTGACACTGTGAACGAGAAATAGCACACCACTTGGGCGTAATTGGAAGACTTGGTCTTGTAGTGTTTCTTTCCGTCCTTATCGGTGACGACCCAAAGTTCGTCTTTCTTGAAATCTTCGAGAACACGCTTATCGAACTTACGGTAGATCGACCCTTGGGTCATATAGTAGTCATAGTCCTCCTGTGATTCGAAGTCATCAAGAAGGATCTGGGACAACTTGCCAAAAATCTTGAAATAGCGCGCATTGCCTTGTGAGACAGCATAGATAACTGGCTCAATTGGAATGATAGAATCGTAGAGATCGGGCTCGTAGAACGCGGCCAAGGTGACCGCACACCCCGAAAGTGAGTGGCCCACGCCAATCACTCTGGATTGGCTGTCGTTCTGGAAATCTCCCGTGGTGTCTTGCTCGTATTTGATGACAGTATTGAGATCCTTACCGTGGTCAGCCCAGCTGCAAATCCAGCCCAACTTGTCGTTGTTGAGGACAGCAGAATCACCGTGGCCCACAGCGTCTACCGAAACCACGGAGTCTACGTAGAAAACACCGGCGTCCGAGGCTTTGTAGAGCTGCCTAATGTGGTAGGACCACACGGACTTATTCATTCCGGTGCCGTGGCCGAAGACGAAATTGTAGCGGAGCGCGCCGGCGGGGGCGGGGCGTGTATTCTTGTAGCGGTGGTAGACCAACTGGAAGCGTTGGCCGGGGGCTATGGTGGACCCAGGCACACGGGGATGGTGGGCGGCGATGGTTTTCGTCTCGAGAGAAAAAGACATAACGAACGAATTGATGAGCGTAGCGAATCAATGAGTGATCAATGAGGTCAATAAGTGAGTCAATAAGAGATTGATGGGTGAATCAATGAGTGATGAGCCAATTAATGAGTGTATCAATCAAGTGATAAGCGATTGAGGGTGAATATTTCGTGGGTAGCGAGGGTTTATATACTGGAATTGAATTCTGGGGTTGATGATTCACCGCGCCTGTGATAGAAAAAATGGGGAACCAGAGACTTTATTAAGGTTGGAAGAGATAATAGGAGGACTTGAGTGGGAAATTTTGGAGAAAAAAGGTAACAGTGGAAACGCACCGAGGTAATTCGATCTCAGATGTGATATTGCTGCTTTTCGGAGTAAATTTGGAGTTATAGGGTCTTTTTTGCCGTCTCTTCAGTCAGATTTCTGGTGCTAGGACCAAATGTACGGTGCGAACCCCGCTAGCTTAAACGGGACCAATCTCCGATGCGCATCATAACCGAGGCCACTGTAAAGATTATCATCATAGATGGAGGGGTACTAGCGAGACAGATGAAAGAGCCTCGGACGCAGGACTGACAATTCAAGAGGCAGAGTCTTGGATCGGCAAAAGGAGTTGAAAATCACAGAAGTTGCTTAAATTACTTAAATTAAGATTGATCGATAAGTAAGATAATCACAAGATTAATAATTTTTGACCGTGGTATTCAATACTAAAATTTTGAAACTTTAGAGAATATTGCTACAATTGTGATATCCGGTCATTTTATCTATTTCCACGCTCGATTGCTTTACGAGATCCACAGTCTTAATATCATTTGATTAATTTAACCTCTACTGCCTTAAGAATCTAATTTTATCATCACCATTTAATTTATACTGCGTTACGGATCCAATACTTCTTCCATTTAATTCTATCACTTTTATTTTCTATTGCGTTACGGATCTTTTCGTTGCTACTTCTTAACGGGTCATCTGTATCTAACGTCTATCACCGTTGGCAAACTAATGGATGGGGCTCGGCATTCGGTGTTTCCTTTCTAGGCCATAAATAATGTGCAGGTCTGCTATAGCCTCGGACCAGAGTATTAAAGTTAGAGACACAGTTGTGGTGCTGACTAATCCTGAATCCATTTAAACTCGAGCTTGGCACTCTCTTTACTCCGCGGTCACATATCACCATCCTCGGACTCTCTTTGTGGCATTCTTCTTGGCATCTCCTCCGTGCTGTGTCTTCCATCTAAAATCCGGGGTAGTGCGGCTCAGATCGTCCCAAAATTCTAATTAGTGACACGTGACCCACTATACGAATTCAACTTTTCGGCTTGAAAAATCTTCATCATGTCCCAACCCACCATTCTTAGAACGGTCGCCCAGGTGCGCCAGTGGAGACGCCAGGCCCTCTTGGCCAGCAAGTCCGTGGGGCTCGTGCCCACCATGGGCGCGTTGCACCGCGGTCACCTTTCCTTGGTGGGGCAATCGCTCGCCGAAAACGACCACACCATCGTGTCGATTTTCGTCAATCCCTCGCAGTTTGCACCCCATGAAGATCTCGACAAGTATCCGCGGACGGTGGACGACGACTTGGCCAAATTGGCGCTTGCTGTGCCAACTAGTGGCGGAGAAATCGCGGAAAACCGTAAAGTCTCCGCGGTTTTCATCCCCAAAGTCAGTGAAATGTACCCCTCCGGGATCACTTTGGACGTTTCCCAGCAAAAGGGAGCTTTTGTCTCGGTGGTGGGTTTATCTGAACAGCTTGAAGGGGTCACCAGACCGCAATTTTTCAGGGGTGTAGCCACAATTGTCACCAAGCTTCTCAATATCGTTACCCCAGAAAGAGTCTACTTCGGCCAAAAAGATGCCCAGCAGTGCGTGGTGATCAAGCAGATGGTCAAGGACCTCTTAATTGATACGGAAGTGAGAGTTTTGCCCACTCTGAGAGAGGAAAATGGGCTTGCGATGTCTTCGCGGAATGCATACTTAACCACTGAAAAGAAGGACGAAAGCGCGGTTATTTACCGTGCTTTGGCCTCCGCTGAGCAGCTCTACAAGGAACAGAGTGGAGAGTTGAAGGCCGTTGCTTCAGAGCAAATTTTGAGCAAAATCAAGCTGGTTTTGGCTGAAAAAGAGGATTTTGAAATTGAGTATATAGCCATTAGTGATCCTAATACCTTGGAGGACTTGGACGAGGTTGTTCCAGGCACCGGGGCTATTGTTTCGACCGCGTTGAGGGTCAAGAAGGAGAACGGAGAAGAGATGAGGTTGATAGATAATGTGTGCTTGCAGTAGCACTGTATATAACTGCCATAATGAAGAATAACGACCAAGACAGTAGGTAAAGGGGAGTGATGAAATAGAGTGACAGAATCATTGGTGAATTAAATTAGCTCAATTGTGGGAGTTTTATTATGACAATGTTCACAAATGATAGAGTGATATTATAATAGTTATCAAGTGTTAGACTTCCATTATGATAATCCTTAAGTCTTGGAGTGTCATATAATTATCCTTGAGTGTTAGACTTCAATTATAATGATCCAAGAGTCTAGAAGATGTCAAAAAGAATAATAATATCTCAGTGTGAGACTAAAATACTCATCTGTCTTAGTAGACTACTATCATAATAAAGATGCTTGAATCTTGGTTGATTGCATCACTATAATTCTTAAACTTGGAAGTGTGTCTTTTGATGAAAAGTAATATTTTATTCTTACCGTGGAATGTAATAGTGATAATGCAATTGAAGGGGTTATTCGCCGATAATGGCAATAAGAATTAACAAGCTTTGGATGATTATGATAGCTATTGGTATCAATCAATTTAAAATCAGAGTAGTACTCCTAATTATCAATGATATGATTTAAATTAGATCATTCAAGCCATATCATGTAATACAATAACTTATTGATACGAAATTAATTCCCCGTTTCTTTCAATTTTTTAAATACCAGAGAAGGGAACTTTCGAAGCGGTGGAGAAGGCAAATTTATCAACTGTTTAGCATCAGTTCACCATCGCCTATTTTTGAGAGTTTGGTGATACTTCCTATCATAAAATAATCTTTCTGAGTTGATAGACCCCTTCGATTACTCCGAAAAGTCTAAATTGGGAATGTCAATAGACAGATCTGATTGAGAATTATCATCGTTTAGCTCCAAATTGGTTGCTTAGTATGGATATTAAATCCTATTCAAGTAGTTCCTTCATAATTAGTTCCTCCCTTAGTAATTCCTTCTCTAGACGATTATCAGCATTTTCCCTTCCCTAGCAGTTGTTTATGGAGAAGACCCTTCATTGTGCCTCTCCGGAGTTAGTTATCGTCAATCTCTCTGCAGGCATTAGCCTTCAAAAACGCTTCGTTTAATTTTATGACTTAAAGCAAAAATAGACTTAACGAATTTCAAGCTTAGAATAAGGATGAAAGGATGTGATGAATTTCAAAGTTGACAATAAGCATAACCGGACTTATTGAATTTCATATTTTGCAGTAACTACAAACCGCTTCGATGAATTTCAGGTTGAACAATAAAACAGGGTCAATAACTAAATTTTTACAATAAGGAAAAGCAGGTTCAAAGGCTGAATCTCTCAAAATAAGAAAAAAGCAGGTTCAAATGCTGGATTTCTTATCATAGGTAAGAGCGGGTAATAAGTTGTTTTTTACAATAGAGGAAAGGCAGAATGAAAGGCTGAATTTCTTACAATACAGGAAAGCAGGTTGAAAGGCTGAATTTTAAAAATAAAGGTAAGCAGGTTCATAGGCTTAAATTTTTAAAATACAGGAAAGCGGGTTGAAAGGCTGAATTACTTAATTACTTACAATGCAGGAAAGCAGGTTCATAGGCTGAATTAATTACAATGCAGGAAAGCAGGTTCGAAGGCTGAATTAATTACAATGCAGGAAAAGCGGGTAAATTTTTTACTTTGAATGGAAAAAGGCTTACAGATAGAATGATAATTCAAGAATAGAAACTATTTACTAGCACTATCAACGGATTCACAACTAAGTGGCAATTTAAATAGTAACTCTTGAAGACGGAAGTATAATTGAAGTCTGGCTTCTTTTAAAAAGCGGCGAATCGCAATGAACTCGGTAAATTTAATATGTGAGATTCGATCTGAGTAAAGAGAAATGTGACGCGTTCGTAATATCTAAAGGATTATTGATAAGGAAGGTGTGCTGGTTAGTCTCTAGCTATTATTTTATCGAAAGTTTAAGGTTTGGGGGATCCAACTACCCAATCGAATGTAAACATCTGGCACATCCGGGCACACTTCCGTACGATTGTGGACCCTGGAAATAAGTGACATCTAAATAAAGTTTGAACAAATACCAACTGAGCGGTGGAATTGGAACAGTCTATAGGGTTGCAGTACATAATGCACCCTGCAATGATCGGACATTATCCGGTTGATGTATTAAAATTCAGGGAAAGTTTACCCTAGAAAAAATAATTTATTAGGGCTGAAAAATTATGAACCTTATATCCGAATTGGGAAGTATTCATAAAGCCTCACATCCAAATTGAGGAGAATACAGTGTAACCTGGTATCCAGATCTAGGAGTACATCACCTAACCTTATATACATATAGAGGAGTACATCACCTAACCTTATATCCAAATTCAGAATAAGCACAGAGACTGTTACGAAAAGTATAAGTGACGTATCTGTTATGTGCCCAATCTCCCAGGTCGAAACTCGTATAAGGCCGAATTTCGTATTAGGGGGAATCTGAAGTATGACCAATCTCTAATAGGCTGATCTCTAATAGGCTACTCTCAATATCACAATCTCTAATAGCACAATAAAATCACAAGCCGGAATCTCGTATTACAGAAGTAACTAGAATAAGAAAGAACAAATACACATGACTAGCGAACCTTCTATGTTGTGATGTCTATTATCCTGTCAAATTCGAATAGCATATTTAGAAAGGATGAGTGGAAATATTAGAAAAAAGTGGATTACTGAAGAGTAAGGGGAAAAGATGAAGGAAGTCAGATGCAATTATTCTTAGAAAATGAATAATGAAAAGTATCTCAATCTTAGGATTTTAAGTAAGGGGAGATAATTATAACTATGGTCTAGTTGATCATTCCTAGGGGGTCGTATATTATTATTCTTGGCAAACGAATATTATCATTCCAGTCGCGAATTGTAATTCTAGGAACTCAAATATTATCATTCCAAGCCGCGTTTTCATTTAAGAAATTCGATTATTATTCTAGGAAGGCGATACTGTAATTACAAGAAATTCAAGTATTGAGGGGAAGAAAATCAAGGTTGCATTCGTCTATCAGAGGTCTATTTGCTTTACAAACCGACTAGTTTATTTGCTAGATTTTGTGTGGCTCCCTTTTTTCTGTTACAGTTCCTTTTTTGAATCGTCTAGTTCGTTTACTTAATTTCATCATCATTTTCATATAGCCCTCTTTTTAAAGGTTTTACGACCTCCTACTTCCGTCACCCTCTTCCTCACGTCTTTCACTCTAGACCGTATTCTTTCCAAATCTCTTTCGATCTCAGCTTCGGTCTGCGCACGGCTATGGTACTCAAAATCAAAGTCAATTCCTCCCTTCTTATACTGCTCAGAAACATCGAAAAACTTATAGCCAAACTCGAGCAACCACACCGGATCTACACTGGTGACATAGTTCATATACTCCTTGGAGGTGAGCACCAATTCATGGTAGACCACGTAGCCCCCATGACTCAAACTGGAGCCGTTGAGCGCACTCGTTGGGTGCAAAAACATCTTCATATAGGTATGGCGCATATTGATAAATTCGGGTGATCCCCCCAAATTTATGCTGGACAACTTGGCCAGCTGGTGGTAGAACGCCGCTGCCAAACACTTCTTGACGTCGTCGTCATGACGCAGTCTGAGAACTGGCATTTTATGCGACTTCATAATGGTTATAAGTTGGTTGCGAATATCTTTGGCACGAAGCAACGACTTCAACTGGAGAAAGTTCTTAGCACACCAGCCGTTGATTTTGGCAAAATTGCCTCGAGATTTAGCCAAATTGGACTCCCATTGCTCGTACACATTGGCAAGCGTAAGATGGTCCGACTCGCTGATATAGAATTTTTCACGGGCAGCATCCGCTTCACGAGCCCGTTCTGGGGGCCGGGCAAAAATGCCCGGAACCAGAAGCATCGAGACCACGGTGATGATCTCGTGCGAGCAGTGGAACCGGGGATCACACGAGAGGAGAATGAGCTTGGCCAAGGATGGTTCCATCGGGAAAGTCACCATTGAATGGCCCAATTTAGTGAGCTCGCCAAAATTATCAACGGCTCCCAAAGCCCATAAATCATAGAGAGAAGAAGCCAAGAGATCCGCGGGAGGAGGGTCAAGAAATGGGAAGCTGGCGATGTTATCGATCTTAAGCGATTTAAGCAAAAGCATCACGTTGGTGAGGTTAGTTCTCTGAATTTCAGGAATTGGCTGAGAATACATCTGTTCCTCTGCCTGGGGCGTGTAAAGTCGATACGCCGTGCCCGGACCTGTTCTACCAGCACGACCACTCCGTTGTTGGGCATTAGCCATGGCAATTGGGATCACCTGAAGAGTATCCATGCCGAGTTTGGGGTTGTAGACCTTCATTTTCACCAATCCAGTATCGATGACATAACGGATACCATCGACTGTCAAGGAGGTTTCGGCGATATTGGTGGCCACCACCACCTTCCTTTTGTAGGGGTCAGGAGCAGCGAAGATTTTGGCCTGGAGATCTTGTGGGAGTGTGGAGTAAATGGGGAGAATATCGAGCGGTGGAGGATTTTCCAATAAATCAAGCTTTTCTTGGATTAAAGCACAGGTGGCTTCGATATCTTCCTGACCCGTCATGAAGACAAGAATGTCTCCAGATGATACCCAGCGTTTCTCCAGATTTCCATTCTCAATATGAGTTTTTTCATCCATTTGTTTCGTTCCTAGCTGGCTTGTTTCTTCCACTTTTCCCGTTCCCAAGTGAATTGTAACCACCTGTTTCACCGCTTGTTCCACATAATCACCGCCACCCTTGCCAAACAAGACGTCTACGGGGTACGTTCTACCGGGGATGGTAAACTGCGGAGCCAGGCCGAAGTAGTAGGAGAATCTATCGGCGTTCATCGTCGCACTGGTGACGATTAACTTAAAGTCTTTTCTTTTCAAAAGAAGCTTTTTGAACAAGCCAAGAAGCACATCCGTATTGAGAGACCTTTCATGGGCTTCATCCATAATTACACACAGGTAGTGTTCTAGCATGGGGTCTGCTAGAAGCTCCCGGAGCAAAATACCTTCAGTCAAGAATTTGATCCTCGTTTTTTGAGCGTGAGTTACGTCCTCAAATCTGATCGAATAACCAACTTCTTCCCCCAATTTACATCCCATCTCCTCGCTCACCCTCTTGGCCACCGACATCGCCGCCACTCTTCTGGGCTGGGTACATCCGATCATGCCATTGGTGCCTTCTTCGTAGAGATATTGTGCGAGTTGGGTGGTTTTACCGGAACCGGTCTCACCGATGACGATGGTGACTTGGTTTTCGGAAATGGTTTTGAGAAGTTCGTTGCGGACGGCAAAGACGGGAAGAGACTTACGGGACTGTTGGATTGAATTGAAAGTCTGTGAGTCCTTATTGCCTTTTTCCTCATTAATTTTAGAATTGGCCAGTTTATCTCCAGAACTATTTGAGCTATCGGATCCGTCTCTGGGCCCATTTCTATCACTTGAATTACTTGTAGACTTCCCATTAGAGACTCCTCGTGCCTCTTGCTTCCCTTCTTTTTCCTCCTTTTCTTCTTCTTTTTCCATTTGTCCCGTCCTTTCCTTTGCTCTCTGTCCCCTCTCGTGCTTGCTCCGCCTTTCCCGCACAACATGACTGCCCTGGCGTGCCTTCACTGCTAGTTCGGACCCCGGGTCCTTAATAGGGCTGATGGTGGGCCCAATTCCACGCGATTTACCTTGTAATTGAATTGTCAAATCTTCTCTGGAATCCTCCAAAAACGACGGTATAAGGTTGTGTGACACTATCGGTATTCTGCTATGGTCTGACTCGTCGTCGTCGTTCGCTCGTACTGTCCTTCTCGGCTTGTTGAAGCTCCGTGGCTCGTCTACTGCTGCTTCTTGGGCCATTCCGTCATCCTCGTGAGTGTACCACTCCCGGTCGTTTTCGAGCGAATTGACCTGCTCAGTGAGGGCCTGGAGATTGAAGTCGCTGTCGTCTATATCTGTGTCGTACTGTCTTTGCTGATGGTCGATCTGGGCTTGAGTTCTGTCTTTTTCAGCCAATTGAGCCAAAGAAGAAGGCTGGGTTTTTGGCACTGATTGGGTGTTTTTCGGCACCAAAACTTGGCTGGCATTATTCTGCTCTTCCACTGCTCCCTCTGACTTGATTCTAAGGGCATCTTCCTTCCTGATTTTCTTGAATTTCATCGTAGTTTTCGGTTTCGCAATAACTGGAATTTCCGTTTCTTCGTCGTCACTAAACGAAATCGAGACGGACTTGCTGGTTTTTGGTTCCCTCTTCAAGATGCTGCTCTGGGAAAATGCTGCCGGTGCCTCTTCATCCTCTTCGTCTTCGAACAGGATCACTAAAGGCTTCTTTTTGGTTGGTGGTTTTGCTATTATCGACGATTTTGAGCTCGTTAGAGCGGCTGGCACGTTCTGCTTTGACGCGTGGTTTTCTATGCTGGCAATGTTGTCGTTGATCAAATCGAAGATCTCCTTGCAGGCATCTTTATCCGATATTCCAAAGGTATTGAGGTAGATGGAAAAGGCAGGGAGCGAGTTATTCCGGCGATAAAACGTGACTAGCGTGGTCACGAGATTGGTATTTATAGGTTTATTGAGCAAGGAGCCGAGCCTGGCGGCGATGGCATCGATAACGGAGCCCATGGGGTGGGATGGGGAGAAGTTGTGGGGTGGATCAAAACAGTGGAACCCTCATCACCATATTGGGTCAGGTGACTTTACATCACGTGGTTGAATATGAAAAATGACAAATTTATACCAAATACAAAATCTACATTCTTCCATATTTCCACCACATTTCTCCATAAAATGGTCCAGATACCGGCCCTTATCCACCGTCGGCTGGTACAGTACTTCCGGCACCATATCACGTGTCGTCTCAAGATCACGCCGCCTCCCAGCACCGCCCGAGAGGCCCAGTTTCTCCACCAAGCGTTCGCTCAGCTCGGAAACCTCGAGTATTTCAAGGTCGACCGCGCCCCAAACGGTTTATCGATCTACGACAATGTCGTCCACTTGGTTTACAACCCATCAGCACAGCCATCGCTTCTTGGATCGGCATATATGAGAGAAGAAGCGGAGTGGAGTGAAAATGAACAAGAGCTCAAAAGTCGACAACTGGCGATAATTGAGCGGCTCAAAAGGGTCTTAGCACTTCCACGGTGGTCCTTCGTTAAGGACGACCAGCAGTGGTACAACGGCGAGACCGAAATTCAGTTCAAGCATCAATTATCAGCAGATGCGCTTAAATATGAAAGTAAATATCAAGTAAGTTCCTCCACGGTGGAAAGGCCATTTTTGAGCGTGAAAGAAGGAATGGAGACAAAGACGGTGGACGAGTTGCGGGGAAAGATACGACACAACTTCCAGAAGTTCCATAAGTTTGATGAGGTGAGGTGTTATAGTGGGAAATATGTGGGGAAAGAGGTGTATGAGTACGGAAAGATGGCGATGTTAGACTAGTGAGCGAAGCGAACTAGTCCACCTATAAATAGACTAGAGAGTGAAACGAGCTAGTGAGAAATAACCGATGAGAATTAATATGAAAAAGAATAGCATCGATGAGGATTAGTATAATGAAATAGTATTAATGAAGAATAAATATATGATTAATAGAATCAATGAGAATGGAATATATAAGGAGTATAATTAATGATAATTAATATATAATGGATAGCACTAATGATAATTAAATATAAAAAATTATTCTAGAGTGCTTAAATGGTATAATAGACTGGTAAGAATAGTTTAATTATAATACAGAGTATTAAAGTGATTGTTCAGAATATTATTATGAGAAGAAAGGTAAATTGGGTTACACTGAATAAAAGTTCTACTTCGTATTGATTAATTTATATTGGTGAAATGATATTAAGATTATTTTGATTTATTGAAATTGGTGAAATGATATTCGAATACTCAACATATTGAGTACTACTTTTGATGAGATCAATACTCATTACATTTGATTATATAATCCTGTAATTTCTTATTATCGTTAATTATTCCTCTAATCTCCTTTAATTGATCTACACTTTTCCCACTTATTATACATGTGTCTATTAATTGGTTTTCACCTATACATCCACCTCTCATGCTTAACATTCTGCTAATATATTTAGTGTCGATTCCACAACTGAATCTTCTTTAGCAATGAATCAAGTTTTTGACTCAGTAATCATGAATCTTCTTTTATTGAATCAATTTTTTGACTCGATAATCATCATTGAATCTTCGATGTTTCAACCATTATTGACCCCGCTTCTTAAATAATGACGATTTCATACTAAATCATTTTCATGTCAAATTTGATTGAAGCTTGTCGATTTTACTCATTGACTCGCTACACTCATCAATTTCGTTCGGTGTTCATCTTTGACTCAACAGTTCCACTGCATTGATATCCTTCTCCAAAACCTCATTCAAATAGTTCAATCCGATTTGTTGTTTCATCAACACCTTCGATAATTTATTGAAAATCTCTTGAGTGTTGCCATCGTTTTGGTCACCTGCCTTCTCTTCTCTATCATCGCTATTGAAAGAATTGATCGAGTGGTCGAATTGATAATTCAAATCTTCTGCTCTTTCCTTCAATGTAGCCAATCTGGCAAATATATCGTTCAATTTACCAATTGGACTATTTGGATCATTGAGTTTCGAGTTCAACAATTCAAATTGCTTCGAAATCTCTTCTTCTTCTGGCAAAAGCGGGTATCCTTTCAACTTCAAAATCGCCAAAACGGTGGCTAATCTGAGCAATCTTCTGGATAATTTAGTATGCTTGGCTTTGGCCTTAAGAATCCGGGTGGCATTATCCAAGTCGTGTTTCGAGGATAAGGTATTGGCCTTTTCGTTGATATCGTTCAAAAGAATTCTCAGCTTGGCCACATGGTCCAATTGCGTCTCGATACGCTGTGCTACCTCGGTGAAAGAGGTGATTTTGATGGGGTAATGATGCGTGGAAGGTCTCTTGTTCATCGCAAGCTCCCAGTCGTCGTGGGTCTCGTTCTGCGGTCTTTGTTGGTTCAACAAAACCGCGATTTCCTGGTCGTTATACTTGTTGTAGAAATGAGTTTTGAGCGCACATTTGCTGGAACTAGGGTCCCATTGCTCCTTGATCTTCATCAACTGGTCATTGATTCCGGGCTTGTAGGCGTTGTTGGCCTGACTCGCTTGCGGCTGTGTCAAGCTGGTGTTGGCTGTGGTATGGTTGAGACTGCTGAGGTTCAAGGTGGAAACTGGTGGTTGGGCTTGGGTGTTGTTGCTCCAGTTGAACGAGGGTTGCGGGTTGTTGGTGTTGTTGTTGGCGCCGAATAATCCGCCGGGCTGCTGTTGTTGTTGCTGTTGTTGTTGTAATCCTCCTTGGTTGGTATTGGAGGCGGCATTATTACCGAAAAGGCCTCCTGAGGTGGTATTTCCAGTGCTAGAAGTGGCATTGTTACCGAAAAGGCCTCCTGAAGTGGTATTTTGGCTCGAGCCTCCGAAAAGACCGCCTGTGGTAGCGGGTTTGTTGCCGAAAAGACCGCCGGAGCTGGGAGTGCTGGCGGTGTTGTTACCTCCAAAAAGTCCTCCAGAGGTGTTGGAGGTGGCTGCGGTGCCGGAATTTCCGCCAAAGAGTCCTCCGCCGGTCGCTGGAGCGGCTGGCTTGGCTCCAAAGAGTCCTCCGGTGCTTGCAGTGGTATTATTGGCGGTATTATTGGCGGTGTTTCCGAAAAGACCGCCTCCAGTGGTCCCGGTAGTGCCCGTAGTGCCAAGAGCTCCCGCGGGCTTGTTTCCAAAGAGACCTCCGGTGGAGTTGTTGCTGTTATTACCGAAAAGACCGCCTGACTGCGTACTTGACGCCTGATTCGTGCCAAAGGTCAGGGAAGAGTTATTGGTGTTGTTGGCACCAAAACCGGCACCAAAGCCGCCGGAACTGGCCTGGTTGGTGGCTCCGAACCCAGTGGTGGCCCCGCTGTTGCTGTTGCCCCCGAAAAGACCGCCCGAGGTGGCGTTATTAGTGTTGTTGTTGGCATTACTGTTATTTCCGCCAAAAAGACCGCCAGAAGTGCTGTTGTTTCCGCCAAAAAGGCCACCGCTACTGCCGGCGCCGCTGGTGGCGGTGTTGCTGGCGTTGTTGGCGCTACCGCCAAAGGAAAAGCCTGAAGTCGTTGGAGCTTGTGGTTGGGAGGCGCCAAAACCGGCCCCAGTGGCGGGTTTTGCACCAAACAAATTGGATCCTGCGTTTTGGGACTGCCCAAAGAGTCCACCGCCGGTGTTATTGGACGATTGAAACATGGAATGGGTGGATTGAAGTGGGGGAGAGAGGGATGTTTTGGTTGGTGGAAGGAAGCTATTTTTTTCGCATCAGCATGAAGTCACGTGATGGGTGGATGGAATCAGGATATTGATCTGGAAGAAAGGGGAGGGAAGGGAATCAATGAGTGGAGAAGGGTTGGAGATCTTGGGAAGGATTTTCGTATTCACTTACTCTTTTATTAAGTTTTTTTTGTGAATTTTTTCTGCTAAATTTATCTTTCTAATTTTTTTTTTTCACTAAGAATTTTGGTAGTATTTCCATCAATTAGAACTGTTGCGAATTTCCCAAGACTTTTCAGACTTTCGAGAAAGTGGGAAGAAAAAAGGAAGAAGAAAGGGAAGGGAGTATTAAAAAGAGAGGGTGGGAATTGGAGGAAAAGGTGGAGAATTAGAGAAAATTGCAAAATTTGGATGAAAAACGTTGAAAATGTGGTGGAAAAAGGTGAAAGGGTTCAAAAGAGGTGCAAATAGGTGATTGAATTTATTTATAATTAATAAGAATTCTTTTGCTTGAAGTTTGGGTTTTTTTGAGTTTATACGTTTAAAAAATTCAAATTCCCACCCAAAAAGGTTATTTGTCAAAGTTGCTGGAATTAAAAGATAAGAAGGAGAAATTGAATTTTTACTGGTAATTTTGGAGAAAATTGGCCATTTGCTGTTTATTCTCAAGCTCAATTGGATTCATTTATCCATTTATCTTACTATTTAGTGTCAATTGAAGATAAAAGGTGTAATATGAAATTTGCAGATTGAGGGTAAAACCTGCAAACTAATAGTGATGGAGTTAAATTTCTCTATCTCCAAAGTTGTCAGTAAGGAACTGATTGATCGAAACTTTCATTTTGAGAGAACGATAATTATTGACGTATTTGGGAAGTTAAAAAAAAAGCAAAATTAGCAAAGTTATAAATAATTTGGATAATTAACAAAGTACTATTGGTGAAATTTAGTATCGATCATTCTTCCAATACGATGAGCTTTCTACTTAAACTACAAGGAGACGAAGGATGGCTGGAGTTGGAACCTGGAAATTGGAACTTGGAAATTGGAACATGGAAATTCGAACCTGGATATTGTAACTTGAAAATTAGTAATTCTGGAAATTAGAAGAGTAAATTGAAAATTCATGTGGTAGTCTTCAGGATTCAGAAGGAATTGATCTGAAGGGTAAGATATTAAGATGGAACGAATATAATGAGATGGTATGATTGAATGAGGTTTCCTGATGAAATTTCAGATCTTGAAGTTGATTTTTCAAATCAATCGGTGATTCGAATTGATCTTCGGACTTTCTCTTCTTTAAGGAGTTTCATGATGATTTATTGACATTTTGTGAATGCATTGGGATCGTTCATTTCTTCACTTTCCTATTTCTTCTTAAATTCATTCATACTTTTTCGTCCTCTCTTGCTTTATCCTCTGTATCCTCTTTGATCCTTTAATCCTGTTCAATTCAATTTTCCATGATTTTCATCCTCTTTCTTTCTCTTTCATCTCTTTCTTCCACTTTATCTTTTCATTCTTTTTCATTCACTTCCTTTCGTTTCCTTCCCTTTCTTTCTTCCTTCCTTTCTTCCTTTCTTCCTCTATCCTGTTTCCTTCTTTTCCCTTCCTTTCTTCCTTCCTCTCTCTCTCTCTTTTTTTCTCTTTTCTTTTATTGATATATACTGGCCCGGAGGCATGCAGGTGTCTAGGACGATTCGGACTCGCGCGCTCTCAAAAACTCCCTCGCGTTGCTCTTGTCCTTGCTGGTGCCCTGGAAAATCGGGTTTTCGTTCAAATGGATCTGCTGAGAAGTGCCGGGAATCGTCTTTTCAAACTGCAAGTTGGCAAACATACACTTTCTAAAAATGCTCTCACTGCGACGGCAATGGCCCATCCGGTGGTTTTCTTGTTCCAAACATTCGTAGTGCAATTTGAACTCGTCAAAACAGTGCTTGTTGATATCTTGTAAAGCGGAAATGGCACATCTGGTGACACGGCGGCCTTCTTTCAAACAGTCCAAGGTGCCGCCGTTCTTTTCGTCTTTGCACATCATGAAGTCATCGTTGTAGGGTTTACATTTGGCGCCGATGTAGTAGGATGCTGATAACAAAGGTGCGGAGGTGGCGCCGACTTCGTCCACTTCAGGGAGGTCTTTGGGGAGGGCGTTTTTGTCGGTGTTCTCCCATTGGTGTCTGCCTATGAAAAGGTCTCCGAGGGGCATTTTGGTAGTGTTGGTGGAGATGGTGATGGTGAAAGGCTGTAAAATAGTTTTGTTGTAAATTGTCGCGATGTAAGTGGTGCTGAGAAATACGCGCGCACTGGCGAACGAAGTGAGCTAGTGCGAGTGTTAGTGGGACGGTACTAGAAATCTCGCTAGCGAACGAAGTGAGCTAGTGCGAGAGTTAGTGAGATGGTACTAAATAACAGAGTGAGCTAGTGCGAGAGTTAGTGAGATTAAATTTGCCACTAATATAGGGTAGTGACACTGATTTGCGAAATATTTAGTGGAGTTGTACTAAGTATTTGCTTAGGCAGCTATTGGCTTAGGCTATATACTTAGATACTGTAGGTTTAGAGTGATATTTTATGAAGATTAGTGGCTTCGACTAGGAACGTCTTAGAGATTTAGGGAGAATTGTGACAGTGCGAACGATTTAGTGAGGGTAGTGCTCTAATTGTTTAGTGAGCCAATAACTAATAAAATATGGACTTGGTGAGTAAACTAACTACGGTTTCATTGACTCAGAGAGTGGTTTACTTACAAAATGTCATTAAACTAGTGTTTTGTTGGTTTATGGGGTAAATTTCATGGGGGTTATCTACTGATATTCGCAGTGCTGAGAATTACGGAGCGAGCGTAATCACAGTAGCGAGAGTAACTTAGAAAGAGTAATGGGCAAAATTAGGATATAATTAGGGGGATACTTAGGAAGCGATTCTTTCAGTGGGCTTCCTAAGGGGCTGGCTATGAATTTTATTCGAAATGAGGGTAATCAATGGAAACTTTGTGTCAATTGGCGGAGTTATTGGAGTAAGTGATGAAATCTGTGGTTATCACGTGACCTGTCATTTTACTATCAAGGTTTATACCCGAAACTGATGAAAAAAAGGGCTAAAAGCCATGTTACGAGTCGGTTATCTTGATAAGTACCTTTGCTACAAAATGCTTTTATCAATTTCCTTTTTCTTATTTTTTGCTATGAAGAAATGGTCATTTTCACGTGATGAGTTCACATTAAGGTTGGCCAGTTAATGCTAAGACGTTTCTTTTATTGTATCTCCTCCGATAATTAAGCCTCGTGATTGAACAAAATCATTCGCTTCAAAAAGTAATGAATGATAATGAATGATGAATAATTCTTCTTTTATGAAGTGAATTTTCTAGAGAATGCTCTTTTGATGAATTATAATAGGATGAATCGTTTTGATTACTTTTGTTTAATTCAATGCATCAGGGATGATATCTAATTCTTGTGATTGATCCTCTTTTGATGATTAATTAATAATTTTGAAATGCAGAGTGAGGGCCACTCATAAGTATTCTCTTATGGTAATTTGGAATAATTCAGTATGGGTTTTCAGATCCAGTTGAAAAGAGATCATTTAAATTGAAATTCTCGTATCAATGGTGTAAATCGTGAATTGAGGCCACTTTTGTGCTGATGCGAAGCCGACTGGTTGGTAAGTCAACTTGGAACGATCCAGAACTTTAGATTCCTCTTAGAAGAACAAATATATTCCTAATGCTTCTTGAAAAGACAATTTTTGAATTCTTGTTTCCCTTCTTTCTTAATTCTCTCTATTTTCTTTCTTAATTTCCTTCTCTTTCTCCTCTTTTTACCTCTTCCTTAACGCCTTCACCGTCTCACTTTCCACCCCCATCACCTTACACACATTGAGCACCATCAACTTCAATTCTTCCTCGCCTTCTACCTTTTCTTCCAGATTTTTCACGTTTTTCACCATTTCCCGCAAATATCCCTGGAACTCCAACTTCAACAGCGCCACTTTCTTGCTCAAGTACCCTTCGGTGAACTCGCTGGTCATCTCTGCTTTCTTCAAATGGCCCAAAAGCTTCAGAATCAGCAAATAAAGACCCGTCAAGCTTCTCAATTTTTCCTTTTTGTCGCCCTCCCCTGCCAAAGTAAGCTCAAAACTGGTGGTCTGGTCGTTCAACAACAAGTTGAGCTTGGCCAACGTTTTCACTCGTGCCATTGCCTCTCTTTGGGCCAATTGGTTTTCTGCTTCCAAGGTGGTTTGGCCCAATTTGGCGGCATGCGCCGCCAACTCTGCCCGGAACTGTTTGAGTTCCAGCAGCACCGAATCGATGAGATCGACGCCGCCCGCCACCAGCTTTCCCAAACGGATGAAGTCGTCGTAGTCGGAATTGACCAAATCAAGAAGGTTCTGGTTGAGGTCGTGGTGGAGGGACTGGAGATCTTTAAGAAGCACGTCGAGGGAAGTATAACGGTGATGGGCGTGGAGGAAAGTGTCAATATCTCCGGGGGCGAGGGATGCAAAATCCTGGCGCTGGAGGGCCACGGGGTATGGGAAGTCCATAATAAATGAAGCTAAATTGATGAAGGTGTGATTATGGTGCCAGTATTATACACGACGACATTGTGATCTGTCATGTTGATGTGGACGACATTTCGACGACATTGTAGTATAGTGTATGGATGGGATTGACCTTGTATCAATGAGTGGAGCAGTAACACTTGAAGAGATTATGTAAGCAGTTGGTAACAATAAATTGATAAGTGAATCCATGAGTCAGTCAATGAGTGGAATTGATGTTTGGATCAATAAGTGGATCATGAGCTTAGTAATCTGCAAGTAATCCCCTTTAGTGAACTCCATAAAAAGTGGTCAGAAGGTCCCGTTAATATCCCACTAAATAATTCTCTTCTGTGAATATTCCACTAAGTAATTCTCCGTTTAGTTCTTAGGTTATTTCCTAAGTAAATAGCTCACTAACTAAATAAGTAAGCTCCTTGTGTCTCCCTGAAGAATTTGCTTACTTCGCACCTAATTGGTCTGATGGTTCTTTCTGGTTATACGATCATTCGGTACGAAAAAGGTGGATGTCTCAGGCTATATAAATACCCTATTGCCTTAGTAGGGGTACAGCGGGTGCAGTGTTGGTCACTCGGAGAATTTACAGCGTCATGTTCACCCTATGCACATGCTCACCCCATGCCCTTAACCTGCAGCCGCCTTATGTATCATCAATTAGATTAAATTTATTACATGATTGAATTCTTAATGGCTGCAACATGGACAAGACTTTACATAAATCCGGAACTCAGGAAATTCAAGTAATCAGGAAATGTCGCATCAGCTGATTCAAGTCACGTGATTTGTGTCGACTTTTACCACTACATTCCCTTCTTATTGTCTGTTCACCGCAGTGTCATTAGAATTATCGTTCCTTACTGGCATCATTATCATTTGCTGGAAAATTCCCAAAATTCAGAAATGTCACGTGAAAGACGACATTATCTAGATGTCGTCATAATGTCGTGGAGTTGTTATGATCACGTGATGTGAGATATTACTCTATCTTATCTTTCCAGCTATAATTCCATAAATCCACCTCTTATTGCCGTTGAACGAGCTATAGTCTCTTTTATTTGCCTACTGCAGCTTTATTAGTAAATAACGTAATCTGTTTGTTGGTAAATATATGCAGATTTGTCAATATTATTACCTAATTGGTCACAAAAACAACAAAAGAACCCAAAAAAGATGAAAAAAAGATGAAAAAAAGATGAACAAAATGGCCAATAATCTTCTAATTTCCTCTTTAAAGGAAATTGCGTAATAAAACAATTAATTAGCGATGATTTTGTAGTAAAATTATTGACTTTAATTGGATATATTTATTTAGTGGTACATACACGACTTTCTTTTAAATATCGAAATCCTCACCAAAAATGATTTAAAAAGAGGCAAATTAAACCATTGAAATCCTTATTCAGCTTTTAGTATCATTAATTGCTTAATTTGTTTTTAAAGGTCAAAATTGCTAATTTTTACGGTTTTTATAGTCTATTTTACATGGTTTTTGTAAAAAAATTACATGTTTGCAATAAAAAGTGTAAAAAGTATAAAATTAATATTTGCTGTTTATTAAAGATCAAAAGAGAGTTCATTTGGTGGTGTTCTTGTAATTAAGTTGACTGTTCGTGAAGTACACTTTACGGTAGTAACCTGTAATTTATTGGATAAATATCATATCACGTGACAAATCAAAATATACATTTTAGGAACTAGAATTATATCACGTGACAAAGATTATTCTAGCCTAAAAATTCAATTAAATTAGCTGAAGACCATGATGATACACTTTCTACTACACTTGAAAGTGATTTATTGGTGGGAACAGCTTAAGGGCAAAATTTTTATCATCAATCACGTGACACAAATCACGGATAAACAAACAAACAAACAATCACAATATTTGTATTTACATCACGTGATAATCCACAACACTTCCATATCTTGACGACTCACGTGACCAAACAACAATTTCTTTAGTGTTTGACGAGTCACATGCGATATTTTTTCGGACGTTCTATTTTCTGCATCACGCGCGTGGAGTCACGTGCGCACAAAAAACATTCCGCAAAAACCACCGAAGCGGACGATCCCCTGAAAATCCAATATATCCGGATTGACGTCAAAAGCGACCGAAAAAATGGCAAGTGAAGACGTGTCAATTTGGAGAAGATCGATCGTGAAAATTGGAGCTCGGCCCCGATCGCTATCGAGGCCGAAAACTGAATTATGGCCGATGTACCTAATGCATGTACATTACATTTACATTTACATTTACAGATGCTAAAAACGTGTTTGCTGCCAGAAATCTCGCATAGGCTACGAAGCTGCAGCTAGGTGCGCCATCTGCCAAGGAAACTTTAAGAGAATAGACGGGCATAATTATGCTCGATAATCGTGGCTGCGAGCGACGCTCTTTGAGTATGCAAAGTAATGCATTATTTTATGTGATGTCACTTGCGGGTGGAGCGGTGAGGGGTGTACTTCCAACCTTTGCGCAAAAATCCCGAAAAAGAAGTTAGTTATGCGATCGGGCAGTGCTCAGCATTAGTATCGGAGATCGGAGCCGGCGTGCGATTAACGGGTCCCTCAGCTGGAACGGTGAATAGCTCTACGAGCTAGATTCGAACCAAGTTAGCCGGGGAATGAAGAGTGGTGCTGATGAATAAAAATTTTCCAATGGCCGGGGGTGAGCGCCTGAAGTTCTATTTCCCCGTCACATTTTTCTCTTGATGCAAAGGCAGCAGTCAATGTAGGCTGCACTTAAACTTGCACTGCACTTAAACTTGACTGCACTTAAAGTTGCAATCGGTGGGGGGGGAGTATGATGGGGAAGCATATGATAGTGGCAGGACGCGTGCTTCGCTATTTCAGGATTGGGGGTTATTGGCAAGTACTAGCTAGGGGCGCAGCCAGGATTGAGATTACTTCAGTAAGCCATCTGGTGGAGCCCACGCGACCGGAAGTTTAAAAAACCGTCCTTTATTCCCGTGCTGTGCGTGATGCCGACTGCACTCGTCAGCAGCACTCTCCTAGATATTTTCTCAACGCTTGCGGGACGCAAGATCAAAAGATCTGACCAATTGGGCAAGTGTTATTGTTCCTGCAGGTGCAAAATCTCAGATGCAGCCAGCAGTGGTGAATCTGCCTGAAGATACTTTTTGCATATAGAATTGACATGGAAACGATTGTTGCTAAGTTCGCCCCCAATTCCGACCACGCGTGCTAACAATCGGGATGCAGCTACATCGAAAGTCAATCCAGGCGCAATTCGCCTTCTGCAACAAAGAAGCACCACGCGCAAATCCAGCCTACGCACCTCTCTAATCCTTTGCTGGAACTGTACCTCTGGTCTTCCAGAAACCTCCTACATAACCACTATTTAGCCCGAATGTCACCATTTTTTTCACCACTTTCTTACCCAATCTTCGCCCCATATATCCGCCCCGGAGCTAAGCAGGCTCCAGATCGTTGAAGGTGGTTCCGCGGTTGCGAGCACGTTTTGCGCAAGCTTATTTTCTCCTCTCATCGTCAACAATATCCATCAAATTTGATGCGCCCAGCGGGGGGTTTGGGCGTAAGAAAAACAGCAGGCATATGCACTGCTCAATCCAGAAATAAGCGTAGGTCGTAAAGCTTGCTTGGAGCCAAATTGTGTTGGAAACCCCCGATTGTTCTGCTCTCCGCGTGGTAGAGACCCTGATTTTGGATGCGCGCCAATCGCATCCCAATGCGGGCCCATTTGCGCCCACAACCATCGATCGAGTCCGGATTTTTAATCCCATTTGCGCCCACAACCAGCGATCAGTCCGGATTTTTAGTAATCGAGAATAATCCCGGGTTTGTCTGACAATCTGGTCCCGTGGCTGATACGAGGTGGGAGCCAAGGGGTCGAAATCTGAGGGAATAATTCCAGGGAAATTATATCCGAGCGAACTGAAAGTGCCTATTGTAGTATGATGGAGAGAAGGCGGAGAAAAGCGGAGAGAAGGCGGAAGTAGTACAGATAAAAGGGAGATAGAAGGGGGAGATGGAAGGGGGAAGATAGAAAACGCTAATACTGGCGAGGCTGAAATTGGAACTTCACCACTCGCGAGTCTTTGATTATTTTGCGCCCAGAACGAGAGACAGAAAATAGTACGATCAGAAGCGATTAGTAAGTCAGGAGTAAGCCGAGATAATAAGGAAGGTCCATAGTGAGCAGTAGGAAATAAAACTAATTTGGGATCTGGTGAGGAAATAACTCATCTTAATAATAGGCCTAGTAGGCCAGTGCGACGTATTCAGTAAGAATTAGTCCAGATTCAGTTCTGAAAAGGGCGGAATCGTACAGATAAAGCTAAGAAATAAATTAACCGATTGAGATCTAGTAAGAGATCTAGATTAACCGAGCGAGATCTAGTAGAGATAAAGATTAGATCTCTGGAAGAAAGGGATAACCGAATAAGGTCCTACAAGTTTTAAGCATCATGTGAAGAAAGCTAGATCTGGAAATATCGGACCTTGCGAAGAAAGTATGATCTCTTTATATTCAGAATCTTGTGACGAAGGTAAGATCTCTAGAAATAAGGATCATGTGAAGAAAGATCTCTGCAAATATTGGTATCTTGCGAAGAAAGATCTTTGCAAACATTAGGATCCTGTGAAGAAAGATCTTACAAATATTAGGATCCTGTGAAAGTAACAGATCTGGGATCTAGAAAAAATCGATGACAAATCGATCTGTACCAAGAGTTAAAGCGAGATCACTTATTTCCAAGGATCACAGATCTCAATAAGGAATTAAGCTACGTAGTGCAAGGACAAGATCAAGCCAGCGGCTTAATAACCGTGATTAATTGGATTGAGAATCAGCCGCTTGATAATCCCGATTAATTGAATCATCCAAGCGCATTGGCACAGCGAGCAATAATCATGAATCGGAAATAAACGAAATTAGAGAAAGAAATAAACAAAAGTAAAGAATAAACGAACTAAACGATACAAAAATGGAAGACGCTAAAACGAAAGAAATAAAATGAAATAAAAATGAAATAAAAATGAAATAAAAATGAAATAAAAATGAAATAAAAATGAAAGATACTAAAAACGAAAGAAATAAAAATGAAATAAAATTCAAGAAATCAATCAATACCTGCTAAATTTCTATCATCCCTAACCAGAAAGTCCCGCCAACAATCACGCGTAGCTAGCGACACAATACGGTAAAATCCATAACTGTAATCCCTTGTTAATTGTCCCAAAGGCGAAATATCTCAAGTGTAGAAGTCGTTTCTTTGTTGAGCAAGGGTAAATATCAATCTTAGGGACTATTTGTGCCATATTGGGAAGCAGCGACGTGGAGGAATTACAGATTGCTTCTTTGATTTTTCCCGATTAGTGGTTGCAACCTGGCGGAAATTGCAATCAACAATCGGGCATCGCCAAAAAGTGTAGAGCCCCCTTGATAATTTTTACAGGTCATCGACAAAAATTGATTGTGCCCTGAACCTATTGTGAAGAATCTCTTGGAGGATAACTATTTTTTGCGTTCTGATTGTGTTTTTTTTCTTTCTGATTGTGTTTTTTTTACTTTCTGATTGTTTTTTTTTGGGTTTATACACTCAGGATCCTGAGTTTATTTGGCCATATCCGTAAATTAAAAAATTGGGGAAAAATATTTTTGGCAACTAGTTCCGACTTTGACTTTTGCGTCGCATTTTGCGGAATCGATGCAAAATACGTTCAAAATTTTGCCGGTAGTTGCATCGAAAATGCGCACTCGTGTCCCAGTAAGAAAGGTCCCGGATTGTTCGGTAGGGCGACACAAAAACCAATAGTGCATCTGTCATGTCAAGTGCATGTGCAAGATTTCATATGCACCTCGGAAGACATATCTGTCTTGCATCAAGTATTTTTGGTGCGGAATTGGCTCGGTACATTTTTAGCGTCTTCTGCCCTTACCTCCATAATCGATCTTAGGCTATACCTAGGATTATTGTTACAAAAACGCGCCCGATTCTGATCTTGCAGATATCCCGCCTAGAAATACCCTGATTGTTCGGGTATTCCAAGCTAGGCCTTCTTGCATCCATCGGCTTTACTTAGCCAATGCTACCGAGATCTACCGAGATTGAACACATAATATCTGAATGGATAATTGACCGTTTCCGCTATTGAAATCGTTAGCTAGCGATTGATCTCGATTAGTCGATTTAGCCTCTAGGAACCATCTGGTCAAAATAAACCAAACCATCTGGCCGTAATGGGAGGATTTCATCCAAGTAAAACCTTCTCTAAATTCCTACTAGATATCTCTCTCAGTTCTTGGTGAAACCTCGCTCAGTTTTTTGTAAGAATCTCTCTCAGTTCCTACTAAGAAACTCTACATTTCCCTCTTTCTCGATCTTACTATCGTCGTTTTTTCTACGAGCGGACTTAACTGATAGTACCTGCAATTATTTAGCCTAGCATTGTGGGGCCGGATCCTATCATGTCGACGGGGCGTAGACTGAGACAACAATTGAATGTGGTTTGTGATAGGCACCACATTCGAGAATATTTTGTGAAGTGGCTATTTTTCTCCTTTAGCCATTTAATAAAAAAATCACTTTTTTCTGAAAGTGGCATTTTCTCGAGGAAGAGCAAACTCGCCGAGGAACGAGGAGATGCCTGACCGTGGGTTGTTCCCCTTTTATGAAATGTCTTCGTTCTTATTCTTTGAGTTTAGTAATCCTCTTAAATCATAAACTGATTTTTATGAATTATTTCTCGTATTTATGAATAAATTCTGTTTCCATTTATTTAGGAAGTTTCATGTTTTTTAGAAATCCAACTCCTCGTCTGAATCCGATTACTCGAACTCAAATCTCCTTTCTATATACAATCCCCATTTGAAATCCTTCTTTCAATATTCTTTTAATATTCTTTCCTTATTTCGTAGTGTCTCGAAATTCATATCCTAGATTTACAGTCCATGAATGCGACACTTGAAACCTCAGGAAAGCAGGTCAAAAATTGATAATTATAACTATCAGCGCCAAGTTTATTAATCAAAATTATGAAAACTGGTAGATAAAGCCATTAACTGGTGAGCTAATCAACAATTATCTGAAACTCATTCAAGAAACCAAAGCTTATATGATATTTATGACTAGTCTATTTTATACCAATTCTCTAAATATTAACAAGTATTCGCAACCATTAGCTTCAAATATTACTCAAAAAGAGTTGATACATAGCAATTTCTTACATTAACTTGAAATCCACTGGCTTCAAATACAGAATACTCATTCTTACGTAAACTTGAAATCCACTGGCTTCAAATACAGAATACTCCTTCTTACCTAAACTTCTAGAAGCTCCTTTGGGAGGTTATTCCTCAGAATCCCTTGTAGCATTTCCAACCGGACTTTGGACTCGTCAAGCCAGTCTGTAACAAAATACATTTTCTTCTGACTAAGCGGATATGTTCCCAAAGTCGCTAATTATCACGAAATTCTACACAGCCCGCCAGATCGTCTTTGCTAGTGACATCACGGCTAAACTGTTCCTGCCGTGTTTGAAAGTGACATCACGGCTAACATGTTCCCGCCTTCTTCCGGCGTGACACCACGGCTAGGATGTTCTGTTGTCTTTTGCAGTGACATCACGGCTAAGATCATCTACTAAATAATATTAACCGGGTGCGAGCTTCAATAGGAATGTAGTGTAGAATCCAGGAATTTAGTGAGGTACGAGTAGCAAGAGAAGCAGAGATTACGAACGGAAGCGGATTCCAAATGGTGAAGCTTGGCTCCAAAACTGTGGATCGGTTCCGGGCCAAGCTCGGGTATTTAGGAATTAATAATATTCGGGACTTGATGTCCTAGACATTGAATAATATTCGGGTCTTTGGGTGCAATTTTCGGATCTTTGGCTTCAGCCATTCGGGAGATTGGGCTCAGTGATAATTCTCGGTGCAATTTCGTTGGATTTCGGATTTTTGGCCCACGTAATATTGCTGCAATCTCGGCTTTTGGCCCTATCTCGGGTCTTAGACTTCGGAATTTTCAGAAAAGATCAGAATTGATATAGAGAAATTAATACTCTCCGCGAAGTCGTTCTAAGTTTATGGTTTCCACTATATTCTTCTTTAACTCTTTGAAGCTGTCTTCTGTTGAAAGAGAGTCCTTCAGCCTTGTCCGTCTTTTGGGGCCAGTAGTGTGGAGGAGAATGTCTGACTCTTCGCACTTCCATAGCATCAAAAAGGAAATGAACACGAAAGAACAATTCCTATTGTTTGAGGGTCCTGTACTGAAGATGTAGGATTGACAATACTGGACAATAACAAGAACAAAAGTCCAGACTTAAAATATGCTGCCCCCTCGTCGTCTTCAATAGGTAAAAATCGTCCTTTACCAGCAGACGTGTTTTTTTTCTTCAACAATACCAGCCCGATTTTCCAACTGGATTGGACCATTTGTTCGCTCAGTCAGGCCAATTGCTAAATTGCGCTGGCGATAATAGAGCATTGTTGGAATGACGGTCGCCTGTTTTGGGATTGTCAACTACAAGTGGCTGTTACAAGAAGCGATGAGCTGAAAAATGCAAGGGTAGTAGCAGGTGTCAGTTATCAAAGATGAGGTGTGGAGGGACAAAGCTAGGCGAAGGTACGGGCCTGCTGCACGTGCCTGGTGAATTTTTTGTGAGATTAGATGGTAATCATGTAGTTAGTTGTCGTACAGCAAAGCAACGATGTGGACCGGCTATTTCTCATGGGATAGTGGTTTTTTTTTTGGGTCCAGTTTGGGATTGATTTTCAGCGGATCCTGATAATACAGGGCTAGAAAAAAAAGTTAGACGCAAAAGTTAGACGCAAAGTTAGACGCAAAGTTAGACGCATATCTCACTTACTCTCTCTCATGCACAGCGGCTGACTGCAGCTTTCGCACGTCACGGGAAAATAAAGTCTGACTTATTACTACTCAATCCGGAACTCAATTTCATGTATGTTGATAGACTCACATCGCAGCGTGCGAAAAAAATATTTTTTCTGGTACCTTTGCGGAAAGTAGGTTTGCCCGCCTGCACCAAGTGGTTAAGCCTGGGTTGAGCCCCGGTGCATAGAAAATATCGTCTTTTCCTGTTTTCGGTGAAAATAATACAGGAACACTGGGCTTCATCACCCCCATGCTAGCTCTGAGTAGGCAAGTATTTTTTACAAGCCCACTATTATTCGATCACAGACGGCCTAACCTTAAATCGCTATTGTTCTCAATTGTAATATCCCATCACTATAACTGAGGTGAAGTACTTGCATACAGCCCGGTCACCGTGCAGTGTTCAAATGCAAAATGCTTACTCTTCTGCGTCTTTTTCTGCACTCTTGTTATCAGGTCTAGTCACATGGAGTAGCGTCCAAAATGCAATATCAGTATATATAAGTTGTCAACCCCATACTTCTCGTCCTTCCAAACTAGATTTTCAGCTTCAACAATAATAACTTCAACCAAGACTCGTCACAATGTCTACTGCAGTCTATTACTCCAACCATAACTTGCCCGTTGAAGACATCCACTCCAAACACACGCTTCCTTCCTTATCACAAATCATGCCTTTAGGTCAACAACTGCTGCTGAACCCGCAATATGCTCACGACGCCACCTTGGCGGCTGCACAAGCAGTGGCTGCTGCTTCTCCACATCAACTGGCGTCTGCTGGCCAGCTTAGTCCTACTTTGGTGAACTCTAACTTGGTGCCTATGGGCAACTTGCCGATGTTTGACCAAAAGATGGTGTACCAAACCAACCAACCACAACAGTTGCACCAACAGTCGCCGGATGTGTTCTCGCAAACGAGTCAACCATCGACTGCCCACTCTACTCCTGCATCTTCGTTCAGCAGCGGCCTGAGCGGATATCATGCTGCTGCTGCTGCCGCTGCTGCCGCACCAGTGACTAATGCAGTGAGCAGCGAGAAGTGCGTCTGCAAATCTAACGCCAACAGAATTCCTAGACCCAGAAACGCATTCATTCTTTTCAGACAAAAGTACCACCAGTCCGTTTTGGACGAGGGTTCGGTGATCAGAACCAACCCGGAGGTGTCGCGTGAGTTGGGAAGAAGATGGAGGGCTTTGAGCGCCGACGAAAAGGACTACTGGAACAACTTGGCCGAAGAAGAGAAGAAGAACCACGCCAAAAAATATCCTGGTTACCGTTACACTCCTCGCAGAAACGGCAAGAACAAGAACTGTATTCCATGCCGTCAAAAAGCGATGAGACAGCAACAGGTCCAGGTGCATAACCAGCAAATGATCCAAATGCAACAGGAACAGTACCAACAGTACTTGCAGTTGCAGCAACAACAACAGCAACAACAACAAATGCAGACCCAATCCGCTACCACCGGCCAACAGCTGCAACAAATGCAGACACAGGTACCGCAATATAATAACGCGAATTACGTGGGCGCCAACCCCCACCAACAATTCATCATTGCATCCAACTACCAACAAGCTGCTCAACCCCCACAACCCGTTGGAGCCGCGCCACAATTTCAATTCTCGTTCAATAATGATTTCACCACCCAAAACGCTGCCTCCAACACCTCTCAAGACAAAATGTCGCCGTTGTTCAGCGTTCCTTACCACTCGCAAATGCAACAAATGCAACCCCAACCTGCTGGCTCAGGTGCGTCTCACTCGCATAATACCTCTCCTAACCATACCAACGAGTTCATGATGAACGGTGGCTCCAACAACCCGCAATTTGTGATTGCCTATGACCAGCAAACCGGCTCGGTGCCTGCTCCACACCAACAAAGGTTCAACTCGTTGCCAACTCCTGTGAACGGGGCTAACGGGTACACTTTTGATGGTTTCAGTCAGCAATGATTCTAACCTGTAAACATTTTTCAGTTCGTGGTATTATAAGTGTCTTTAAGCAATGTGTATATTCATCTAATATTATAATATTTATCGGTATCAACCGTAGAAAAAGTGAAGAAAGAATAGTTGGATACATATGAAGAGTACGAAATTGTATCAATGCGCCGTGTTGATTATCATCTCAAGAGTAAGAAATAGCTTCAATTATCGTGTCAATTATCATCTCAAGAGTAGGAAATCGTTTCAATTATCGTGTTGATTATCTGTCAAGCGAAACTTGTTTCAATTATCGTGTCAATGTGGTCTCATGATAATAATTGTGTCATTTACGTGTCGATTACGATCGCAAAGTGAGACATTATTCATTTACGAGTTGATTATAATCTCTAGCAATAGCAATGTAATTACGATTGATTCCCATCAATATTATGATCATTGCTGGAATCTTAAATACGTATTATTTCCTTTCAATCTCAGTTACATTGATGCAATCTCTAATTCATGGGATTCTCCGTGTGGCTTTCGTCTTTATGTCGGAAATCACCTCAATCCCTCGTGTGGCGTATCACCTCAAGTTAGAAATCACCTCAAGAATTTGTTGAGTATTAAATCAATAGGATTAGATGTAATAAATTACATTAAAGGTGGGGAGGTAGCATCAACTATTGTATCTTCAAATTGCCTATTGTCGATTTCTTGAGCAACATACAAATTGTACCCGCCGACTTGCTCTCAAATCTATTCTTTGCGGGTGACAATAGCTACAATAAAACGTCAAACCCCTTCAATTAAACTACGGCCGTATGTAAGGAATCACCTCTAAGTCACCCTCGATGTCAATTTTCATCTCAGTGTTAAAAACCAACTCTAAATGCCGGTGTCAATTTTTATCTCTGATTTCCAAAACTTCGCTATGTAAGTTCTCGTTCCATCTCCATCGCTAAAACCAAACCCCGTCATCTTAATCCCGGCCTTCGTCTGGCTTCCTAACCATACCACAGACGTTAACTTCCTAGTTGAGTTATGCCCTTAAGCCGCTCTCTTTGAAGTTGCTCCTAGTGCATACTACTTGCCATAAAAATGGCGCTTGCTGAGTCAATAAGGCGGCAGCCAGCAGTGCACCCGAGAATCGGAATCAGGGTCTGAATTAGTTTAGCGGATACATACCAAAAAAAACTGTTTCATAGCGCCTAAGCCAATCGGGTAAATGAAAGTACAGGTTAGGCCTACTTTCACCTTAGTGATTTCATTTCCAACTCGTAAGCACTTCTCGTGTCTGCATTGACCGTGCTTCTACGCCTGAACTTAACATTTACAGATTGCCAGTTTGCGATGGTGACAAGATTTCGGTGCAGTTCACTTTGTTGTCAAAAAAAAAGACGGAAAAAAGTCACAACAAGTAAACTCGGTTGCAAACCCGAAGTAGGGATGCCAGAAAGTGTAGAAGTTCTTTGTTAAGCTAGGGAAAGAAGGTGCGAATAATAAAAATTGACGAAGAAGTGTCGGTGAAGTAAACGTAAGTCCCGCGGTAGGCTTAAACTGCATGATGCAGGCGTGTGGGACAGGGAAATTCTTTTTAGTGGAGGGGTGGTGGAGGCAGTGGCAGTGACACCGAGTGGGTGTGAGATGGAGATGATGTAATAAGATCGCTTATAGCCGTTGTCCGGTGGATGATTCATAAGGTTTAGTGAGCCTAGATATGATTAAGAGTCGCCAATACTTAATATGGAATATGCTCTTGCAATGCATAAATTTGACTTCAGAGCGGTAAGGTTGTGATCCTGATTCCCAATGCATATGCATGAACCGGAGCAAAACAAAAAAAAAACATCCACAACAAAAAAGTGCTTTACCCCATGCAAGTAGATGTACGACACCTTGCTGCGTACCTTAGACGACACAACAACTGAATCGGATCCGAGCCCCTGCTCTCCTGACGCATGTGTGGTCGGAAATGGTGACGCACATCTTTATTTTTGCCTCCCAATTCCGAGGGCCGAGGGCGCAGTACCTGGAGGATGTTCGCTGCCCCGACCTATCACTTTAAGTTTGGATCCGACAGTTTATGAAGATTTTTCCCACAGGGCTCCAGTACCAGTAGCGAGCATATTTTGGCGCTGGTTCGGAATTCTGGTGCTCTACTAAGTAATTTTAGACCTGAAAATTTTAAAGCCACACTTCGTATCGGTCAAGCATGCTAACTGCTCTGAAACCTGTCATATTCACCTGTGAACCTCGGCCTGCTCACATACATGCTGCTAGCACCAATGCAAGCAAGGGGGACGCTTAGAAGGTTGCTGCAAGCTCTTCCTTTCTTGTTCGATTCGCATCTTTTTTCGGGTACATTTGCTTATTTTGCAAATTATGCATCGCATGTTTCCCTCCACATTAGACAGGTGCTTGATCAAAAAAAAAAAAACGACAAAAAAGTCAAAAGGAAAAGATGCGCGCGCCAGGCTGCACACAGTACCTGACTACCTTCTATTATCCACCCGCAGAAATCCCGACTGCTATAGTTCCGGCTAACCAGGATGTCAGTTTTAGACGGTATTTCCCGGGTCTAATGATCGTTCCTGGCAGAAGCGGCTACCGCTGAACAGACGCAGTGGTGGTGGTTCACCACCACATCCTAGTCGACGGTCTAGTCGACCTTTTAGGCCCGCCCCGATCGCTATTTTCCTAATCAGAACTAAATCCATCCTTCCACTCGCGCAGCCAAACCCACGCCGTCCCGGCAGAGCCCGCAACCGCCTGAGCCACACATCAAGTCTTGTGCATGTCAAACTTCGCAACCGATTGTATAGGCGTGCTAGCACGCCCATCAAGTCAGGGTGTTTGATCTTGCATCAATGCAAACTGGTGCGCTTAAGCTGTAAACGTTCGCATTGACAGAAGGAGTTAAAAGCCAACATGAGTTCAAAAGTGACTCCGAAAGCGACGACTCTTCCAGCCCGTCCGCCTCCCTCGCCTCCCCATACCTTCTTCTCGACAGCGGAAAAGCAATACCTGTCGGTGAACTTACGTAGCCAATCGTCCCGACAATAATCTTGCGCGTCTGACATTTTCCCACCCACTATCATAATATTCCACGCCTCCGGCGTTAGCTCAGCCGTACATTCCGCCGCCCGGGCAGACCCCCACGCCCACGGGACCCGGAGATTCGAACAGACCAGAGAATGTTGCGTAACTCAAGCTACATAAAAGCTACATAAATCCAGGGTGCTCATCAAAGTTTATTCCTGGCGATGAGGTCAGACCAGAAATTCGCTGCGGTTCGTAAGTGGCAAAGCCTAAATATTATCGGTGCTTGGAATGTAATTCGTGTAGAGGTTGATGTCATGATGGCGATAAAGGCGGCTGGAGCGACGTCAATTATCAGGAAAGGGAAGAATTCCTGGATTATTCGGAGATTTTTGAGTTGAGGATGTGTTACAGGTTGGCGATGATTCTGCTGGTTAGATGACTATGAATCAAGTGACTACAGATATGAAATGGTTAGATGACTATGACTATAAGGTTCTAAGTTACAGGTTAGATGACTATAACAGGTTCTGAGTTACGGTTCTAATCACAGTTCTAAGTTAGTGGTTCTTAAATACTGGTTCTAATTTACTGGTGGTTACTACTTGAAATCTATTCAAAGCCCTGCCAAATATTATCTCCTACTTGTGGGCTTTTCAATTTCAGGTCTCTTACGCAATCTACTTCTTTCAACTACCCAATTTTCTTATTATATTGCTCATATTTCTTCCGGTGTGTATACGGAACTAAGCGGAATTTCCCGTGTGTGCTGCCAGTTGACGACGCTGCTAATACCGAGATCCCACAAAATAAAGCCGAGCCGAGACACTGAGTGACATCCGTGTTCGAGCCGAGATCAGAGATTCTAGAATATCACTTTTGAAACCTGTAACCAGGAGAAAGAATGTGAAGAAAGAATGTGTCCGGGGACTCCTCGGCAGTTGGTGCCTGATCTCAGATCGGCTGTGCCTAGCTGTAAATCTTCTGCTGGAACGAGCATGTCATCTTTGGAGTAATGTGAAATTCCAGATCTATAAACCGTATTTCACTATCAATGATCTGTAGTCAAGATCTGTGGCTCAAGATCTGAAAACTGTTCCAATATGCGAAATTATAGTTCAAGATCTGTAATCTTTAGTTCAAGAGATCCAAACCCGCGAGTTGCAACCGCGAAAGTCCATTGAACTTGCAAATTCCAATCTGAAATGATCCTGCAGATTCCAATGTGGAACCTTCCGAACACCAGGCAGCGACCTATAAACCAACCAATTTGAATAGTCACTTGAATTCGAAATAGGATGGTATCCCAACCTGTAAATATGACTGGAACCACCGTATATCTGAAATCCTTCAATGAATTGGTCTTGAATTATTCAACCTGCATACTTTCGATGACTGCAAATTAATTACTGAACCAAGCTGTAGCTCGAAGAAACCAACCTGTAACTTTTGATAACAAGAAACCAACTTGACTTTTGATAGCTAAAAATCAAACTGTGAGTTTTGATAACTTCTAGCCATAATCCTTACTAGAATCAAACCTATAACTCTCATAACTGCCATACCTCTCTAACTGTCAATTTTAATTATAAATTAGAAGTCTTCGCCCAAGCTATCGATCGTGATCACCTCGCCAGGCTTGAATGGAGGCAAGCCCAAGTAGGGACACCCGTCACAACGGAACGCGTCTCCCAACGCACACGAGCCACATCCGCCGGTCTTGCCCTCCACGGTGAAGTCGATTTCTGCCAACTCCTCGTCGCGGAACTGCACTTTTTGCTTGAGACGCTCTTCGATCTTGATGGCCTCCAAAGTGGCACTTTGCACCGTTTGGCCCATCACCGAGTCCTGCAACTTGCGCTGGTTGGCCTCCTCGGCCTCCTCGGCCTCTTTCAACCCGCAGGTGCAGTCCTTGCACGCCTTTCTTCTCTTTTTGCCGTTGGGCAACTCGCAGGGTCTGGGCACAATCAAGTTGGTGTCGTTGGAGTCTTTGATTAAATCGTTTTCGTTGATGATGTTGGGGTTGTAGGTGGCGTATTCCGCGTCGTTTTCGTCGTCGTCGTCATCATCATCTGCGTCAGACTCGCTGAAATACGACAACTTGGTTTGTTCCAACTTTCTCTTCATCGAAACGTCCACTTCATCATCAGTATTTGGTGCAGAAGAGTCAGTCAAGCCCACAGGACTGGAAGAAGAGAGCTTCTTGAATGCAGGGAGTTTCTTCAACCCGGTCGTAGGGGTTCCAGTTGTCTTCTTCTTCAAAATCACCGTCTCCACGGGCTTTGGCTTGACCCACAGCTTATCGTCTTGCACCACGAATCCGGCCATCAAGGCGTCCAAGTTCTGGTCTTCGGGAAGATCGCCGCTGCACACCCCGTCGTCGGCCAAGGTGCCGTAGAGGAGCTTCATCATCAGCACGGGGATGGCCTTGTCGTCGTTTGGGTTGATGTAAACGACTTTGTTGTAGGTGTTGAGCGCCAATTCGACTGCACCTTTGGTGACTCTGTCGATGATTTGCTGGTCGATGGAGGCGCCTGCGGCTTCGAGCGACTTTTTGGCGTTTTCCACGAGTTCTGGTTCGGTGACCACCGTTGGGTGTAAAAGAATCAAGGCTCTCATTGTGAAAATGTGATTAATTAATGTGAATAATTATAGTTTGACTGGTCCAAAGGGTGCACTTATAATAAAGGGTGTACTTATAATCGAGGGGTGCACTTTTGATTGAAAGAGGGGTGCACTTGTAATGTGGGGAAGGGGTGTACTTATTGACCTGTCAAGGGTGTCTATAATGATAACAAGTATAAGTTCAAAGTGAAAGGAGAAAGATCGGTATATAAGTACGACAAATAAGTTAGTCACTGCTTAGTTATCAGATGATCACGAAAGCGGCCTCCTGCACACAGGCCGCCGGTGGGACCAAAAAGAAACCAGCAGAATTTTTCACTATTGTAAGCCATGTCACGTGACACCAGACCCCGATAGCGGCGATGTCCGTGCTGACTATTCCTCTCCGCGATTGGCTGCGAAGTTCTGATAAACTCCGATGCCGCCGGCCGGCCGCAAATGCCGGTAATCACAAATAGGCTCATTGGATGAAGGTGCAAGTTGGGGTGATCAGATGCATGTTAGGGGTAATCAAAGTGCATGTTAGAACCCCGGAAAGCAGCAGCCTTGCTGGTTAGGTCACGGATAGTTCTTGGCTTATTCCACTTGAAGGTGATAGTCGATAGTCATACCTACCTAAAAGTTGATAAAGATCCGTGATATTTGAAAGTGGTACCTAATAATTGATATTCGACCTTTCCATTCGATATCTTTCTATGATATCTTTCTTTGATATCTTTCTATGATATCTTTCTTTATCTTTCTTTGATATCTTTCTTTGATATCTTTCTTTGATATCTTTCTTTGATATCTTTCTTTGATATCTTTCTACCTGATATCTTTCTACCTGATATCGTTCTCTAAAATGCTTTCTTCTCATATCCTCTCTTATTCATTCTATGTTATCCTTTTTGATGATTCTGATAAGACTGAATCATTGCGAAACTGCAAAATTCATCAGTGAGAAGTCATATACGATTTATCTGTATATGAATGAATTTACGGTGAAGACTCTCTTCGTTTCTTATTCTTCGTAATTCTTCGGAATTCCTTCTTATCCATCAGAAATAATTACTATCTAAAAGAGTTCTTCTTTGCCTTATTTTCATGACAAGCTCGTTAGTTCTTTCTCTTCATGTTGATTCTGATCAATCGGCTTTCTTATTTTTAATTTGAAATGCTTAATTTGCAATTGCTTCTTTTCTTTTATCTTTTATCTTAATAGTCTCTTCTTATTTTATTCCTTAGAAGTTGCTATTGATAATCAGTTCTCTATTTTATCCCTTCAGAAGTTCGTATTTGATCTTTCTTTTCTTGTCCTTTAGAAGTTCGGTAATAATTGCTTCTCTATTTTATTTTTTCCAAAAGCTCGTATTTAAATCTGATTACTTTCTTATATATTCCTTAAGAGTTGCTAGCGATGAAATCTCTTCTTATTTTATACCTTGAGAAGTTGCTATGAGAAGTTCTCTATCTTATTCGAATCCTAGTACCATCTCCTTATCGACAGTCCTGAATATCGAAGTTTGACATTTTCATCATATCTTACCTCTATGAGAATCATCATCACTTCCTTTACAATTCACATCTATAGAATTTCTTTTGAGATTCTCTTACAATTACTCTAATCTTTAAGTATCGTTCCAACACAATTCCTCTATGTATTCAAATACGATTTCTGCCCTCTTCCGTTAACATCAAAGTGTGAGATTCTCATTAGCTCTCCACACGAGACCTTTCTTGATTCGCTTAATGAATAAGGTCCCCTTAATTTATTTCTCTATTGTTTCTTTATTGTCCCTTAATCGTTTCTCAATTGTTTCCTTAATTATCGCCTTAATTTCAATTATTTCCTATATTGACTCCTACACATCTCTACCCCTGTGAACTCAATCGAATTGCGCTAACCACTATATTCAATATCCAGTTACCCAAGGCTCCTGTCAATAATATTGCGCTTCGGAGTTGTCTTGAGTCATCGGTGGCTGTAGCAAGTTTGTTTCATCGAGTTTTTTTTGCTCATATTTTCTTTTATCTTACCCGTGATGCGTTCAAGATCTGTGCCAGATGTGTTGGTGATGAGGTCACTATTGGAACAGGCTGATTACATAAAAAGGCTGATTACATAAAATAGGCTGATTTCATCAAACAGGCCAATTACATCAAATAGACGGACTTCGTCAAGCATCAGAATGATCTCATCATGCTAAAAGCCTATCTGGGGGTCCAGACAAATTTCCAGGGCCTCTATCTATAATGGCTTTTGCAATATTTCAGTTTGAGTTTTCAGGAAGGAATTTACCTTTAGATAATATATGATAAGAGTCGAAAGGCGGAGTTTGAAATTGGTTTTCTGGCTTCATGAACCCTTGAATTCTTCCGGACAGCTTTGCAATTGTAATTATCTACCGTTTCACACATATTTCCACCACACAATACTTTTATTTTTGCGACTGTTGGGGTTCACCACATTAAGCTTATTTTTACGGATTCATGGAGTTCCACCGCTGTACTATTTTTACGGATTCCTGGTGTTTCGCCACTTTCACTTCACGGATTCCTGATGTTTCGCCACTTTGGCTATTTTTACGGATCCTGGTGTTTCGCCACTCCGATTTATTTTTACAGTGTCTTGGAGTTCTACCGCTACATTATTTTTACAGTGTCTTGGCCAAAGTCCCACTGTCACCGTATTATTTTGACGTCTCTATTATTATCTCGCAGGACGTTTTCTTCTCTGCTTTGTAGAGGTGTCTTCTAGTTTATTGTCTGGGGTCAAAATACGTCTTGGGCGAACCGAGGATGCCAAAGAAGCCATCTGTCATTTTCAGTCCAATTCCAAACCCCATAGTTATGACCCTCCGTGCGCTTGAAAATTCGGGGCAATCCCTTACGTTTCAACGAACTCCCAACCGTTGGACTAATCGCCTCAAACCGGTAAATTCAATCTAAAGTTTGAGCAATTGCGGATTTTAGTGTGGCTACATAATAATCCCCGAAAAAGCTATTTCACAATACAAAAAGATTTTATTTGACATCAGGCGTTTGCTTGCTTCAAGCGTCAGTATCTGAAAATAATTTGGGATGTGGTCGGAATTAGCACGAGTCGGATTTGGCGAAAACCCGGATTTTTTAAGCCTGGCAAGTTATTTTTTGTACTACATCTCACTTAGTGTCGCTATGGATACACATCCCGTTAATCACAGCTTTAGTCTGAAATTGTCGCTAGAGCTCACTAGTGCAAGTTAGCGATAACTTGCGTACTGGTACCTTTAAACAACTTTCAACTTGTTAATAACCAGCCGTTGCTATGTCCGGTCTGGGCTGTTGTCAGGTACGGAATGTTCTATTACCGACGCATCTCATCTCGCGAACTAAGAATGTATTGTTTGGTGACGTATATTGTTAGTTATGCGAGGACCCACCGTGGCCTCCAAATCCAATCTTTTGAGAACTTTGATTGGAAACTGGTCCAGCCAAGCAAATCTTCCTAGACGAGTGTCACCAGCGCAGCAGCGCCGAGGGCTGCGGAATAGGCGCATATACAGATGTATTTCTTGCAGACGCAACTCGATGCACCCTGCAAAGCGGGTTGAACTGGTAGACGAGCAAGTACTGTTTATCCTTAAATAAGGAATCTTCCACTGATCCGACGATTTAAGCCCGAAAATCGTGAATTAGCTCGATATGAATGATCTTAACCTGAAATGGCCTGTATCGGCTCGGGAAGGGCATGCTTCGCACTTCCGAACGAAATTGTACCACCTTAACTTAAAAGACAAGAATGCATCCGCGCTTATCCGAGATTATTTCTTACTGCACCTATAGGACTTTGGATGCACCTATGAAAATACGAAGAAGAGTCAAATTTCATCAAGATTGAACCATCATTTTGGACCTCCCGTGGCTGCAATATTTCATATTGAACAATGGCATTCTAGTGCTGAAATTCTAAGTCCGTTCAAGCCTTATTGACATCACCTCCGGCAAAATACTTCATACAAACCGCATATGCATAAATAGTTCCCACGCATTGCAGTACCGCATGAAAACCATTATACCTTCGAGAAAATCACTCACGAAGGAAGCGAAAATCACTCACGCAAAAGTATGGAATGAAAAATCACCCAGCTAAAAATATAGCATGAAGAACAGAAAATCCGAATTGACTAGTAAGAAATTAATCATTCTTCCAATGTGGTAAAAAGCTCAGTCTACACCATTTTGCAACTAACCTGTTATTAAATGAATTAATGATTACAAGCGCAGCCGCTAAAACTATCAAATAAAACACCAAAGCGAGAGAATTAAAATCCGATTGGTCGCCTGAATTTACCAGCATATGAACCAATTTTTGAAGTGGAAATGAAGATCGAATTACCGAGATCAATTGATTGCAACTGTCATATTAATATGAAATAATAGTCATCTTATCCAAAAATCGACCGTTATTTCATTTTTGTTATTGCTCATAATTGATCTTCATCTCTGTCAATAATCATTGTCATGAATGGATCATTCAACTGATTATTATGTCATGAATTGATCATTAAGTGTCAATTATCATTATTATGTCAATATTATTCCAAGGTTTATTTATTCATCATCTTCATCATCGGTGGCCTCGTCATCAATGTCAGTTTCATCATTCTCCGTAAGATCGTCGTCCCTAGCGTGGGCGGGTGAACCAGCACCATTTTTCTTATTCTTGGAGCTCTGGATCAATCCAGAGATAGGTGGCAAGATTGGATGCGATGGAACACTTTGCGTCTGTGAATTGATGGGACTGGCAAGTAACGACAGCGATTCTCCTGGTGATATTGGCGAATTGTCATTTAAACTGTGGTTTCGACTGTGGCCGAATTTGATCGATTGAGGTGACGATAATGACATTAAAGACAACACCGCATCTTGCTCGTTATTATGCTTGGATTTTTCTTTCTCTGTTTCATTGTGTTTGAGTGCTACGTTCAACGCAGGTAATTTTATTGGCTGTGGTTCTCCCGCTTTGGGTTTTTGTAACTGTGAAGGTTCTCCGACCAAAGAGGATCTTTTCTTGGACGGGCTTGAAAATGACGTTCTGGATTTTCTTCTCTGTCTGCTTAATGCTGCCAAAAGCGCACTATGAGCACTGGACTCCTCGTCCGGAGAAGGGAGACTGACAATGTTTCTTTCTGGAACTTCTGATTGGAACATCGGCGACATTTTCAATGGCGAATTGACATTGTAGGTGGCCATAAGTGCCGCATTGGGCAAGACACTGTGTCCTGCGTATGATGGGGCAACGGGTGATTGTTGCAATGTCTGTAGGTTTAAATTGGCCCTTTGGATGGATGTGGAAGGAGTCCATGGGAGCTGGTCACCAGCGGGTTTGGCTTTTCTTGTAGGAGATGTGGAAGAGTCAAATGTCAATTCTGTAAACGTTATTTTGTTTTGTTGATTGGGATCTTCGCGTTGGATTTTCCCGAGTGCTGAACTCAAGCGATTTTTGAGCTGGTTACTGATTTCTGAAAGGTCCTCTTTGCTGGCAGTAGGACTACTGCCGGACTGATCGTCATTCTGGAAGAGTTTTTTCGCCGAGGAAAAGAATTGGGGTGTTTTTTGTAGCTTACTCTTTTGGTAGTACCCTTTTCCGTTTTCGTCCGAGTCGTACCCTGTATGTCTGGGGGTCTTGAGAAGGCTGGCAGAGCTGTAGGGCGAGTTCACGTTGTTGGGATTGAGCTTATAATCGGGCGACTTGAGATTTCCGGAATTGGTTCTCTTCAAAGATGGAGAAAACGGGATTTGTCCCTCCACACTTTGTTCTGGAGTCTTGAGGAAGTTGGCGGAAAGGCGGTTTCGCCGGTCAGAGCCAACACTGCCTCGTGTGGAAAGTGTTCGTGGTGGTGTGGTCGGCCGCAAAGTGTTGGAGGATGGGATTTTGGGCGACAGTATGGGGGTGGTGGGCTTACCACTCATCTTGCCCTTGTTTTTCTGGGGCAAAACTGGAACCTGGGGTAATGTGAGGTCTGACAGTGACGTGGAATGGTGTTTGACACGATATAAGCGAGATTTCACCCTTTTTTTCCGCGATTTTTGCAAGAGAGCGTCCGCAAACTGGAGGGGGACTCTTGTTGTTTAGGTGGTATTCGTGGGGAAACTGGGCAAATTTGACCGTGACAATGGTGCTTCGGAGGTCAAAGATGTAAAACGGGACACGATGCTCTGCGGCGGCGGCACGGGTCTTTCCAAACACGCTGTGGGGGGTTCGCTAGCAAGGATGGCGCTTTTGTGGGCTGGCGCTGTGTTGATACTCACTTTGTTGTCCGGGTCGTGCGCGCGCCCAATGCTCACCATTTTGGCTGCCTAACAATCAATTAGTGTAAACAAAGCGCTTTTTTAGAAGGCGGGTAACTATCTCTCCATCTACCATTTCACCCCTCCGCCCATAACTGACTGCTTTGACTACTACATGGAGCATGAATTCGAATGTGGCTCCCCCCTCTTCCCTCCTACGGAAAAACACCGGGAAAAATCTCTCAATGGGTTCCGCTACTAGGACCTCATTGCTTGGATCACGAAACATCCTAGACGCCATCACCGGCTCGATCGGCGCCAAGCGCCGACTGTTGCTTTCCACGCCGGCCTCCACCAACAAACGGCGCCAGAGCTTGTCCGGGCTGGCGCTCCATCCTCCGTCGTCCTCCAGCTCACAACAAACACCACAGACCGGTTTGCACCACGACCGAAATGGCGCCAATGGCGCCTTGCCAGCGGCCACAGCGGCTGCAACGATACCCAGCTCACAACTCACGCCGTCACAGTCCCTCCCCATTGACCAGCGACCTTTGCGGGACAAAAACTACCAACAACTCATCCAGCAAGAAATCTACGATTTCTTGGTGACAAACCGCTTCGAACTCGATATGAACCATACCATCACGCTCAAGACACTCAAACAACCAACCCAGAAAGATTTCATCCTCATATTCAAATTTTTGTACAATAAAATCGACCCATACTACGAGTTCCACAAATCAATCGAAGTGGAAGTGTTCTCCTTGCTCAAAATCTTGAATTACCCTTATTTGGATAGTATAAACAGATCGCAAATCAGTGCGGTTGGAGGCCAGAATTGGCCCTCTTTCCTTGGCATTTTATATTGGATGATCAAATTAAACCTCTCGATCCTGAATTTGGACATTGAAGATTCTTTGATCAGTCCAGATGACGATTTTGACAAAATTTTCATTAAGTACATTCGTGACTCCTACCAAGCATTTATCAACGAACAAGATGACTATAGTGAATTTTATGAAGAAATGAAAGTCGAATTTGAAAAGTTGAACTCCACGTTATTGCAAGATATCAAAAACCTTGAATCAGATAACGATCGTTTGCGCGTTGAATACGTCGAAGTCAATGGTAAATTACTCGAATTACAAAACGCAGAGAAAAAATCCGTTGCTTTGGAAGATGATTTAATCAAATTTAAAGCATACATCGAAACGATGGAAAATCGCAAATCGAAATGGTCAGAAATAATTGATAAAATCAACGAGGAAATTCAAAATCGTGAAGATGAACTTAAAGGAGTCAATGATGCACAACATGAATTAGAGGCACAAATTTTGCAAAAGGGAATAACGATATCGGAAATCAACGGTTTGAACGTGGAAAGAGATAGGTTATCTAAAACTATCGATTTGATCAGCACAAGACTCGAGGATGCACAGTCGAAATTGAATGATAAAGATATCGACTTAATTAAAAACTATCAAAGCTTGGGAAACTTTATCAAGCAATATAATAATTTAATTCTGAAAATCAAATCATCCAACTACGATTTTGAAATCAAACTTCTGCAAAAAGCAGCCAATTTAATCAGCCAAGATGCTTCCAGTACTGAAAAGTATATTCCTTTGAATCCAAGCGAGATCATCAACAAAATATTGAAAGACGAAAAAATCGAACTCTTGAAATTCAGATCAGAAATCAATTCCAAAATCCATCAATATCAAGACGAACAAATCAAATTACAAGAGCAGTGTGACTTAGTGATTGAAAGAAACTCGGAACAATCGGAGTTCTTGGAAGGGCTTGGTAGTAAACTCACTGCAAGCAAAATGAATTACGATGAGATTTATGAAACAATGATTAACGACTCCACCACATATTCCACTCAGATAGAAAAGCTCGAGAGAGAATTGAGATCGATCAAGATCAATACCAACCAAGGCTTCATTGAGCTCGAAAATCAGTACCAAAACATAATGATTGAGCATGACGAACTCACCCACTCTTTGATCAAATCTAGAAAGGATTTGTACGACAAGTGTTGTAAGATGGCAGGATTTATCATGAATTTCAAGTTGAGTATTCAAACGAATTTGCTTGATCTTGATGATTTGGCAATGATCGAATATGAAAAGGAACAAAAGGAAGGAGAAACGAATCAGAATCAGTGAGTGAATTCAGAAATGAATTCTTCGATTCCCCATGGAGCTGGAATGTATTATTAACATATGTATTATTATCAGGGCACTTTTATTTCTATCCGCTCCAAGGCATCGACGGCTTTGCATAAATGAATTTTAAATGAATATGGCCAAACTGGCTTTATTTAGGAATTGTAGAGTGAATGAAACTGGCATCAATGGAAGTGTAGTTTGAATAAGTATATTATGCTAAAGGGTCACACGATGTCAATCACGTGACCGAACACGCTCAATCAAATTTATAATAACACTACTTCTCCAATTCTCCAATCCCAATTCTCCAAATATGGCCGATATAAACGTCTACGTGACCTCCGATCTCACATCCTCGGAAAGAAGGATCTCGCCACAATGGGACGTGTATTACTTAAAGTCCCGTCTCGAACTTATCACCGGAATTGCCCCAGAATACCAGACACTCCACTACTACCCTATACCCAACTCCAACGATAGCAAAGTGATCTCCAATGCTGCCGAATACGACGAGGCACGTGACAAGACCCAGACGGTTTCCCAGTGGCAGATCGTGCCATTGAGCCGGATACATGTGATAGACACCAATCCCGATTCAGAGTTGGCCAAATTGGAGGAGGACGACGGCAACGCCGATATCGGCTTCAAGCTTAGCGAAGAGGAATACGCCAAGAAGTCGGGAACGGTCTTGGACTGGAAACAAAAGAATCAGTTGGGCAGATTCAACCCAGAATACCAAGAACAACGGGCCCGCCAACAGGAAGAGCATCTCCAGGCTGCCAAGGGCTTGGAGGTGGGTAAGAGGTGTCGTGTGATCACCATCAGTGCCGAAAGAAGGGGTGTTATACGTTACGTGGGCGAGATAGAAATGCTTGATAAGGGCGAAAGCGTGTGGGTTGGCGTGGAATTTGATGAGCCTGTGGGGAAAAATAGCGGCACGATCGAGGGAGTGCGTATCTTCGAGTGTAGGGAGAAACACGGAAGTTTCTTGAGGCCAAAACAGGTTGAAGTGGGTGATTTTCCCGAATTGGATCCTTTCGAAAGCGACGACGAGTTGTAAGGAGACAGAAATATTGAAGAATCGTTAAGGAAATGATTTTTGAAGTCTACTTCAAAGGGTTTGAAGGGTATGAATTGATTGGTTTCATTATGTATATACCGCTTAGTCATACATTACGTAAGCAAAATTTGTAAAATTACGAAATGTAAGTATATCTGGTTCAAGTATATCAGGTTATTCCCCTTTTAATAAGAAGTAACGCACAATAGACGCCGAAAGCTGCTCGATTTAAGGAGAGTTCGTTTGTGGGTGTTTTTATAATTATAATAACTTCCAGAGTTGATCCACGATAACAATTAGTAATACCTTACGTAAGCCGACTTTTCACCAGCACCACCTATAAACACCCTAGCCATCCCCTCCTCCAAACCCTAGCAGTCCCCCCACTGGTACCATCCCAAATTTACCCCCACTCACTCTCCCCCCACTCACTCTCCTTCCATTTCCCACCCAAAAAAAACACCTCACCTTCCTCCTCTTCCTCGTGCTTCCATCGGAGTCGCCGGCGCGCCATCACATTTCGTTGACTAAGCACACCTTCCTTCTCCACCTGAACCTCCACCAGATGTTTGAATTCGTCTACGACTACGCTTCCAAAGAGGACATCACCAAGTACATCCGTCTTGCGGTGGTGGTGGGCTTCTACGTGCTCTTCCGTCAGTACTACTCCAACTGGGCCAAGAACAAGCAGCTCAAGAAACAGCTTGCCGAAGACGAGAGAGAGGCCGGCGAAAAGGACGAAGCCAAGAGGAAAGAGGAATTGCAGAAGGAGCTTGAGGAGAAGGATGTCTTTGGCTGGGGTAAGAAGACACGTAACAGAAAGAAGCAACAGCAGGCCATTATTGATGCTGTGGCCGAAGAGACCCGGTTGAGGTACCAGTCTGCCTACGACGCGGCCGAGGACCACGATATCGAGGACTTATTGGAAGATTAGTTAGGAATAGACGTTGCTTATAGACAGAAGTAGTGGGCAGTGTCCCAAAATAAAAGAATAACAGAAAATAAAAGATAGAGGGTGGTCTGTAGATTTCTAGAGATTGGACTAGGACTTGAATCGGTGAGCCTGTGTTTTGATAGAGCCGTTTGGGCCGCGATTTCTGTGATCGGTGTAGTGAAGCTCGAATTTTAACTAATTCTGAGTGAAAAATCGGATTTCAAGCCCGAAATCGGTCTTTTGGACCCGTGAAAAAAATTAAAAAATAGCTAATATCTCTCTTTGGAAACCAATTAGTATTTCATATCCCTTACCTCTCCCTTTACTCACTCTCTCCCACCCTGATTTAGCACTATGTACAGTTAGATCTGGGGCAGCGCGATGGAGTCACGTGACCCCTTCCGAATCCATCTCAAAAAATTTGAATTAAACTATAACTGAAAAATTCTAACCCATCTCCACAACTCATCCCCACCATGGCCGGAGATCCATTTCTTTCGGACCCCTCGAAGAAGAGGAAGAGAAACAACTCCAGAAACACCAGCGTGGCCAAAAAATCCCGTTCCAGTAAGGCTGATAGCGCCGCTGCCAGACACAAAAGACAGACCCAACAAGAAGAAGACGTCATAACCGACGGCAGCGAGTCCGAAGGAGAACAGCAAGAGTACGAGGCCGAACAAGGAAGCGAAGAATTATCGTCCGATGAAGAATTTGCCAACGAAAACGCCACAGACAAGAGAAGAAGATTGGCACAACAGTACCTTGATAACATCAGAGATGAGCAATTAGACGGAAATGACGAGTTCGATGCCAAGGACTTGGACGAAGACATCCTTGCCACTAGATTACAAACGGACGTGGCCGAAGGAAAGGGGTATATCTACAAATTTTTCGGAGAACAAGTGTCGAAGCAAAGCGAAACCAGCAAAATCACCACCACCAGAATAGGAAGCAAACATTTAACCGCATTGGCCGTGAAGTACCCATATTTGTACACGGTATCCAAAGATATCGAGCTCATCAAGTGGAGCATCGATATGGACAAAAACAAACCACAGAGAATAAAACACGTCAAGGGACACAGAAAGAACCAGAAGGGCCATTCCGACCAGATAAATTGTGTGGCGGTCTCTTCCGACGGCAAATACGTAGTCACCGGTGGTATGGACGCCAAATTGATCATATGGTCCAGCGAAAACTTGGCCGTTCTCAAAGTGTTGGAAACAAGAGCCCCCGTCAATGCCATCAGCTTCAGAAGAGGAACCGACCAATTATACGCAGCATGTGCGGACCTCAAGATCCGGACCTATTCCATCAACCAGTTCACGCAATTGGAAATTCTCTACGGCCACCAAGACAACATCACCGACATTTCGGCCATGGCCAAAGAGACCTGTGTGTCTGTGGGGTCGCGTGACAAAACGGCAATGTTCTGGAAGATCGCCGAAGAGTCGAGGTTGACTTTCAGAGGAGGAGATTCGGAAAAGAAGAAGAAAAAGAGATCGGACGACTCCGAACCCGAAGAAACCATCTACAACGAAGGTGCTATTGAGGTGGTCTCGATGGCAGACGAGTCTAAATTCGTCACCGGTTCCGATAACGGTAACGTTTCGTTATGGTCCTTGGCCAAAAAGAAGCCTTTGTTCACCCAAAGATTATCGCATGGTCTTCAACCAGCACTTGCTAACACACAGGCCAGTGCTGAGGTTGACACCGAGTTATCGGCCAGACAAGTGCCAGAAAGACAACCTTACGCCATCACCGCCGTCCATGTGGTTCCTTTCAGTGACATCATCGTCACCGGGTCCACCGATGGCTCTTTGAGAGTGTGGAGAATCGACCAACAGAACATGAGAAACTTCGAACAAATAGGCGAAATTGCAGGCGTAAAAGGATGTGTGGTGCGCATTGACAGTGTGGAAGAACAGGGCAAGTTGGTGGTGTATGCCTTGGTGAGTAAGGAGCACCGTTTAGGAAGATGGTTGGGAAAAATCGAGGGAGGAAGAAACGCTTTGGTGAGCGTTACTTTTGATGTATAGTATCTATAGACCAGCATAAACGTCATAATAATGAGAACGAAGCTTTAAGATTCGATGTGTGATATCTTTTCAGTATAACGTCATAATAATAAGAAGGACGCTGTGAGCGGTTTGATGTAAAATTAGCTGAAACTTCAAAAGGGATTGATGTGTAAATTATTCAGCATAAACGTCATAATGATAAGAGAAAAATTGGAGATTGTTTGTAATAAGTTTCAATAGGTTTGCTTGGAACAAGCTGATATGGTGGTGGGGATCATGGGCAAGGCATCGGAGAAATGAGGGGCAAAGATTATCCTTTGAGCACCAATATTTTTCAACGATTTGCAATAGCAGTGGAATCTACTTGCAGTCCTTGCAAAGACTTAACAAAAGGAGGAAAATAGTAAAACATTCAGAAATATTTGATCCAAGTGTGAATGACTACTGCGATCATCAACATTGAAGGGATTATTCAGTTTCAAGAGATATAAAATTGGAAGACACCAAAAAGAGTATCAGTTGTGTTGACCATGCCTGGAGTGAGAGCACCAGAAGAAATCTTCAAGTTCAAGATATCAAAGTATATAAATCATGATGTTGTGAGGCTTCCTTGATCAATATTCACGGAGGTACCTCACTATAATATCAACACTTTGCTGCTTCAAGAGAGATCCACAGAGAGTTGGCTCAATTTAGGAGAAGAACTGATATTTGGAAAAAGGAATTCTGATTCATTACCCGAAGATTTGACTTCCTCTCCAAGTAGTCAAATCAGACCAATAATACTAATTAAGTCCAGTTATTACCTTTTTCATATGATTATATTGCTTCGCGAGAACCACAGTAAACGACTCCAAACTGTGGAAATCGCAATCGTAACGTGATACCACCATACTAAAGGAACACACGATAAATCCACTAATCAGCAATAGAGTTTATTACAAATACAACCCAGCCCACGAGTCTGAATTTATTATAACCAACAGGGCCCATTTTGCATACAATTTCTATCATCCCATTTCCCCTTACTGATCTCAATTTAAGGGTCCTTGCTGCATTTACGTCAGCCTTCACGACTTCTTGGCTTTTGCTTGGAATTATGTCTAAACCTAATTTGCTCGTAGTTAAGCCCCTTGAATACATCTGGATCTCTCTAAATCATACTCTCTACAAAGCTTCTTCACCAATTCGTCTTTATCTCCGTCTCATCTGCCCCTCCTTCCACAATTTGGTACAATTTGGAGCCACATTCGCACCCAAAATGGCCGATTGCGAAATTTTCGCAATCGTTCCTGATAGCAGGCGAGACAGCCACATACCCAAAAGGTACTGCAGGTGTAAGGAATAAGGGCGGATGGCTATATAAGCCAGGATATGCACAGTGTAAGCCCGGTTCAGAATAAAAAACCACAACTATAGAGTCCGGAATAGGATAGAAGCAAAACTCCACTTTTAAAATAGAATCCAGAATCCGCTTAAAGAGTTCAAATTGGCAAATATGGTTTGGTTTAGACTGAAAAAAGCCCCCACCAGTGAGGAGAAAAATGACATCACAGTTGATCTGGCATCAACTGACATCCAAGGATCAAAGGAAGGTGAAATCAAAGAGACTAAGGATGATTTAGCCAAAGATGATAAGAAAAACAAGGAGGAGATTCAGATCGTTTCCGATCTTGAATCCTCCAGCACAGACGAAGACGATTGGCACGTATTCAAGGATCCCGTGGTTGCTGCCCACTACGCCGAGCTCTACGCCGCTACCAATTACGAGTGTCGTAACCACTTCGACCCCGAGTTTACCTGGACTCCCGAGGAAGAACGCAAGGTGGTCCGCAAAACCGAATGGTACGTGACGTTTTGGGCTGCTGTCATGTTTGCAGCCTTGAATTTTGACCGTTGGAACATGCAACAGGCCTTGTCTGATAATTTTCTCGATGACCTTAAGTTGACCACCAATCAGCTCAATACAGGCAATACGATCAACTTGGTCTGTTTCTTGGCTGCGGAGTTACCGTCGCAATTGGTATCCAAGAAGATCGGTGCTGATGTGTGGATCCCCACGCAAATGGTCTTGTGGAGTGCGGTTTCGATGGCACAAGCCGGTATTAAAAACGCAGCCGGTTTCTATATCACCCGTGGATTGTTGGGGGCGTTACAGGGAGGATTTATCTGTGACGTTGGCTTGTGGATCAGTTACTTCTACACCAATTCTGAATTTCCAGTCAGATTATCATTATTCTATATCTCCAACCAGGGATCCTCTGTGATCTCCAGTTTGCTTGCGTTTGCGCTTTTGAAGATCAAGACCCCCGGCATGAAGGAAGGCTGGAGGTGGCTCTTCTTGCTTGAGGGCCTTTTCACGCTTCTTGTGGGATTTATGTCCTATTTTAAAATGCCGGCCTCCGCAGTCCAGACCAGAACTTGGTTCAGACCCAAAGGCTGGTACACCGACCGTGAAGAGAAAATCGTGGTCAACCGTGTTTTACGGGATGACCCCAGCAAAGGCGATATGAACAACCGTCAGCCCGTGACTCCCAAAGAATTATTGCACACTTTATTAGACTACGATTTATTGCCCATCTATATTTTCAGAGTCCTCTGCGACACCGCAACCACACCTGTTTCCACATATCTTCAGATCGTGCTTCGTCATATGGGCTTCACCACGTTCCAGACCAATGCCCTCACCATTCCATATAACGTGATGGCGATTGTCAATATGATTTTGCTTAGTTTTATCTCCGAATGGTTCAAGTCGCTCGCCTTTGTGCTCGCACTGATTCCAATCTGGATTCTAGCCACATTAATTCCATTACGGTTCTGGCCCGGTGCCCAGGTCGAAATTTGGGGTACCTGGGTATTGCTTACCATCCTCTTGGGACACTCGCCCAGTTGGCCGTTGACGATCAGTTGGTGCTCCTACAATTCCAATGGGGTGCGGACGCGGGCGGTTTCCGCAGCCGTGGTCAATATGTTCTCACAGGCTGCGAATATTATTGGTGCCAATATCTATAGACAAGACGATGCTCCGTTGTACAAGAGAGGAAATTCGGTTTTGTTGGGAATCACATTTGCTACCTTGGCCAGTGCCATTTTCAACCGGTTTTATTATCAATATAGAAATAAGCAGAAGGAGGATAAATGGAACCGCTTGAGCCCAGAAGAACAAGAGCAGTATGTGAATAATGCCACTGAAAAGGGGAACAAGCGCTTGGATTTCAAATTCCGCTACTAATTGAAATGAATATTCAGAAGTGAAAGAATTAGAATAGGAGCTCAATGGAATTCAATAAATAGAGTAGAAGAGAGATTTTTGAGAAGAGGAGAGTAAAATACATATATTCACCAGTCGTAAGGTCATAAGTACTTTAAGTTTTGCTAATAGTGTTTATCATACGTAATCAAGTTTTCTAGCACTATAACTGATATATGACAAGAATAGATCAACTTTTCTATGACTGAATCTCATCCATCTCGCCCTTTATTATCTACAATTTTCCTCTATTAATGAACTGTGTTCTGCTAGTATACACTTGACACAAGGTGCCTATTTAAGTTATATCCCTCCTGGATCCTGAAAACCAACCAAAAATTCAAATTTCGATCCTTGTGGATTTCAATATCCTCGATCTGAATCTTAACTTTGTAATCTTGACTTTTGAACCTCGACTTAATAAATCTCGTCTTCTTGAAACTCGACTTTATCGAAACTCGACTTTCGAATCTCAACTTATTAAATCTCGACTTTTCTTTTTCTTCTCTTAGAACGCCGCTTCGTCGTCGCCTCCCGCGTCTCCTCCATCGTCATCTCCATCGTCGAAGTACTTTTCAGCATTATAATCGTCATCGTCGTCCTCATCGAAATCGTCGTCCATATCTTCTTCGATATCGTCTTCGTTCTCCTCTTTATTTTCTTCGCCGTTATCCAATTCTTCCGCCAAATTCTTCAATTTCTCCAACATCGATTTGGCCAGTTCGTCTTCGGCCTCTTCGGGGTTAGCTAAGTTGTATTCCTTCAAACCACCATTGGATTTAAACGTGGAGAGTGCCAACAACTTCTTCTTCTGCTTGGAGACTCCCATCACGGCGTAGAGCTCTTCTGGGAACATTTCAAGCTGGTAAGGGTGTTCTTCTATGGTTCTGCCGATTTTTTTCACCTTCTTGTACTTGTCTGAATATCTCTCTATTCCGTCGGAACTGGTAGCTTTTTGAGCGGGTTTGTTCTTTTCGTCAGCTTGGGTGGCATCGAAGACCGAGCCGGTATAAAAAGAGCCATCAGCCATCAATTTGGCGAAGGAAATGGCCTGTTTGGCTTCAGCTTCTTCCTCTTCTGTCAAAGGTCCATTGACCGGTAAGACAAGCTGGGACTTTTCGGTCTCGTGATTCGAGGACAAGACATCGCTGTAGTCCAAGCCGAAGGGCAAAAGCGCTCTGCCAGAACCCTTGCCACGAAAAGCCATCGTTATGGAGAGTTATGATGGGGCATCTCGTTTTTTGGTGAGGCTACGACATGATCGGAATGTCGCACGATAACCTGGAGAAGCATAGAGAGAAATGATATATAAGAATAAGAAAAAATACAGGGTATAAGGATAGGAAGAGGTTAGAAATAGAGTGGATTAGATTTTGGACGAGGGAAGATTTCTATGGATGAGAGCTATTTTTGATGGTATGGATGTATTTCTTGATGATATAATAAGTACCTATCAAGTACGACATTGGTACTTATGGGTTTGCGACATCGAGTCGGATTGATATTGACATTAAATGCAAAGGTGAATAGAGAGCTAGGATTTGATCCAGAGGGGTAATTTCTCATAATATCTTTAATGCCATTGATAGTGGCTTTTCAACTACCGTTGATATTTGAATTAATTTTGAAGAAAGGTATTTGATACTTGGCACTTATATGCAGGTCACGAAGGTAGGTCAATAGAGGACTACTACAATCAATAGAAACCATTCACCGGGAAAAAAATATCAACAAAGGTAAAAACAACTCCACTAGTCTTCTAAAATTATATTATTATTTTTCAACCCAGTCAAGAATCATAATATAAATTTCAAGTCTTTAAATAAAAATTATTTAGTCAGGTTTGAAAATTCCTATGATATATCTATCTGTCTATCTTCAATCCTCAAAATACATATTATAAATTACCTCAAGTCAGTCTTCAATGATCTTAATTAGCATTTACAGTTCAAATATTAATTCGTGAATCTAGTTTCCAACCTCTGATATTGTTCTTGCATAATAGTCCTATATTCCTTCATCAACCATTTCATCTTAAATCAGGCACACTTAACATTTCAGTTCCAAATTCTAATGAAATTCTCTCTAAAGAGTATAGAATCTACAAATCTCTCAAGTTCAATTCTTGATGAAATTCTCATTCTACCATTGCCCTGATGCAGTAAAAAATTTGTTTCGCAAAACCCTCCACTTCATGAAATTGTGGTTATTCCATACAGTTCTAATTTTACATCACCGCGCCTCTTCGTACCTGATGACCCCACAAAATCACAGCTGAAAAACTAACTCCATCTAAAAACACCAGAAGCTCTGAGTATCTCTAACTGTAACTGTAACGCTTCAGATCTGTCACTCAATTATATCTGTCACTCCTCAATTCGCTTCGCTCAATTACATCATCTTCCCCACCACACTCTAGGCACCATCTCATCTACTTCCCAATTGATCCGAAACAATAATAGGCGCGGACCTGTTGCACGTGACGCATATCGCCTAAACAAACTGATGACTATCATAGCCCACCACCATAATTGACTCCATAAACATAAACCTGATACTTATTGTGATTCCTTCTCCTCCTCCTTAGACTTCTTCCACCACCATTTCCTTCCCTGATGTCTATCGTGATTGAGCCGCAAGAATTCGGGCCTCCCGAATCCGCAGACGGAACCCTCATCATTGTGATCTGTCGGGCCAAACACCTTCCTAACCGGCGCAAATTGGACAAACAGAGTCCCTATGTCACCGTCAGACTCGGAACCACCGCTCAGAAGACCCAGTCCCATTTTAGAGCGGGCCAGACCCCGGAATGGACCCATGAAATGAGATTCACCCTCTCGAGAGATAGAAAACCTTTACTCAAACTTGACGTCTTGGATGAGACCAAAAACGACCCTACACCCATCGGAGCGATGGAACTCGACTGTTCCGTCATTTTCGCCAATCCGGAGAACTACCAGGACGGAAAATACATCTATGATAAATGGTACGATATGACCTGTAACGGCCGTCGGGCCGGTATGATCTACTTGGAAATGACCTTCTATCCCTCGGCCCCGGTGCTACCGCCAAAAGTGCCGTTTTCCAGTGAAGCTGAGATGACAGCCAGAGAATCCAGAGATTCTAGAGATTCTAGAAGTCCCAGTCCCTCCAAAAGCTTTAACCGTTCGGTAGCAGACGAAGTGTTTACCACGTCCAAGGGCTCTGAGAGAAAGTTGGGCTCGTTTTTCAAGAACCTGGGTGGCTCTACAGGCACCAATGGCACCAATGGCACCAATGGCACCAATGGAACGGGAGAAACCACGCCTTTTTCCAGTAGCCACGGCTCCGCCGATGAAGAACCACAAGTTTTTGTCACTCTGCACCATGAGGAGTTGAAAGGAGCGAAGAAATACGCCTCCAAGTTCCATAAGCTCAAAAGCAAGTTCCAGGCCAAGGAACCCATCACTAATTTATGGCAAAGTCCAGCTTCTGCCACCGCCACATCGCCCGGTAGAAGGCTCAATTTCAGTCCCAAACAGCAGCGACTGGTTTCTCCGATCAGTGAATACGACATTGACAATTTGGACCAGCTCCAAAGAGATATTTCCAAATCGCAGTACGAATTTGAAGAGCCAGAATACGACCCAATTCCACAACAAACTCACCAACCATCACCTCCACCTCCTCCACCACATGCCCAGAACTCAGTACCGGCACCTCCGCCCCACCGCATCAAAAACTCAGTATCGTCCAATATGCAAATCTACAAAGACGTCCCACTTCCTCCTCCCCCTACAGGCAAAAAAACCCATACTACGCGTAAAGCCCCCGAAGACCTTTCACACCAGTTCACCAAATTGCATATGGGCTCTGCGCTCAGCACGGGAGGCCCACCAACGCCAGCCAAATCCACCGCCATTCCGTTCTCCGCCGATACAATCGGCATGGACGAAGACGATGACAACATGGCTGGTGGGCCCTTGCCCACCGATGTGTTCCTCATGGACAAGCCCGCCAAACTGTTGACCACTCCCTCCAAAGACGAAGGCTACAAACTTAACCCTAACGAGATCGATCCACGGTTCTACGCACCAACACCTAGCGAGCATCTCAATTCAACACTCCGTCTCCAGAGTGGAAAAAACCTCACCAGAGACGAAATAGAGACAGATCTACGCACCTCACGCACTGGATACTTGGGCAACGGCAAGTTCTCCCCCAGTGTGTTTGAAAGAGCGGTGCAAAATAACGATGAAGATAGTGATATTGTCGATGACGACTACTACAATGGCCAGAGCCAGTATAAGCCACGGGTGCCACCCAAGGTACCGCAGGGGTTGACGGAGATGGAGTACTATGTGTTGGAGAAGGAGAAGTACTTGAAAGACCTCCAAGGAAGACGTCATTAATAATAAGGACAGTGAGAATAGATCGACCATCTCAAAGCAGGTTTCATTAAGTGTTACTGGAAGTAGTTCACCCCAAATAGTCTCAAATTCAGCTACGAAATATTGAATTACAAGGTTTTCGGGTAATTCAACAAGGTTGACATCCATACCTGATTATTCATAGTTTCAGAAATCTCATTGGATCAACTTTGGAAGTCATTAGATCGTGACCAGAAAGTTTTGAACCACATCAGAGACTTCGTTAAGTTAATTGCCGGAGAAACGTTTGAGACAATGTCTGACTGTTAGAATTAGAGGCAGGATCGATGTCGAATGCTACCAAAAGTCTCAAGTGTAGTCTAAAGGAATCGAATCAAATAGTAATTGAGCATTAATACATGTCCAAAGGATAATATTAGCGATATCTGTCAGGCCAGCTTAGGATTGTAGAATGATCAGCTTTAGTTTGATGAATATCATTAATTCAATTCATATCAAATAATATTAGTTGAATGTCATAGAAATTGAATCGATAGTAATTGAATTTCTATTATCTAATTCTAATTATCTGTGGATAGTAATTGATTTGATTTAGAATTGGTTGTAATTGAAATTCATATTAACTGACTCTCATATGGATTGATTGTTCATTTAGCTTTCTCATATTTATTAAATGTTCATTTTAATCTTCATCTAATACACAGCCTCGTCTTATTCACACGTTCGTGTTCGCTAAGTGCATTCATATCCGTGCTGCAAACAAATTTGGTCGCACCTTCCCTTTATACTTAATTCAGCCTTATCTCGATCAAGGCTCGATTCAGCCGTTTACTTGTAGCTTAATTCAGTAGCTAGACCTCGTCTCCGTGCTTCTTTGCAGATTCAGGCACAGCCCATCTCGTCCAGGGTTCCAAGCAGCACCGCCTAGATTGTAGTACTTTTATATATTATAGATCGCCGACAATTATGAAGCTCAATTGTCAATCTTATGTTAATCCTAGCTCAAATGAAAAGTCTCTGTGAAAATAATATGACTATCGACCTCTTGGTTCAATCTACATAATTAATCACAGAAACAGATGCCAAAATGAGTCGAATTATTCATAGACTCATCAGAATTGGAACCATAGGAAATGGTTATTCTATCAGTGGGATTTTGCATCTTCAAAATGGTATTCACCATAAATGACTTCTATTAATTCATTTGAAGTTCCAACCACATTCATCACTCCTGATTCAGATCGACTCATACCCAACAATAATTATATTATTCTACCACTTGATGATTATTCCTATAAATGTTCCCTTATTCGGGCCCATCTTGATTCAATCGACAAATCCCAATTATTCTTCCACTTCAAAATCTTCCACAATCAACTGATCTGTTAGGAAGCTTCTCCATTATCAAATTTCCTGAAGATTGTTATCCACTATTTTACTGGATTAAAAACTGAACTCTATTATAATAACTATCCATTTTTTCTTGACAAATACCGACTCCATTAAATCAGAAATCACTTTCTTTTTGTTCCATAAATCCGAATTCCTTTAATCATTATTCAATATCTTTTTGTTAAACCATGTCCCATTGATAATTTTTAAATATTGGATCAATTGACCACCTTTCTTGGACTCCTCTTCATTTCGACTACATGTGATTGAACTACTTTGAATCAGAAAAGCCTATTGCTTCTATTCGTTTATTAACTTCAAGAGATAGCTTGGAGATTCCTTGAGTTGATTGGAAAAGATAGGCAAAGTATAAGTAATACTATGGAGAAGAGAAGAATAGAGATGAGAATTTAACCAAGGAAACCCCAAATCAAGCGACATAAACATCAGAAAGCAAATTTTTGAAATATAGAGATAGTTGTACAAACAGAGAACGAGAGTGACGGGTATAAAATCAAGATGGAAAAGGTAATAAAAGGTGGGAAAAAAAATAAAGACTGAAGTGATAGTACTAGTGAAAACTTGGTCAACAGGTGGTCAACTGAGAACATCACACATGATGTGGAGCACAACAGAAAACGACAAAAAGTTTAACAATAATAAATATTGCGGTTTCAGAAGAAACGGGTCGTAAGGCGTTAAGATCGTTTTTCATCATACCATCACCATAATTTAAAATTACCCTTATATCATTGACTCTCAGAAAATTTCGCGGGCACTCGAATCAGATCAAGGCAGCAAGAACGGCACCGACCATACCCAAAGTAATTCCGGTGGCGGCGTCCATGCCAGCGGCACCACCAGTGGAGGTGGACTTGGACTTGGCCGAGGAGGATGGGGCGGCGGAGGAGGAGCTTCTGGTGGAGGTGGAAGCACTCTTGGACTTGGCGGAGGTGATCGAGGTGGAGTTGTGGGCGGAGGCACTGCCGCTGGAGCTGGTGGAGCTGGTGGCGTTGGTGGCGTTAGCGCTGGCGACAGCAATCACACCTCTGTAACCAGTGACAGATGGGGCGCTGGCGGCGCTCGAGACAGAGGCCGCGGAGACAGACGAAACACTGGCCAAAGAGGCGACAGCGGCGGCTGAAGCAGAGGCGGCAGCGGCAGCGGCAGCCGACACGGAGGCCACGGAGGACACAGAGGCCACAGAAGCCACAGAGGCCGCAGAGGACACAGAGGCCGCAGAAGCCCAGGACTCACTGGCGACAGAGGCCAAGGAGGCGGAAACGGCTTCAGCGCTAGCTTCAGAAGCAGAAGCAGCAGAAGCAGAGGCCACGGAGGCGTCAGAGGCCACGGAGGCAGCAGAAATGCTGCTTGATTCTTCGGGAGTCAACAAGGTTTTGGTGATGGTAACGGTGGAGACAATTGTGGTATCTGGGTCAGCAGAAACGAGACTGGCGGCTAAGGCCATAAAGGCGAGGTTGGAGAATAACATAGCGAGTGGACGGGTGGGGGAATCACTTAATAACGACTAGCACAACGATAGGGGATTGGGGGGTGTGCGGTGAGGCAACGAAAGGAAAGACTAGGGTAAGTGGTGTCGCTGAGAAGTGATAGGAATGGTGATGTTTTGAAGGAGGGCAGAGGTTCCGTCTAATAATAAGTGGCCCTAGAGGGAATGGCAGCCATAAACAAATGGCGGTGCGCGCACGCACACATGCTGCATGAGTTTCTCGGCTCGCGGTCGCACTACAGAATTGGACTGATCCGGACAGATGAGTGGAGAGGAGGCGGGCTGCATAACCCCAATGGGGAATCAGCAGGCGCCGATTGAGCAGCTGGAATTGCATGAGATGAGATGGCCAGCTGGATTGGAACCGGTGGTGGTTCAACCATTACCTGGCCATTTGGCTAACTGGCAAAATCTGGCTTTTCAGCGCATACGAACACGGTCGGTGATCGTCATTTCCGCTACTAAAAGTCGCTGCCAGGGGGTACCTGACTACTATTGTTCTTATTGACGACAGCTCCCAAAGTCTCAAAAGGGAGCGTTTCGCACAGAAGACAGCCGCGTGCAGCGTCCCGGTTGGGAGCGCCCGCCTCAGTTAGATACATTAGAGGCCTAATGCGGTAGCCCACGCTCCCGATCGGGAAGAAAATAAATAGCGTGCGAAATGGGGCAGCGGATACAACAATCCTAGACCAATGAAGTTAGCGCAATATACGAGGCGGTTTCCCCAGTGCAAACACCTTAAATCGCAAACGTTTCACAGTGGCCGGGGCAACCTACTTATAGACTGTCAGCCTCATGACAGCAATCGCGGTGGACAGTGCTAAATAGCGATTTCGCCCCACATGTCGCGTGACTTCCGATTCCCCACGATTTAGTGCACGGTCGCGATTTCGGCTATTGTCTCTAATTGTCAGCCGCGATGGGTCGATTCTATTGTCGCGACTAAACAGGTCTTGTAAGTCGCGATGTCGCGACATCTTGTTGTGTCTGTACAAACAATAGCAATAAATAGGTGATTAATAACACCGAATAGATCGCACATCCATAACAAGAGAAAGATTTTGGCCAAGAAGTACGAGCAGATCCGTCAATAAGGCAGGACCAGATTGGTACGCTAAAATTCAGTTTCGGGACATTCCCGCTGCATTCCCCTGATGTAAGGTGCCACAACGTGCGCATTCCGCATCCATATTGTAGCAGATTGTAGCAAGATTGGTAATTAAGCCCAACCGGGAAAAAAGAGCCCGTCGTCAAGTAAAGTGTGGATGTTAATAAAGCGTGGATGAAGAGTACAATAAGGTATGGAAGCATCATTAAGGGTGACAGAGTATGGAAGTGAAGACGAAGTGGTTAACCATGGTCCTGCATCTCAGCTTTCGCAGCTAAGCTATTAGGAAGATTTGTATAGAAATGAGCCTCCGTCTTGACAGAAAAAAAGACCACATCTGAAGAGAATAAGACTATTTTGACAGATATGGAAGGAGGATCCCCTGACATGAAGGTAGAGAATGAATCTCCATCTTGAAAAATATTCAGACGGAGGTCTTCTATAAAGTAAAGCGTGATTCCTCTATTTGGAGAACTTATTGAGTTTTGGTTCTTCAAGTTACTTACAAAAGAAGATATTACGATCTCGAAGCTAAAAAGATTCATTGATAGTGGTACATTTTGGTCTATTCACAATTTCATTCTATTATTTGACTAATGGGGGAACCCATGTTCTATTTTGGTGAGAGTAAGCAACCTAATTGTATGAGCTAGTTGCTAGAGCCATCTAGTCAAATCACTCTTTATTTCATAATAAGATATGAACCCTAATTATTTCTCCAAAAGTTCCGTTTATATGCTGTTTTGCTTCTGGAGGCTGATATCTTCTAATGGTAATTAGCCAAGTCCCAGAAAGAATCTGGTTAGTGCTCGTACTTTGATCTTAGCCAGAGAATCACTGAGCATTCTTCTGTCAGTCCGAGAATTTTCCTTCAATCCTTTGATTGAGCTCTAGACTCGGTCAACCACTAAGGCAAATAATTGAAGGCTCGGTGGGATGAAGCCTCAATTCCGGGAAATGAACATCGATCCGTAGAATCAGTTCTTTTCTTTCATATCCGTTCGATATCTTCAAGATTCCATCTCGGTAATCAATATTTGTTTCAAATCCATTTGAGATCACATTGTTGACAATTGATGACATCAGTTGATTCTTGTGTCAATCTATGTCTTCAATTCCTTTAATTTTGGTCTTGAATTTAGGTCTTGATCCTGTCTTCAGAAAACAAATGTTTCCCATATTTACTGATTAATCCTGATATCTCCATATCTATAATTGCTTATTCCTATGGCTCCTCGTTCAATGCTTGGATTTCCTGCTCCTCTGCCGGCGTTAAATCTATTCTTCTTCTTTTTGGATCCGGCACGGAATCCTCAGCTTTGGCACCTTCTTGACCTGAACTTTTGATTTCACCAGTCTTCTTCTTCTCTGCTTCCCCGTTCTCCTTCCCGTTCATCTCCACGTTTCTTTCTCCCCGATTCTTATCATCGTCGTAAAATTCATTATCGGGTTGGATCATCTTGTCACGTGACCACTGAGATCCACCTTGAGTCTCCATCGCTTCTGTAGAATCCTCCTCCCGGTCTTCCCACCAGTCTCCTCCATCTCTCGGCACCTCATTCATTTGCACCAGCGGCGCGTGTTTAGTATGGTCCAAGTTTGACAATACTGCCAGTAACAATTTATCCAAGTATTCCTTGGAATTGGCGTTGCTCATATTGGAAGGTCTAACGTCCAACTCATAGGTAGGCGCATAGTATTCGTAGTAGCCATTATAAGGAATCTCGCTGTCCAAAATGACATCGTTCAACAAGCCGGTTTCAAAAGCCCAGGTCCGGGCCACGTTTCTGATGGTATATCCACCACCTCCAAGCACCATTAATGGCAAGCCAAACTTCTTGACGTACAGCACACAGTTGGCGTGGCCTCTCATCGAGAGATTGAAAGGTCCCAAACGATCTCCACTCAAGGAATCGCCTCCACACTGCAAAACGATCGCCAGTGGCTGGTACCACTCCACAATTGCGGATATGATAGGTTCGAAAATCAGCTTGTACAGCACGTCATCAATCCCGTCACGGAGTGGGATATTCACCGAATGGTACTTGCCCTTTCCAAGCCCGATATCGGCCAAATTGCCGGTTCCAGGGAAAAACTCACCAAACTTGTGGAACGAACAAGTCATGACTCTATCATTGGTATAGAACGCCTCTTCGACACCATCTCCGTGATGGACGTCGGTATCAATGTATAGCACTCTAGGGTGTACTCTCAAGAGTTCTATGATCCCCAAGACGATATCGTTCATATAGCAGAAGCCACTGGCTTCTGACTTTTTGGCGTGGTGGAGCCCTCCGGCATAGTTGATGGCAACGTCACAGACCCCACGGTTGAGTCTGGCGGCGCCTTCCATCGAGCCTCCGCACGAAATCTGGCAGAACTCGTACAAACCATCGAACACAGGACAATCATCCCCCACATTGAACACGGTCTGTTCCCGCTCAAAAAGCGGGAGGTTATCGGGGGTGACCCTCCGGATGAAGTCGACGTACTCGTCGGTGTGGAATTGGGTGAGTTCAGCCGCCAGAGCCGGCTGTGCCCGGTAGATTTCCATCTTTTTGTACAATTCATAGTTCATGATGAGTGAGTGGGTCATCCGAATCCGATGTGGTTTCATACAATGGCCAGTGCCGTAAAAGTAGTTCCCCACATCCTGGTCGTAGAAGTAGGCCACCCTTTGTTTCAGCGGGGACACTTTGAGCTCGTCAAACGGGAGCTCCGTGTACATGGTGGCAAAGAAGAGTGATGAATTTGCAGATAATTATTGCAGATAAAATAGTGGTCGCACTCTTTGGTGCAGATAAATTATAGCGGGACAAATAAGTGGGACAAATGGGACAAATGGGAGGGACTGGTCGCACTCATTAAGTGAACAAATGTTGCAGTTTTTGGCGAGTCATTGGGAAAATTGTTGCAAGAAAAGATGAAAAAGTGAGAAGAAGGGGGAAGAAGTGAGAAGATTAGGTGATACAAGGGGATAATGAGCAATATGGTGTTGGTTGGGTTTTGAAGGCGGCTGAAAGGGCTAGCTGGAGATATCGGGAAATACCAATGATTTAGAATGAATTATCCATCTCCTTTCATCTACTAAGGATGCAAACCAGAGATATGTATGATCTGAATGAATTCTCTGCTGACCACAACTGGTTTCTAAAACTGGATCTCTAAGATTGGGTGGTCTTTAAAAAGGGTCACTTCAAATGGATCTCTTGGCGTAATGAATAGTTTTAGTCGATAAGTCTTTAGATTGAAGATCTCTAGGCGTAATGAATAGTTTTAGTCTTGATAAATCTAGATTAATGGATCTCTGGGCGTAATGAATAGTCTTTAGTCTTGATAAATCTAGATCAATGGATCTCTGGGCTATAGATCTTGGCTCAATAATTGCTGTAAATCATTGTATGACTTATAGTCGCATCATAGATTAAAAATCTATCCGTGGACTACAATTCCAAGTTTGACCAGAAAATCCACCTCAGATGATCATAAGCAGAGCTAGTGAAGATTAAATCTCATTTAATCAAACCTCCGAATGCAAAATTAGTCATAGCAATATTATAATTCTTTCGTCGACCTTCCTTTTCAAGAATTACAACGAACCCATATTAGTTAATCTACCTAGCTAAAATTATTCATTTGCAACCAAGTAATCATGGCCCTACAGAATATTAATCTCTTTGCATTGAATATGGATCACAGACCTATAATTAATTCATACAATTGATATACATCACATACCTGAAAATACTCTTGACACTATTGCAAATAAAGTTCGCCTCTAAAACCTTCCCTCCTCGATACTTTGAGACACTTATTTCTCGTAACCAAACCTGGATTTATGAGCGAAGCAAAATAAGTGATATATATACATGAACGAAAATTGGAGTATTGTAAGTGAGGGTGCAAGACTTTCTTTTCACCCAAAATTTGCACTGTAGCTTTTTTTCTCAATTCATTCTTATAAATTGATTCCATTCTCAGTTTTCAAATTAATTCACATTGCTTAATCACCCATAAAATTGATTCACTCATAATTTTGACCCACTCATAAAATTTACTTATAAAATTCACCCATAAAATAAATCACCCACAAATTGATTCACTCATGATATTTATTCACTAATTGATTCGCTTCGCTCATCAATGTTTACTGTCTCTCCTTCCTCTCCTTTTTATGTCTCCTTATAGCATTAAAAAAACTCCCCTGACCCAACTTTATATCCTCTTCACCCTTGGCATTCACCACTCCCCCGATCCTTTGCACCGAATCCAACTTTCCAGTCCAAGTGTCATAAATGTACCCCGTAATAGGCACATCTAAAACCAACGGATTTTGCTCGAAAAATAAAATATCATCCCTGACACTTTCTTCCAAATCCAGGAACGCCAAAAATGCCATATGATCTACAGAATGGCCCGTTTGTGCCTGCACTATTTCGCGAATGGAGTTATCAGAATATCTGAGCATGCCACAATCGGTGTGGTGAATCACCACAATCTCCCGGGTCCCCAAAAGTCTCTGCAGGATGATGATAGATCTCAACGCATCAGCAGCCCTGCCACCAGCGTTCCTGATCACATGGGCGTCGCCCTCTTTCAATCCCAATGCGGCAGCAGGGTCTATACGAGCGTCCATACAGACGAGTACGGCCACTTTGCGCTTGGGCGGAAGCTCAAGCGAGCCGTGACTGAAATTGGCAGCGTAAGCGGAATTCGCCTTCTCGAACTCAGAAGCAGCGGACATTAGGGGGCTAGTGCGAGAAAGAGAGGAATGTTAATTAGAAAGTGTAATGAAATGGAGATGGAAACGTGATTTGAATGTGATTGAAATGTGATTGAAATGTGATTGAAATATGATTGAAATTAGATGTTATTTTGAAATGTAATTCTACATGGAAACGGGGATCCTTTTATTTAAAAAGGGGATCGGGGTTGCCTTCATAGGATGTGTTAACGCCGTGGTCCCTTAATTGGGGGCGTGTGTGTAATTGTGGCTGAGGCAATAAGATTGAATTGATATAAGAAGCATTTTGAAGGAAAAAATCGCATATGAATTTTGTGGCGTTCGTCTATAAAGCGTGTGACTTAATGGTGCCACTTGTAGATTAGTGGTCTCACGTGTATTTCCTTATCTGGCCCGTGTTTCGGGCTCGGAGTTGGTTTTTCTTGGCAGACAGATTGCAGCACTGCATAGAATAAGCCACGATGAATCATCATATAAGAAGTGAAATTATGGCTACTGGAAGTTTAAAAGTTGATTCTAGTCTAAGATCGATTATATTATCTGATCTGGAATTAAAATTTAGTTATTCTACCTTAACTCGATAGTGCTTATTATCTGATCTGGCTTTTAAAATCCATTTTACATAGATCTAGCTCTATCAAAAGTGTCCATTATTATGTGAGCTAACTAACTATTAAATTGACTAATGACTTAATCCAAGGATCTCGATCATCAATGCTCCATCAACTTTTGACACAATTTTTGGTGTCTATAGGATCTACTGTACATTCATATGCTCCTGTTTAATTATGCAATTTCTGGCAACACGTCCAACTTGGCAGCACTATGGTCGGGACTGTCTCTCTTCAAAAAGTCCACGTATGCCGTCACCGCATCACAAACAACGCTTTGTTTAAGTGTGCTTATATCTCTCCAGTAATGCTTACTCTTCAAAGCATCACAAGCCACCCACTTGGAGACCGCGTGGAATTTAAGTTCCCAGTCGGTTTCTCCGAATTGAGGGTAGACTCCTGGAAGGCCGATGTTTCTTCTGGTGTAAATATCGTCGTAAACTTCAGCGTGGATCTTAGCATTGGCTTCGGCATTAATTTTTGGTCTGTGGATATGCAAAAACATCACGCTGGGGTCTTTGGCAAAACTTCCTCTCTCGGACTTATATTTATACATCAAGTTTTTGGTGTAATCATTGACTTGGAAAGGCCACATTCTGGAGTCTAAGCCTTTTCCAATAAGCCATTCTTTCCAATCGTCGAGGAAATCTTCACTTTCTTGAGGATTATACTGTACAATTGTGGTTTCCATAAAATTATCGTTCTTATCTTTGAATCCCGCAAGCCAACACTCTCTAGTCACAAAGTAATATGGTTCGTTCATGACGTGGAGTGCTGGAATGAATGTTTCACGATCACCTTCTCCGAAAACACCTTGGAAAAGGAGCTCATAATAATGCGAGTAACCGTAAACATTATAGTAAAGGGCCAAAAGGAAACTGCGGAAATGGGCCTTTTTGGAAAACACCATTTGACCTGTTTCGGCACCCAAAGCCGGTGGGCTACCTTCCAAGTCATGTAACATGATATCGGTGTCACGATTCTTTTTGAGATAATCAGCAAAGTTATCACTATTCTGTATTCCCAGGCGACCAATTGGTTCACCGAATTTGAAACGTGCAATTTCGTAATAAGTAGGCGAGGTACCCTTGTGCCAAAGATCCGGCCACAAGATGAACTTATTCTTTTTGTAAATTTCGGTATCGAGCAATTTGTCGACATTTTGAACTGGGAAATTATCGGCGTCAAGAGCGATGATGTTATCGAACGAACTGACCAAAAGCCCCAAGATCTTCAATTGGAATCTTTCAAGTTTTAGCTTTTTCATTAAAGGAGCTCCGATCTCATTTTCGATAACCACACAGGTTCCGTTCAATCTAGGCAATAAAGTCTCACAAATGTAGTCATCGTACTCGTTTTGATAGGCAAGCACCAACTCCACAGGCAAAACCGATCCCATTTCACGGATCTGGCCGATCACAGTCAATGCACCCATCAAATACAGCGATCCACCGGAAATGACGATACCATCACCATTGACGAAGCTTCTTGGGGGTTCTGGTAAGTCTCGCAACACTTTGACCAAGGAGTCGTGTTTGTCTTGCAACTCATGGAAAATGTTATCATCAAGTGGTTTTCTGACTTCACTCAAAAACTTCTTGGAAAAGCATGGGTTCCACACGTTGTTGAAAGCGTATCCGTAGATGTTGCCACCTCTAGGCACGTTTGGACATTTTGGAGCGTTTTGCAAGATGATTCTTTCGATGACATCATCGTAGTAGGCCTTCTTGGAATAACGGGCTGTCAACACTGCATCCACCACATCGGTCAAGTGATTGTCGGCTTTGATTTTCTGATCGTTGGCGACCTCTTGCACGATCACCTTCACCAATTCTTGGTGGTGATGCGCCACGTAGTCGGCTTTCAACTTTTCCCGGAGTTTGATGTGATCTTCGATCGTCTGGAAAAGACGCTTCGTGTAGTCGGACTCGATTTCCGAGTGGATGTATTCCACGGGCTCACTCAGAGCCGCCAACTTCTCCTGGTCAACATTGTTCAAGATTTGACGGAGGATGTCTTCGTGGTTGAGAACGGCGGGCTTGGAATGAGTTATAAATAGAAGAGTCCCAAATACCACGAGAACCACCACCGCAAGGAGCGAACGGTCGCGCACAAGCTTTCTATAGATCATAGAGGGTGAAAACAAGTCTTTTGATGCGAAAGAAAGTGGGTTGTTTCTAGGGATTTAATTGCCGCTAGCTCTGTGCTGTAAAGTTTGCGTAGATCCAACTCAGGGACTGATACGTTTTTGTGTGCGGAATATTTGATAACGCAAGGCGGGAGATGCAATTGAAAAGCCACAAAACGGCAAAAGTTGTCTGAGCGAGATGGAGCTGGCTATGAAAGGGAAGGAAACAGTAGTGATCGGGGCAGCGCAAAGGAATGAACGAGATTTGGGGACAGTTACAGAATGGTTACAAATTTGCGAAAGGTTGCGGCGCTGAATAGTGGCGGAGGCTTCTCCAGAGATGTCTAAGTCTCCATGCAACGTGGTCCTCAGTGCTGCATTGCAGATGCATAGCAAGTATTTTGATCGTGGTGCGCATCTACCGCAGTACACTCCGGCGCGCTATAACTACCGCTGCTGATCAATTGGGTTTTGTTTGGGAACTGTGTCTTATCTGAGGGTTGCGTGCCAAATGGCGTTCCTGACTCCTATTGATGTAAAAAGTTTACTATAGTGCCCGGTTGTGCGCCCTGTGGACGCTTACTGGTCGTGAACATTGTTCCAAATTCTCTACACTGGTCCGAGGGGTAATAAATAGACTTCAAACGACCTGTCTTAGTCAGATTTTCCTTGCGCACCGGAAACTTTGACGTCGGATGCACCGGCGCCGATACCGACAGGTGTAACTAGGCACTGCAGCTGTACGAAAGAAGGAATTGTTACCGGGTAAACGGAAACATTTCAAGCATCCTTAGCTCCTCAACAAGGTTATGAGGGGCTCGGGCTCGGAGGTGTCAGGGGGCTCGTAGCGTCACTTGCTTATGTCACTTTGACGGCGCGGAACCTGTCAGGGCCATATGCGGGAAATGTCTAAACTCGGCGACAAAGTTCACGATCGCGTGAGGTTAGGATTCGTCTGCATGCATACTAGTGCAGATGTGCATTAGGTGTGGTATATTGACTCTATAGAGCTGGAAAGGCCAGCGATGCAAAGAGAGAAAATCTAACCAATCTAGAAGAGGTTAGAGGAAGAATCTAACTGATCTAACTGAGATGAATGGAGGAAGAATCTAACTGATTATGAGGTTAGTAGAGGAAGAATCTAACTGATCTAATTGATGAGGTTAATAGAGGGTCAGATGGGGATTGAACCTTTTGTGGGATGAACGCGATTGCTGATCTGTATTGTAGTTAATTGCAAATGAGCGCACCAATTATTATTCCTTGGCTTTTCTCGTTTACAATTTGAATGGCATTTCGTGCCTTTTGTGACATTCCTCGGGCTTTTCCTTGTTCTTAGACATCCTTTTTGGTGCTCACTTTATATATGCCAAACAAGTAAGCGATTCTGGTGATAACCAAATCGATGGCCATATCGATGGAGTCCTTGGCCAAATTGACCTTGGAACCATCGATTTCGGTCCAGCAAACGGCCTTTTCTCTAATTGGAATATTCTGAAGTTCGGCCAACAATAACACTTCCACATCGAAAATCCAACGTTCGTTGTGTAAGTTGGGGAAAATACTTCTAATGGCATCGAAATTGAACAATTTGAATCCACACTGGGTGTCCTTGACACTCCGAACACCAAAGATATACACCAAAATATGCAATCCACGCATCAATAAGTTTCTGATGAATGTCCGCTGCACCACGGCGTCGGTGTTCACCATATGTGCGCGCAGCCCCACATATACCCCTGCAGTTTGTGTTCCTAATTCGTCGGTCCACCCTTCAAGATCACTGAATCTGGTGGCACCATCCGCATCAACAAATAATCCATACTCTCCTCTGGCGTGTAACAATCCATGGGCTACCGCACCACCTTTACCACGGTTGCGGGCTAAGGTCACCACCCGCATCACATGGGGCGCCAAGCCGTGTTCTGTCGCTTTTTCAAGTGCAAAGTCGCCGGTGCCGTCACTGGAGCCGTCATCCACAATCAACACCTCGTAGCGCTTAGGGTACTTCTTCTGCAAAAACGGCAAGCTTTCGTCCAACATCGTGCCCAAGCGCTTTCTCTCGTTGTAGCACGGAATCACCACACTCAAGGTCACGTTGTCGTGGTCCCGGCCGCTGTTGATGTTGGCGGTTGGCGGTAATTGACCACTTTGGCCATTTGTTGTGCGGTACTTCAATTCCGACGCCTCCACGGGACGTGGGGTGTGAGAAAAGAGCACGACGACGGCATAGAGCGCCGCGACGGCAACCACCACTAGCACCGCAAGGTAGAGGAGGAGCAGACTGGCAGAGATCATTGGTGGTGAATCGTTTAAAATGGACGTCTAATTCAAGATCGCGTATCGCGTCACGTGGGTGCTAGAGCCCTACTTAACCAAATCAGCGCCCAAAATGTCGCCAAAAAACGCCAAAAACACGCCAAAAACATGGCTAAATCAACGCGCCAAGGACCCAAGGTCCAAAAGATGAAAAGACCAAAGACCAAGAAAAGTGACATTTCGTTTATACTGAAAATTATCTCATATATTCTGAATCTATTATTTATTTTAATTATTTAGTACAGTTATTTACAGTTTGGTTCTTGTTTTCCTGTCCCATAAAATATACACTGGACCACACGAATGTCGCGCGACATCACTACAGATGTAAAGTGGAGGTGGGTGAAACTCTCTGATCATTCGAACTCTCGTGGAACTCGGAGATTCCATGATCACTCCAAAACTTCTAATCGTTGAAGTCTTTTTCAAACCTGTTATTTTGGATTATGTCTCTGAGACTCAAACTAACCCTACCTTCTCTATTGAGGTATGGGTTTGAGCTCAGGGCCAAGCCTCTGACTGATGTCTGTTTTTACCGTCTCTGAGCGTTAATTTGGTTTGAAATCACCAATACATATTGAATTTTAATTTTCTGACTATTCAGTCTGTTTAACTTTTGACTATTCCTGGTTTTTACTCTTCTGATTTTTTAGTCTGTTTAACATGTCACTATTCCTGGTCTTTACTTCTCTGATTTTTCAGTCTGGGGTTCATTTATGGCACTGCTAGTTTTGTCACCCTGTTATTCAACACCCTAGCGTTGTTCACATAGATCTCCACCAACTCCTCGTAACGGAACCTATCAGTGCCCTGGAGCACCTTATCAATGGCGTTAAAAACTTCATAAGTATCGATTTCCAACTCCACCTCGTACCCCTTATCATAAGAGACGATTTTCTTCCCCGCTGAGTTCTTTGACTCTCTTGGAATCAGCACCTGTGTGAGATCGAATCTGGTAACTGTTTGCGCGTGAGCCCAGGTATTTCTACGCTTTTCACGCACAAGATTGGGCTGGTTTCTGGCCACTAATTGTTCCACCTGGGTATCTTGCACCGGCATTTCGAGCGCCAACGAGAGCCGCAAGTCGTACATCGACGACGGGTTATGGATGAAGAGATCAGAGATCCGTTGTTTCTCGATTCCGGTGTATCTTGGCGGACTTAAAGTGTTATCTTTGGAGATTCTGACCGATCTAGGCTGTTCGCCCGGCTTGCTGACCTGGTAGAAGGAGTCGGTGATATCTGAGTCCAAGGTGTTGAATTTACGCTTTGGCTTGTTTTTTCCCAGAGCTTTTTTGAGCTCTTCCTGGTAGGTATGTTCCAATTCCTGGAAAAGCTTGCTGATTTCTGAAAACGCTTTTTCGTCCACCAGCATGTCAAAATAGACATCGGAATGATTGGTGTAGACGCACTCGGTGGTGACGTTGATATTGATTCTTTTACCCCGCGATTTGTCCATGATCGTACCGAATTTGAGCTCTAATTCGACGTGTTTACGGTTGTGTTCGGCAATATCTCTGAAATTGGCAAAAATCCATTCGGCAATTGTTCTGGTGACCGAGGGAGGTGGAATGATCCCGGTGATCGAGCATTCCAAATCGACGCTGGGCGTGGAAGTATAGTCAAACACCCTCTTGTCGCTGAATTTTGTGCCCCCACCAATCTCCGGCCCTCCGAAACTATTAGTACTGTTATTGCTGTTATTATTGCTCTTGTTGTAGTTGTTTTGCGCCTGCTCTCCACGATGGTATTTGGCCTGGTTGGGTGGAATCCATGTTTGTGCCCAGACCGGCGGAGTTTCGTACCGATGTGGCTTGGTACTATTTCTGATCTGTTTCAACCGCAGAAGTTCATCTCCTTCATCTCCTCCATTAACCTTCACTTCTTTCTTCTCCTCTTTATATTCCTGCTCTTCCCTCTCCTCCTCTTCTCTTTCCTCCTCTTTCTCCTCCTCTATATCAATATCCTCGTCCGAAGACTCCCTATTAGTGATATCAGCAATCGAATTACGCTTGATCGGTCGAGGAGCCTCCTTACGGGCGGGCGGCTGGTTGAAATTCGGGGATTCCTCTTTGTTGTCGTCGTCGTTCAAGATATTGACAATTGAGTGTCTGATGGAAGTCACCAGACTTGTGGGAGACGACACCACGGCATTTTGTTTGGAGAGGTCCTCCGAGTCGCTGGGAGGCAGCTCCTTATTGAGGATGGAACCGACGTTCATGATAGATAGTGATAGTAATGGCTTGTTGCTTGGGCTGTTTTTCTCCACAAGGGCGTGCACAAGCGAAATGATGAGCGATTGAAGAGCGAAATTGATGAGCGAAGCGAATCAATGAGTGCTAGACACCAAGAATAATGAGTAATAGTAAAAAATAAGAGAAAGATCGAAATTGACGAGTGGAAGTTCAATTCAAGGAATTTCAAATCGTGAAAATTATGGTGTGTTATTGATAAGGGAGAGAAAATGATATACTATTATATAATTTCAAAGTAGAGAAAAAGATGGTAAACCATAAGAAAATATATATAATCAAGAGGAGACAGTGAGATATACCATTGATAAGGTAGATTTCAGAATAGATATTCTTCTGTAAAAATCACTCCTCATTTCCTATTTCCTTATCGGTTATCTTCTCTTTTTTAATTTTCAGACCCATACCGCCACACTTTGAGACTATCACTATACCCTTTTTACACTCCATTCACGTTCACCCATGAACGTCATTAGATGTCATTCTTTTTCATGTTACAATAAATACACTAAATAGAATCCTAGTTAGTTTGCTGGTTTGCTTCTCTTCTTTATTCCTTGTTGGCCAAGTTCTTGTTCAATCTGTCTTGGACAGCATCGATGAACTCTTCAGTAGTCACATAGCTGGCTCTGTCAGTCTTACCCTGGGTCAATGCCAAATCTTTGGTCATCTTGTTATCTTTAGACACGGCCTCGATAGTGGCCCTCTCCAAGGCTTCACCAAAAGCCACCACTTCCGGAGTGTTGTCCAACTTACCTCTTTGAATAATACCTCTGGTCCAAGCGAAAATAGAAGCAATGGAGTTAGTGGAGGTTTCCTTACCTTGTTGGTGTTGTCTGTAGTGTCTGGTGACAGTTCCGTGGGCAGCTTCGGATTCGAAGGCCTTTCCATCTGGAGTCATCAAAACGGAGGTCATCAACCCCAAAGAACCGAAACCTTGGGCCACGATATCGGATTGCACATCACCATCGTAGTTCTTCATGGCGATGATGTAACCACCACTGGACTTCAACATTTGGGCCACCATATCGTCAATTAATCTGTGCTCGTACCAGATACCAGCGGCATCGAACTCCTTCTTGTACTTGGTGGCATACATGTTTTCGAAGATGTCTTTGAATCTTCCGTCGTACTTCTTCAAAATGGTGTTTTTGGTACTGGAGAACAAGTTGAGCTTACGTTCCAAGGCCAATCTGAAAGACGATTCGGCGAAGTCGGTGATGGACTTATCGGTGTTGTACATTCCCAATGCCACACCAGGAGCATCGAAATTGTACACTGGGAAGGTCTGTGGCTCGGAGCCGTCTTCTGGCTGGAAAACAAGCGACAACTGACCGGCTTTTGGAATCACCAAATCAGTGGCCTTGTATTGGTCACCGAAGGCATGACGGCCGATAATGATGGGTTTTTCCCACGAAGGAACGATTCTGGGGATGTTGTCGATCACAATGGGTTCTCTGAAGACAGTTCCACCAAGAATGTTTCTCAAGGTACCGTTGGGAGAGAGCCACATCTTCTTAAGGCCAAATTCCTTCACTCTTTGCTCATCGGGAGTGATGGTAGCGCACTTGACACCAACCTGGTACTTGAGAATGGCATTGGCGGCATCGGTGGTGACCTTGTCGTCGGTTTGGTCACGGTACTCGATACCCAAGTCGTAGTACTTGAGGTCGACATCGAGGTATGGGTGGATCAACTTGTCCTTGATGAACTGCCATATGATACGGGTCTGCTCATCACCGTCCATCTCGACGATCGGATTCTTAACTGTTATCTTAGCCATTGTGAGATTTCTTATCGATAAACTGTGAATTCACGCTAATGAAATCACCGGGATAGGTTATCGCTAATAATTGCGGAATCACCCTTATATATCAGTTTCTGCGATCCGAGCTTATTTGGCCCGGCGGAACTCGGTGCGTGAAAACTGGGGAACCCAGCGCATCCCGAAAGGGAAAACCAGACCAATAAAGCGGAAATTACAGGCTTGAGGGTAGTTCAATTCAGGAAGCCAATTGGTCAACTCAGATTAGAGCTTGATCCGGAACTATCAGGTGACTTTTTTTACTTTTAAACAACTTCTTCACTATCTTCGACGACATCTAGATTCCCGGATGATTCTATCCTGGCCTTCGAACCCCGCTCTTTTTTCCCAGGTGCATCCCCACACGCGTATGTCTACCCGGAACTTTGTCTGATCACTTATCCGCGAGCGTTTCATCCTCACACGCTTGCAGCCACACCGGCTGATTTCCAATCGAATTTGAGGTGATTACCAATCTTTGAACGGTGTAGAAACGTGGATATGAACTCGTTCTATTACGTTTTATCCAATTCAAGTTAAGATTTGGTTTATCCGGGCACTTCGAAAGCGCAATTGCCTAATTGGTCCTATGGAAAGACTCGGAACCAGGAACGTTGACCTCTATGCAAGAAGATAATAATAGTTAAGATTGCATGCGCGCGTTTTGTTATGAGACTTCTTAGTCTTTTTGGACCAAATTCTAACCGAGGGACGAGCGAATTGATGAGCGAAGCGAATCAATGAGTGAATTGATTAGTAAGTGAATTGATCGATAAGTGAATTGATCGATAAGTGAATTGATTAATGAGTTAAGTGGTCAATAACGAAAGAGAAGAATACTATTCAAGATGGTCTAGGATCCTTTTCCAAATAGATTGGGAACTTTCCCAGTACCTTTTTTGGCTTGGGACCATTTCAGAGCCCCCGCCCGATTATGAAAGAATAGATCTTCTCACAGAATGCACTACTAGGAAAGGGAATTGATGAGCGAAGTTGATGAGCGAACTAATTAATAAGTGGATCCAATAATTCTAAGAATCCTTAATAAATAATTAGGATAATCAGACAATCATATAGATATTATAGGGCAATCAGAAATAGTGTCGGAAAAACGAGACCTGATATGTTAAAGTATGAACTCATCAAGATTTCAGATTCATTTATCTCAATTGTTTCGATTTTACTAAAGCTGTAACAGCTCAACCTGCTCCTGTTTCCCTACACAGAATCCTGAGTCCATCGTGTGGTGGTGAAATAGCACTCTTCATGAATGCTCGATTTTGTCAGACCTCGTTATATCGGGTATGCCTCATACATCCACTAACGTGTGCTTATACCACTGAACCTCATCAGCTTCTCTCATACATAAACCCAAAATTATTCGATTACTTTCATCAATTAGCAACTTTATATCTAGCTTAATTTCCAGCTGATCTCTTCAATTATGAAAATCAATAGTTGCACATGATCTGACACCATTGATCGATTGCAAATCGGAATTGGGTGCGACTGCGAAACGAGAGGTTCCATATCGATCTAAAGTTTTGAAAAATGTTTTCGCGGAACACTACCAACAAAAGCTCTTATAATAGTGAACGCTTACAATGGTGGAAGGTAGTATTTCATTGTGCTCTACAAGGAAATTGTAGCATTAGTGCTATCTTGTTTGAAAATTTTCAACTGATTGTTGAATAGAATAAATTAATTCTGCTAAGAAATACTGAAAGCTAATAAAAGAAGTTGACGAAGAAGAAGAAATTATTAAAGGGACCATGCGAACAATCGGCTCGCTTTGTGGTGACTAATGTCTCTGTATGAGACAGGGTATAATTGTGACATTTTCAAAATTAAATGGTCATGAAGGCGGCGGCACCCAAGACCACGGCAACTGCCATCTTGACGCTCAACTTGTTGGCAGATCCTGAGCCAGTAAGTGGAGTGACTATAGACTTGGGGCTAGAGGAAGAAGCACTGCCTGCGGCGCTGCCTGAAGTACCTGAGCCATTGTTAGACGAGCCAGATCCGGAACCACTACTGTTACTACCAGAGCCGTTACCAGATGCATTTCCTGCGGCAGAACCGCTGTTAGATCCTGAGCCAGAACCATTAGATCCAGAACCGTTGTTTCCAGCACCAGAACCGTTGTTACCAGATCCGTTGTTACCAGAACCGTTGTTACCAGCACCAGAACCGTTGTTACCAGAGCCAGAGCCGTTGTTTCCAGAACCGTTGTTACCAGAGCCAGAGCCGTTGTTACCAGAACCGTTGTTACCAGTACCAGAGCCGTTGTTACCAGAACCGTTGTTACCAGAACCGTTGTTACCAGCACCAGAACCGTTGTTACCAGAGCCAGAGCCGTTGTTTCCAGAACCGTTGTTACCAGTACCAGAACCGTTGTTACCAGAACCAGAACCGTTGTTACCAGAGCCAGAACCATTAGATCCAGAACCGTTGTTACCAGCACCAGAGCCGTTGTTACCAGAGCCAGAACCGTTGTTACCAGAACCAGAGCCGTTGTTGCCAGAACCAGAGCCGTTGTTGCCAGAACCAGAGCCGTTGTTACCAGAACCAGAGCCGTTGTTTCCGGAACCAGATCCATTACCTGGACCAGATCCATTACCTGGGCCGGATCCACCGTTACCTGGGCCGGATCCACCGTTACCTGGGCCGGATCCACCGTTACCTGGACCGGATCCACCGTTACCTGGACCGGATCCAGAGCCAGTGGAGGTGCTTGTAGGCACAGAAGTAGTTGGAGTAACAGTCACACAGTGGGAACCATCTCTGAGACAGATAGTTTGGGATGGCGAAGGAGAAGCAGTAGAACTGGAGTTGAAATAACCTGAACTTGACAAAGTTGAAAGGGTGGATGCAGTAGAGCTAGATCCAGCGCCGTTGGACGATGTGTCAGAGCTGGAGGCTCCAGAGCCGCCGTTTGATGCAGAAGAGCCAGTGGAGCCGCTGGAAGTAGCAGAGCCAGAGGTAGCAGAGCCAGAGGTAGCAGAGCCAGAGGTAGCAGAGCCAGAGGTAGCAGAGCCAGAGGTAGCAGAGCCAGAAGAGCCACTGGAAGTAGCAGAGCCAGAAGTAGCAGAGCTAGAAGCACCATTAGAAGTAGCACTGGCAGAAGCACTGGAGGAAGCGGAAGAGTCACTGGCAGAAGCACTAGAGGAAGCACTAGAAGAAGCAGAAGAGTCGCTAGCGGAAGCACTGGAGGAAGCAGATGATGCACTGGAAGATGCGCTAGAAGAAGCACTGGAAGCACTAGAAGAAGCACTGGAAGAAGCACTCGATGTGGCGGAAGCAGAAACCGAAGAAGCGGCCGAGCTGGCGGATGAAGTAGCAGAAGATGATGCAGATGATGAAGTGCTAGTTCCTGGAGCACTTGGGAACGGCTTACAGGCTTGACAAGCAGTTGGAGCAGCAGCAGCTGGTGGTGGACCGTTGTACTTGATACCACCGTTAGCGATTTCAGGAATAAGACCACCAAAGAGACCATCCACAACTTCAAAGTTAGCTTCTTCATAGCCAGTACCAATGTCGAAATTTTGGGAAAGCAAGCCAGCGTGAAGAGTCAAGATACCAGTGTCGCCATTGTAATCAAATGGTGTTGACACTGCGGTCTTAGGATTGAGGCCCAAACTCAAACCAATAATGTTACCATTACCGAAATTCTTAACAAGGAAGGTTTGAGTCAAACTCAAGGCTTCGACTTTAAGGGCAGAAGTAGGAGTTTCCAAATTAATGGTTTGGGTAGGAGAGAAAGCCAAGAGCGAGCTTTGAATGTAGACGGTCGAGCCGGTACCAACAGTGATACAACCAGAACCAGAGACTGGGGAGCTTTGCACGTAAGCTTCGTTGTGAAGACAGATTTGACCGTTGTTGTTGATTGGAATAAGAGCACCAAGAGTAACAACACCGTTGGATCTCTTGTTTTGGTAGAAGGTTAACAAACCGTTGTTGGTCCAGTCGGCGGCAGTAAGCGACATGATTGGGACACCCACGGAACCGTCAGCACCCAAGTACATCTCACCGTTGTTGGTGAAAGAAGCACCCACCAATTGATAGATTGGTGTAGTCAATGATTGCAAAGAGTTGAAGGCAACGGTACCATCGTTTTGAATAGTGTTGAGAACACCGGCAAGACCAACGGTCAAGCCAGTCAAGAAATCTGGGGTGGAAGAGACGTAGAATCCTCCTCCGGTACCAACACTAACTGAACCACCGATGGCAGTGACAGCATTGTCGATGATGGACCAGTAGACGTTTGGACTGATTGTGATGTCTCCGATGGCCACTTGAATAGTGTCACGGTTGATAGTGTCTTGAGTGATTGCAATTGCATTTGCGGAGGCAATCGAGAGCGCCAAGGTAGTGAGCCAAGTGTTTACCTTCATGTTGATTCCTTTTGCTTCTGGTGTTCTGAAGAGTGAAGAACCGGCGCTTTTTATATAAAATTTTGGATTGAATTTTTGGGTGTTTTGCAACCAGGGTGGACATATACGAAGCTAGCACATCTATTGCAAGATTGGGTAATGGGTAACTCTCCACGAAGTATCACCGCTGCGAATAATATTAACAATTAGCAGGCGTTCTGTTTTCGCAGCTTCCACCGATATTTTTTCTCTCCGCACAATAGATCTGCACCTCCGTTAGGAGCCGGGGTCGCTATTTTTTTCGCTGCGGAACGGTCCAGCGAACGAAATCATCATAGCCATCATATTTCCGTGTATTTACGCTGATGACGCATTAGAAAATAACGTTAGGAGAAACTAATACGGTCACTATCTTCCTCCACCTGGCCAAGCGGGTTGGTACACGACACATCTGCTGCGGTTAGCGACAAACGGGGCGGGATGAAGTGTGTAGATCGAATAATATTATAGGAGGAAGAGGGGTCCCTTTGTCCTGAATAGGAACTTCTCTAACCACAGGCTTGCCTGTAATACGAGTTGTTCTAAGCCTAATTAAGGATTTTAGCACATGTGCGCCGATGTTCACAGGCTGTGGGCCAGTCGGCTACAAGGACAATCAATTTTAAATTCAGACTAGACCACCTTCAAATTACACTTTTCACTTTCACTTTTTTGTGCCAAGACACTTTCTTGTGCACAATTTCGCACTAGTCAGATTTATTGATGCTTTGGTTATGAATATATTGGTGCGATCAACTATACGAATAGTTGCCTTCAATTCTTAATTATTAGTGCGCAAATGTTCTTTAAGGTATAGAATACGCGAGCGCATTTGCTTCAAGCACCATGAGGCAAGTGTTTCCCTTAACCTCCGGGCCACTTCTTCCACGCGTATAGTGCTGAAAAAAAAATAATAATCTTCATTTTTTGCTCAAATTGCACAACAACTGGGGGCTTAATTGGACTTAATTGGACTCCTCTTTCCATGTGGTGATAGTTTCCACTCTTTCCTTTCCATATGCTCTTCATGAAGGACCAATGGCTTTTATTGCTCAACAAACCTCCGCACACTTGTATGAAAATAAAAAAGCACTCCTATTTTGGGAACAATCGTAAAAATAATCGAAGCTCTTCAGTTGTGCGTTAAATCGGCGATACGCACTGAAGCCCCGGATCTTGCATGTGCCGTTCGAGAGCATCGATTGGTGAGCATGGCCAATATGTAATTAGGGTTAATAGTGAGTCTCCGCCACAGCTGATCTTTGACATTTTGCATGGTCCTCATATATCCGCTAACTTTGGTGTATCTTGAGACAAGTGACCACTTCAAATGTGAGTAATTATTTAGAGCTAAGAAAGGCGGAATGCAGGGTTACTCGTATTGTATTACACATTTAGAGGCGTAAAACTAGACTCCTGTGTTCAACTTTAATCGCTTTGGTTAATAAACCATCTTGGACTGGCTAAAAAACTCTAAAAAATTTATGCGTCGATAAATACGATTGTACAATTTTGCAGGTAAAGAACAATAGAAAGCTTCGCAGCACGCGCTGCAACATGCTCGGAATGGGAAAACACCACCAGGATTCTCACACGCTAAGATAGGCTATTTCCAATTACAGTGTCTGTGCTGAAGGCTAGAACCGAAACAGGAAATTGCACTATTGCGGTTCCGATTGAAAGTGGTGCTGTCAACTCCTAACTTGTTTTTTGCTGAACACGGTGGGTGGCCATAACTTCTCAAGTCAGATCTCTATCAATGAATAGGACTGGATTGGAATCCCAACGAGCTCTTCAAAGCTTCACCAGTACGACGGTCTGTTTGTTAATTGAGCCCTTTCTTTATTGTTCTTTCTGAAATCACAATAAACCCTAATCGAAGCCGGTAATACAATATTGCCAACAATTCTTATTCAAGCAGATCCAAATTGATCCTTTGTTATCATCGCAACTTTAAACGCATAGTTAAGATTCATTTCGTATTGGTTCTTTCTTCTTTGACTAAAGTAAGAGGGAATAAAGCTCTGTAGAACATAGCGAGGGCCAGAGACATCAGAAGAGTTATACGATTCAAAGAAGTAAAGTTTAATCTGTACTTGATTGAATTGTTGTGATTAGCTTATTATTTGAAGCGTTTCCCACATCTTCCATAAAGCAATATTTTTGAATTTTCTCTGTAAGTCTCCAAATTCTAAAAATTTTACTATTCTGTTCAAAATATGAAAATCACGCTGGACGAACGATCGATCCCCTCACGCATTCTAATGATACCGATTCGTGTTTATGTCAACAGTGAAATTTCGAGTCATGAGAATGCATTGAACCTCCTATCATATTACGTTATTTGGCCGATCTAAATTGTACCAAATCATACTAATTTGTCAGCTGTTTAGCGAAGGAACACCCTGTATTCGCGAATTTCTCAAGACTGTTGAAGTCTTAGCCGAATCGAAAATTCGCTCGTCAAGGTAGTGCTCAGAACGCGCGACTCATTAAACATCAACACTGGTGGGGAGTAGTGATCGATCCTCGGTCAGAATCATAGAAAATAAGTATTTTGTCAATAATATGGAGATCTAGTTCCTCGGTGTTAATCCTAGCTGCTTGATTCCGCTAGAGGTAAATTTCCAGATTTGAGGTCTTTGACCTTGCAAATCACGTATACGTGAATGAAAAGTACCCTGAATTGCCCCAAGTTTTCTCTCAAAGTCTCTAAATCCACCTTCGAGTTTGAACAAAGTAACTCTGCCTCTTGTTTTGAAGCTTCAAAGCTTAGCAAGAAGTCTGCGTTGGGTTGAAAGTATTCATCTTTAATATTCAGCAGCAGATTATTTTTCGTGCCAAATCCAAGTGAAGACATTCTGAGCAATTGCAGATACGATACATATGATTCATATAAAAAATCAACTACCAATTGGAACTCGTGCTTTGTTGCCAAGTTCGTTTTAAGTAGAAGAGTTTTCGTCAAAGCAATTATTGCGTTGTTTTTTCCCAGGGTATTTTGAAAAACTAAAGTCAAACCGATAAGATATTTCCTTACTATCTGACTCTTGGCTTCTAAATTGTAATTCTTTGCGTTGTTCGCTTGGGATAAAAAGTAATAATTGAAATCTTGAGCAATATCATACTTCAGATCAAGTGCAATTTTCATGGTACGAATCCTTAATTCGTTCATACTATCGTTGGTCATTTTTTGGTTCATTTGAGAAATGTCCTGATCTTCAGTACCGAATAGCTTGATCAAACAATGATCGCTGTTTGAAGCTAAGTAATTTAATACAAGTGTCAATTGCTCAAATCTGGGCGAAAAGGTGAGATTTTCAATCATGATTTCCTTGATTCTGATATTCAGTAGAATATGGTCGGCTAAATCTGAAAGATCGGGCAACTCAGCTAAAGACTCAAGTATACCTAGTAAGAATGACAAGGAGATCTCGTTCGAGCTTGAATCGAGCACTTTTGTTAGAAAATGGGACTCGAACTCCTCATTAAAAACAAGCCTCAATGCAAGGGAAGACTCTTTCAAGACGATAAAATAGCATTGTAAGCATTCTTTATATTGCTGAAATTGAATTCGCTCTTTTTGTAGATTTTGCACCCAGGCTTCCTCCGTTTGGAGCGCATTCATAAAAAACTCGATACAAGCATTTGGAAACAAGCTTAATACAGTCTGATCACATACAATAATTTCACTTAAAGGTTGGACAATATTGCTGACCTTGACCAAGCTGATTAGACCGAAAATGGCCGACTGCCTCCGATCTGAATAAAAAAGCTTTTTTATGTATTCGAGTGGAAGAAACGTCTGTTTACCTGCACTGTTGCTTTTTGCACGAACCGTCAATGAGTAGTGGAGAAGCTCTGGAAACTTTTCATAGACCTGACATGCAAGGCCAAGAAATGCAGTTAACTGGGTCATGTGAATTTCGGTCATGATGGGCATCAATTTCCGAAATTGCAAAAAGTACTGGTCAATAGTCTCACTCGAATTTGCAACTAGCCCTGGTTCTAATTCGTCTAACTCCAAGATCAAGAGGGCCATTTTTTGTAGAATACGTGCTTGTAGCTGGAGCATTTCTATTGAAGTAAAAACTTCAATTGTAGCCAAAGCGTAGAAGAATCCACTTGCCATCAAACGAGAGACAATGTTAGGATTTTCTGTTTCCATACTAAAAATTACCAATTCTAACTGCTCCACCAAGTCGGCTTCGCATAATTGTTCATCGTTTTGCTATTGTTAGACCCCGATCTTCTTCAACTGTTATCTGTTTTTTACATACCATATATTTGATCAAACCATCAATCGCGTCTTCTTCCACCAAAACCTTTTGCTTTGCTGAACCTGCACTTTTAAACCCCGGAAAGCTCGTGAGACCAAAAGAAGGCGACATACTTCCACTCGTTCGAAAAACTGCTTCGTTTCCCGATTAGCTGATCTCTTACACTGAAGTCTTCGGTAGGCTTGTGTGGTGATTTACGCGCTCAATAAATGTGGGAAAATTGCAGCCAAAAATGCGATTTGAAACATGCGGTATATTTATCATCACTATAAAAGGCTGTAAAAAATCCAAATAGGAAAAGTAATTGGACTCTTCGTTCAATAACATTAAGAGAAAGATAAGAAAGTTTCTGTCCCTACAAGCTGCTATTTAGTGACTAAGACACTTTTAATTCGAAAATGACTTCTTCCGCTGGAACTTTACCCAGTCAATACTCCTACAACAAGTTCGGCTCACGAACTACCACCAATTCTATTGAGCCTGCTCTTAAAGGCAGTACGGCCAAGAAAGATAAGTTCGCTGGTGATTCATTGCCGACTGCTGCTAACAACTATGATCAATTCGGTGAAGATAATGATTACGCTAATAATTATATTCACACCGGGCGCTCTCCCGTTGAATATATTCGAAACATTGATAACCCTATAGAAGGGTATCCCAAATTGACCCGCTTCCATGCTTTGAAAAAGGAGCAAGTCAGAAAACATGCGGTTCGTCCTTTTGGAGTGAGAGTCCCCACCAACCAAATTGTACCTACACTCAACGCCTGGATCAATGATCACGGACTCAAATTTGACGTCATCATGATTGGGGCCCTTGTTGAAAATCAATTTATCCTTCCGATTCTTCTTAATTTGCCGATTCATAAATTATGTGCCAAACCAGGGTTTTTGTTCATCTGGGCCACAACACATAAGATTCAAGAATTAACCAAAGTCTTGAACAACGACAATTTCAATAAAAAGTTCAGACGGTCAGAAGAACTTATTTTTCTACCATTGAATAAGAACTCGGCTTATTACCCTGGTGATGATACCTCAGGAGGATCGCTTTTTGAGAAACAACAGTGGCATTGCTGGATGTGTATCACTGGAACTGTCAGAAGATCAACAGATAGCCATTTAATCCACTGCAACGTTGACACCGATTTACAGATTGAATCTCCTCAAGCTGCCAGACGCAATGATGCCGTTCCCGATTCCTTGTACAAAATTGCAGAAAATTTCTCGAACTCGAACCGGAGACTACACATTATTCCATCTAGGATCGGATACAACCTAGTACCTCGGATGAGGCCAGGATGGGTTATTATGGGACCCGATCTGTTGATGGATAATTTCGATCCGGAGAGCTACGAGCAAGAGTTATACGGGAAGTCGTCGGTGCACTACGCCAACAACAACGGGAAGATTACACCACAATTCTTAGTGGCACACACCGAAGAGATTGAAGAGTTAAGACCCAAAAGTCCAATTGCGATTTGAATTCTAATTGTTAGTATGATTCCAAATGATTTGAAGGGGTCACTATTGTGTCAGATATTTGATGAATGTTGGATAGGAAGTGTTATCAGCATCGTCTAAACTCTGAGTGAGCTGAGTTAGGTTATCATCACAACAATAGAGCTGTATCGTATTACATACAATTTTGCTTTAGTGGTGGATGAGATACGCAGAGCTGGTTTTTATACAAGAATTTTTCCTCGTGGCCGGGTAACCTTGACAGGGTTACATAGGTAAAAAGTTATGAAGTTGAATCCATGGGCAAGAGAAGGGAGCTCGCATAACCTATCGAGAAGGCTTCAATAGCCTTGTGTTTGATAAGATGAGAGCCAAATGTTAAATCCCTGAGCCTGACGTTGTCCGAACTCTCCATCCCACTGAACCTAAATATCCACAATTTTCCAAAGTCAAGAAAAGGTTGCGTGGTCTAGTTGGTTATGGCATCTGCTTAACACGCAGAACGTCCCCAGTTCGATCCTGGGCGGAATCATTTCTTCATTTATTTTTTTGAATTTACAGCCTCCTAGTTACCATCACGATCTCTGATCCACCGTACCAACACCTCTATCCCACACTTATAATCCCCCTTATAATAACCTCCATCACCTTGATAACTCCTCTCTTTATTCTTTCTTCTTTCTTCTCTTTTCTCTCCCTTTCTCTCCTCTTTTCTCACTTTTCTACTCCCCTTTCTACGACTTCCTAAAATAGCCACTAGACCTCGCTTCGCTCCCACAGTGGGGCTCGCTCCGATCGCCCCGTTGTTGCTTTAAGGACACTGACATGCATAACGTACGCAATAATGCTCCATTTGGCACACAACCTATCGGGTTTCCATCGGATTCCCCAGCGTGTTCCGTTGCATCCCTTCCGTCATCCCTTGGCGTTCTCAGCCATCTAACCAAGCAAAAACATTCCCGCCCTTTCCTGTCTGTGTGACATCCGTAGCCCTTTCCCCAGGCCTGTATACAGGCGTGATCTGCCCTCCTTGCCATAGCCATCCCGCCCGGCATCGTAGCGTAATCCAACATTTTTAGCCAGTGGATTCGCTACCGTTTATTTAGCACCACCAACACCACTCTCGAGAAGTCGCCGTCTCGTCTTCTCCTTCCATCTCCTTCTCCGTTCGCCAAATAGGACTCCACTTCTCCTTTTCTGTGCCTCCCAGTCTTGTCTACGCGCCCGTGCTGTCCTGTCCCGCTAACTACCGCACTCCGTGCTAGTCCGTACTAGTTTTACCACCATCTCCCCACAGCGGTTACACCACCCATTGCCCCAAATGACGTTCCCTCTCCTCCCTGGACTCCATCAGGAGGTCCAGGACTCGTGCGAGCTCCGCAGCCAGGTCAACACCCTCATTTCCCTCTTCCTCAAGTATCTTAAGGAGCCCCGCTACCAGTCCCCCCTCACGATCAGCGAGCTCAGCTCTTTGTTCCATTACTTCTACAAAGACCTCAACGCATTGGTGATCCATGCCTACACGCTGTCCAACTCGACCAAAAAACAGCTCATTGCCAGTTCGGCCACCTTCAACCAAAATCCCAAGACTTTCGACTACCTTTTGGCGATTGCTAACTATAGCACTTCATCGATCAAATTGTTGAAGAGAAGCGATAACGATGCATTGTACCAGCTCAGAGTGTTCAACTACTATAAGTTCCTTACGATTTTCGAGACGATTGAGCAGGCCCAGAAAACGCTCTACTTATCCACCACAAATGCCGAAGAATCCCTCTACGATAAGATCTTTCGCTTTGACGAAAGAGACGTCATTTACCAGGAGTTTTTGGACGAGAAATTGCAGCTTTTGAAAAGCTTACGCGTCCCGTTCTCCTTCTTCATCGACAGTTCTCACGAGGAGTTGATCTCCTTCGTCGAAAACTTGACCGAAAATGACTTACAAGATATGAATGCCACTTTGGCCAAGATCGGCACCAAAGTGACCCCTTACGCCAAAATGACCAGCATTGTCGATTTGCACAAAAACTTGATCAAGCTATTCATCAAAAACGGCTTCCTGAACAACGCATTGAACAACGACGTCTTGTTGCCTACGCTCATCTACCTCATCATTTACAAGTTGAACAACCAAACCGATCTCTATCTCAACTACGTTTTCATCAAAAACTTCATAAACCTTATAGATCCCTATAAAACTGAATTGTTCACCGTCAATTTGAGTTCCTACGTGCCTGTGGACCGTTCCACCAAGCCGGTTTCCAATAAGTATCGCCAGTGCAACCTTTTTGAGCTTATCAATCTTCACGAGGACCAAACGGAGCCGGAGGTTCCGGACCATAAGGTGCCTGAAGATTTCAATTTTTACGATAACGACCATGATTTGACGCAATACATCTTGGAGAACTTCTTGAACAATGGCGAAATCAACTACTACTTGACCAATTTCGAGGCCATCATCATGTACATGTCTGATATTACTATTAAGGAGTTGCAAAGCGGCGAAACTCCCGAGGATGTGGATACCTCGTCCAAATTGCTCCAAACGGGGCTTCTGAAATTGGTGGAAGACGAGCTCGCTACCCATTTCAAGTTCCCCGATGGAGAATTGGAACAAACAGAAAAGAAAGACGAAAAGAAGGATGAGCTCGAGAAAACGCGCTCCAGATCCTCCCTGCTCCTCAACACGATCAGTAACAAGCTCAGCGAGACTCGTTCCCGTTCCAATAGCTCGATTATGAATAGCCTCAAGTCCTCCAATATTTCTTTGAGCAAAGAGAACTTCCCCACTTTGGCCACCGAAGGTTCCGACACCTACCATGGCACCTCCGATGGCCCCGAAAACATCAGCATGTCGATGATGAAGAATATTTTGGGCCGCATCGGTTCGGTTTCCGTGCCGCAATTCGGCGCCACAACTTTGGCTCCAGAAACAACCGAGCAGGACGATTCGGCGCTGACCGTGACTACCCCAAACAAACGGAGCCTGTCGCTCATCAATCGCTTATCGCCGAACCACACTCGCACACGGTCGCTGTCGCTTGAAACCGCCAATACTGCTGTTCCCAATGGCACGCAAAATGGTTCCAATGGTTCTAAGCGCAATTCGATCACATCCAAATTCACTTCGGGAGTCTCGGAGTTCATGACCAAATTGAACACCACTACCTACCCGGCCCTCCTGCCCATCAACAACAATGTCTCCAATGTTTCGTTGCAATCGCTCGACAATGGAGAAGGTGAAAATGGTGTCAGTTCTGGTTCTGGAAATTCGGCTGCGAAACGCCCTGATTTTATTCGCAGCCGCACCACCAGTCTTCAAATCATGGACAAGTGGTTCAACAACATCGCCATCAACCAGCAGCAGACTCCTCCACGGGCGCCCTTGGCCACCAACGCCGAGGAGCTCGATGTCAAGGAACTCACCAAGTTCCATGGCAAGGATTTCGACTCCTTGTCCATCAAAGACTTGCGCGTTCTTAAGAGCTACTACGACCAGTTGTGTCTGGAAACGCTCCGTGAAGCCTTGGGAGAACAGACTGTCACCACCACGCCAATGCCCAAAAGTGCTGTTGTTCTCACGCCCACCACCGAGATCACGCCGGCGATCGTGGGGCCCGAAACGGATGATAGCACCAGCTTATAGCCTTTATAGTCACAGTTTTTATAGATAGATAGGCGATAGATCATTCTCCGAAACCATCCATCCAAGTATCTAAATTGAGCTTTACTTCTTGTCAAAACTGCCCAGGAACTCTATTGAGAAGTTTGCTCCTTCTTTGACCCATTCTTTGATTCTTGATAAGCATTTCGCACCCTTTTAGTGCACCTTCTCTCGTTGGATCTTTAAGCATGTCTACACGTCTTATCAATTAAAATAGTAAAACAACTGGATTTTATATTCCCCATTAAATAAAGCATTTTGGCTTCATATTCTCCATGATCTTCCAATATAACTTTTATAACTTCTTTCATTCTTATCTTCATTTTTTTATTTCCCATTTCTTTCATCTTCTATCATTTTTCTCTTTGTACGCGCGCATGGTTTCCGGGTTTCCAGAACAATCGACATCCATCCGCTTCTTGACCACTTCAATGTAATGGGCAAGCACCCACGCGCCGAAGAAGACTTCCAGATCAACGGCAAGCGCCTCAAGCTCGACCACCTCTTTGGCAACTTACACCTTGAGGATCAAAACCTGCAAAACAAGCAGAACAAGCACTCTCTGCCAGTATCAGCTGACCAACTGGCTCATGATTCCACCGCCACATTTGTGATTCCAGATGTGGAGTTCAACGCTTCGGAAACGCTCAGTTCCGTCCCTTCCGACTTCAACGCCTATGTCGCCAGCAAGATCAGGTCCCATTACACCGAGGTGTTTGTCTCGAAGCTCGCGGTCATTCGCTGGTACAATTTCCGGCTTTTGGTGGTGTATCGTTTTCAACGCTGGGTAGTACGGATGTTTAACCATTTTACCGCCCGCTACAACGCTCAAAATGGTACCAAGATCCCCGTGGTGGGCTCCTACGATAAAATGATGCGATTGGCGGCCCAGAATAACTTATCGCTTGAACAATTGTTCAATATTGTTCTTCAACAGAATCGGCTCGAAATGATGAAAATAAACGATAGACACGTTCTTCAGGAGGTAGCAGAGGCAGAAGCCACCTTCAAGGATGTGACCTATGGATATTGGGACAACGAGCGTGGAAATGACGACGAAATAGATGAAGAAATGGAGGATATCGATGATATGGACGGTTTCAATGGTATGAACGGAGCAGAATCGGTAGCAGAGTCAATTGAGTCGAACTACGGCACTTATTATTATGACTATGACGATGCCACTATGGGATCATAAAGAAGAAAAGCCATAATAATTTGAAGCTAAGGGTTCTAGAGGTTTAAAATTGAGCACCAATTAGTCTTAAGCAACAGGCTAAAAGAGTTAAATTGAGAATTAACTTTTTTCAAGCTACAGGTTTAATATTAGAGTCTATTTTCATCACCAATTAATTAGCTTGAAGTGAGTTTTTGATCGAAGATACATGGAATTCGCTGAGAAGGTTTCAACAGAAAAAAGCCAGGGAAACTTGTTTCAAAGTTTTCTTCTTTCTCGATATCCTACTATTGAAGCTCTCTAACTCATGGCCTCGAAATTGGAAGTTTTTTACCGATTCTTGCCTCTCTTCCCTTATCTGACTCTTACTGGCTCCATTAATGATGTCGCGATGTCGCGCGACATTGTTTTGCGATCCGGCTTATCTGACTGCAGAAATAATCCCCATCTTTCAGCAATGACCTCCATTCTTCACCTCCCGTCGGAGGTCATCGTGCGCATTTTCCAGCTCTTATCGCCGCTGGAAACCCTTCTGCTCATTCGGCGGCTCAACCACCTTCAAAATGACTCCAAAATGAAGTTGCTCATCGCACTAATGTACCGAAGGTTATTCAACGGAAAAGTCATGATAATCAATGATTCACCCCACCAAACTCCTTCAGGAGACACACTTTTGACGGTACTGTCATTCTCGGAGATTTTTACAGTTGATAGCTTCGAAAATCGTCTTTTCAAAGCGATACGGCCCAACTGTGTGGAGTTCTTCTTCACCCGCAAACTCAACGACTACTCCACTTATATAGATAATCTCTACGATTTTAACCGTTTGTTGGAGGCCACGGCGTGTGGTGATGATATGTCGACAAATTATCTTGATCAAGCGCTCCAGATGAGTTTCCATGCGAACGCAAATTTGGTGATGGTGGAGAATCCCACCACCATTCCTACGGCGATGATCAAGACTTTGGTCAATATGGCCACCCACGCTAGTATTGCATCCAAACTCGAGTCCATTTGCATCAAATCCAGCGATATTGGCACGATGTATGTGTCTCAGTGGGGTCGACTTTTCAGCAAGTTTGAGCGACTTTGCACTCTAGATCTTTCAGATAATATGATCAGGTCGTTTTATCCTCAATCTACAGACATACTAAGACAAGAGGCAAGACAAGACGTTCTATCAAGTTTCGAATTCCCCAAAGGTTTGAAAGAGCTTAAGCTTGATAATAATCTGATTTCCGTTGTTTCGCGTGACTTCATTGACAAACTACCACCACTGTTAGAGAAGTTGAGCTTTAGTAACAATAAGATCACTGAATTCTGTGCTGGAAATAATCCATTTTATCTCCAAGAAAAGCTTCCTTCACTTCGATACCTTGATTTGAGCAAAAATCACATTTCTGGAATTGATTATCGAATTTTCAAGACAAACACGACTTTAAAGGTGAATCTCAGAGAAACTGGCACCCATCAGGCGATTGTCAGCGAGGCAGCAGAGACTTTGGGGTTTACTTTAGTATAGAGAGTAATGGCTTAAGTCAATGCTTATGTGCAGGTCACGAAGTTCAGTAATCGTAAACCAGCCGAATTCTAAGATTCTTTGAGTTTTTTTGAAGGTGGTGCTATTAATTGATGAAGTGGAAGTGTTGATACTCGTTTGGGTGATCTTGGGGCTGTCAAGATCCAATATTTACAGGTAAATAGAAAAACTTCTAGAAAATATTATAGAAAAATAGATACAACAATTCAATACTGGTTAATTTTTCATCTAACCCCATTCAACAAAATATATCACTCTTCTCACTAGCTTATTCTTACTATCTATTTTCACCAGCTTGTTTCCTCTTTCTTCCTTCTCACAATAAACTCGCGTGCGCCTCTCTAACCGTTGAGATCTCAGATCCACCACGAAGATTACTAATATCTAACCATCAAAACCCATCACTAATACCCAATCCCCATAAATATCACGAATTCTAATTCACCTTAAATCTTCTATAATCTTCTCCCATTTGAATCCCCTCATTTCAATCCTTTTGGGTAGCCGAATCTTCTCCGAACATTCTCCGTTTTCTCAATCTTATCTCGTCGCGCAAATCGATTTTGACATCGTCGTTCCCAATCCACCACTCCCATTCAATCATGTTGGGCATCTATAGACTCGGTATACCGCGGGCGCTCCGGCCGTGTCGGTCTCTAGCGAGGACTTTTCCCATAAGTCGCCAGGCCTGGGTCCCCGTGGTACGTCTTTATAGCAGTGAAACCAAATCCAGCGCTGAATCTGCTAAAACTACCGCTAAATCCACCATCAATTCTATCAAAACTACCAATTCTATCAATCCTACCATTCCATCGGAGACCACCATCCCTATCAATTCCACCGATTCCACCCAATCTTCCTCCTCCAACACCAATGATTGCACCAATTCTTCTTCTTCCTCCACCAATTCGTCCAAGAAGTCGCTCTTCCACGAGATCCTCCGACTTCTTCGCTTGGCCCGTCCGGAGTACAAGCTCTTGTTCTACGCGTTGATGTGTCTCATTGCCACCTCCGCCACTTCGATGATGGTGCCGTTGTTCATCGGGAAAATCATCGATACTACTAAGTCGCCCATTGCCGCCAAAACGGATGATGAAGAAAATGAAGAAAATAAGGAAACTTCTCTATTTGGCAAGATCTTGGGGGGCGACAATTCTACTTCTAAAGAGATTTCGGGTGGAGATAGTGAGGATTCCACAAGAGAGATCATGGGGCTTCCGCCAGTTCAATTCTACTCCGCTCTATGCGTCCTTTTTGGTTTCGGTGCATTGGCCAATTTTGGCCGTACCTATCTCTTAAGAACCGTGGGTGAACGCTTCGTCGCTCGTTTACGGTCCCGTTTATTCGCAAAGATTTTGAACCAAGACTCCTACTTTTTCGACGTAGGACCCACCAAAAACGGCATGAAAACGGGAGATTTGATCTCCCGTTTGTCCAGTGATACACAGGTGATTTCCAAGACTTTAAGTGGTAATGTCAGTGACGGTGCTCGTGCGCTCATTTCTGGTTTGACCGGCTTATCGATGATGTGCTTTGTCTCCTGGAAATTGACTCTTTGTATGAGTATGTTATTCCCTCCGCTTATAGTGATGTCCTCCGTTTATGGCCGCAAAATCAAGGCCTTATCTCGTCAAGTCCAGGAAAATTTGGGTCTTATGACCAAAGTGACCGAAGAAAAATTGAGTGGGATCAAGACGATCCAGTCTTTTTCTCGCCAAAGATCGGTGGTCCATGGCTATAATCAAGAAATTCAAAAAATCTTCGATACTTCGCTTCGTGAAGGTAAATTGAGCGGTATCTACTACGGGATCAACGGCTTACTTGGAAACGTTTCCATGATCGGTCTTTTGATTGTAGGCACCCAACTCATCGGCAACGGCGAATTGACCATCGGTGAACTTTCCAGTTTCATGATGTATGCCATCTATACCGGTCTGTCGGTATTTGGCCTTGGAAACTTCTACACCGAGTTGATGAAGGGAATTGGTGCTGCTGAGCGTATTTTCGAATTAATCGAACTGAAACCAACCATCACTACCAGCTTGGGTAAAAAAGTCAACGATGTATATGGAGACATTCGCTTCGACAATATCAAGTTCAGCTATCCATCTCGTCAAGACTCGATGATTTTCCGTGACTTGAACTTGACGATCCGTCTTGGTGAAAACTTGTGCTTTGTGGGACCCTCTGGGTCTGGAAAATCAACAATTTCGCAATTACTTTTGCGTTTCTACGATCCAGACCAAGGCTCTGTCACCACCAATGGCCACAACATCAAAGACCTCAACCTCAACTTCTACCGCTCCAAACTTGGCTATGTCCAACAAGAGCCATTCTTGTTCAGTGGAACCATCCGAGAAAACGTTCTCTTTGGCAAAGAAGATGCCACCGAAGAGGAAATCGAAGAAGCCCTTCGCCTCAGTAATTCACAGAGCTTTATCGATGCCTTGCCCCAAGGAATCGATACCGTCATTGGTCCCTCCAACAGCACCCAACTTAGTGGAGGCCAGAAACAACGGATTTCTTTGGCCAGAACGCTTATTCGGAAACCCAAAGTTTTGCTTCTAGATGAAGCCACTTCAGCACTTGATTCCATCAGTGAGGAGATCGTCATGCGCAACTTGTCTCGCTTGAACCGTGAAAACGGCGTCTCGATTATTTCCATTGCCCATCGGTTATCCACGATCAAAAATAGTGACAGAGTGGTGGTGCTTGACTCGCACGGGTCTGTGGTGGAAGATGGTTCGTTCTCAACCCTTTACAACGACCCAGACACTGCTTTCAACAAGTTGTTGAAGAATCACAATCTAGAATAATGTACATAGTTAAGGGTAATAAAAGGTTAATTTGATAAATTATTGAAACAAATAATGTATGTTACTTAATGTCTGGAAAATAGAAAGTATTAGACATGGGAATCAGATAATTGATTAATAAATGCAAAGTTAATGATACTGATAAGATCTTTAATAACAAAACGGAAAGATAATAGGTGGAAAGATAATAGATAATAGCACGGGAAAGGAAATTGAATTCACGAATAGTGAATAGAAACTAGCTTATATCAATTACCGAAAACTTAGTGAAAATCAAAGTTTTAGAGCGATTATCGCCTTTAGTATCTCAATAAAATAGCTGAATCCAAATGCAAGGGACTTATTTGAGTTACCTTGCTTATATAATTCAAGTACAATTACAATTGAAGAAAATAACAAATCACACGTCAAAATATCGATTTCTACAGCACTAACCTTTAAACGAAGGCAAACTCCTGATTTTCCAATGCAACATTGCTTATTCATTAGAAGCCTTATTTTTGGAGTCTGACTTATCGCTCACAACTGTTTATTATCGTCTCCGACAAATTCACTACGACCTCGGATACTGCGAAATACCTCGGATCCACTGGTCATTAACTGCTCGATTAACCGAAAAACGTACCACCTCGAATAATTCTGGTACCGCATAAATTCTATCGGTGTCTCAAAATCATAACCGGCTTTAAAAGCTAAAACAACAATTTTCTTCTTTACGACGTCTAGACCTCGGAGTTCATAATGCGGAAATTAGCGGCCAAAAAAGGGTTCATGCGTAAACATCCGAATTCGCACTATCTTCTTGAAAATATACCGATTCATGCCGAATTCTGCACCAACTCCCACCAATCGTTCCACTAATCTCTCTTAAGCCCCAATTATTCTTGCTAAAATCCCTATTCTCACTCCCTTTCCTCAAATCTCTTATCAATCTTACCTAAGATCTTAATTTCACTTCCCCACTGCCTTTTTTCTTGTTTTCCCCACGGCTGATGCATCCCTGTCACATGCACTCTTCGCGCCATCCTCTGCAGCACCTCGCTTGTAACGGCAACCCCATACGCATCGAATCCCGTGGCAGCCGTTACCGCCACCAGTTTCACAGTTACGCTTCTGCTCTGTTTGCGCCAATTTTGGCTTCCGAACTTCGTAGTGACACCTCTATTGCTGTACCGGATTCTAGAACTGTTGCCACCAGCTTCTGCCTCATCGCTTCTCCGTTATTGCCGCAGCACCCCGCCAGTAATAGCCGCTATTGTTCATATATTTGTCCAATTTGACCGAATATCCCGAAATATTATACCACATCATCACCACATTCGAAGCATCACGAGCTTCTTGGCCCATCACGCTTCTACCTGATATCACAATTCGTCGTTATTGTCGCCTTTCATGGCAAGAACCATCGTTTGAACACCGATAACATTGACCTTCTCAGATCGATTGATTAAGGCGGCAAGCAGCAATAGATGGTCATATCCGATAAAGAAGCCATCTAGCATAAACTCCAGCACCATCCACCCACTAAAGAATTGATCCCACAAGAGCCATAATTACAGTGGGATATCCTGTTAAGAGCCATCACCAATATATTGATATCTACGAAGAGTCATCTCAAAGAATTGATATAATTAAGGATAGCAATTGGCACAGAGCCATTGATATATACCAGCTTAAGATCAGCAGAACCTCAATTGGCTTTCCAGAAATGCCGCCCGCTCCAGAGCCCTCCAAAGAGGCCCCAGTGACTGAAGAAAGTCTTTCCAATGAGGGTCCCATCGCCAAAGAAACCTCCATGGAGACCTCCAAAGAAACCTCCAAAGAGACACCCAGAGAGACCTCCAAAGAGACATCCAAAGTAATTCCCTCTACTGAATCCAAAGATACGCCCAAAGTGAATCTTTCTACTATTTCCAAAGATACGCCCGAAGAGAGTCACCCTAATAATTCCGAAAACTCCAAAGAAAGTTCTAATAATAAAGAGAGTCACCCTAATAATTCCGAAGAGGCACCCAAGGAAAGCTCTAATAATAAAGAAAGTCCAAAGGCCTCCAAAGAAAGCTCTAATATTAAAGAGAGCCCCTCCAAATCCAAAGAGAGTCCCTCTCATTCCTCTATCATCAACAAAGTGGCCCTGTTGCTCCCAGCAGTGCTATCGCCGTCTTCTCCAAGCCGTGACGACGACTATTTTAGCCAGCCCAAGTCTCGTGCTACCAGCTCCAGCGAAGGTTCCAATGACGAGGAGTTAGATGCCGCAGTACCAATATCAGAGAATCGCGCTCAGAGCTATTTCCTTAACCTTTTGTCGAATGCATCGGTATATTCAGGAATTGCCTTTGACCCAGTGTCAGATGTCCATAAACTCAAAGATCATGTTTTCAAACTCGCTAACAAAGCTAAAGATGTCGCCACCGGTACTCCGGGGTCTCCGGAGCAAAAGAAAGATGACAAAGATCCAAAACTGCAATTTTACGCTGTATATTCAAGCTCTTCAGATGAAGACGATGAAGAGGAAGGAAGAAGTGACACTCACGATGATGATGATCAAATAAAAGAGGAAGCAGGTGAAGAAGAAGACCAGGAAGAAGAAGCAGGTGAAGAAGATGATCAGAAAAAGGAATCAACCGGTGATGATAATGCAAATTCAAAATCGGAAGAAAAAGCCAGTGATGACGATGAAAATGTACAATTGGAGACTACTGACATATCCAGTCCAGTCACCCTACAAGAGCTACCACAAATGCATGTATTGGATGCAATTGATGAAACAAAAATGGAAAAGGATGCGAAAACGTTGAAAGCTCTTCAACATTCAGGCATTTACCATCACGATGCCATTCCAGAACCACAAGAAATCTCAGTTGCAGAGGACAATTACGAAAATGAGTCTGTGGATTCTTTCCATACTTCTTCTGAAATGACAACTCATCTGGCCAAAAGCAATAATAATGTGCGATCAAAGCAAGATAGCGAACACAGCTCCGTATTGCCATCTTCCGCAAGCGACCGCACTCGTACTGAGTCAATTGTTGATGAAAAATCGCCTTTCGAAAATTCCGTTATCCAAAACCTCAATCCCCGTTTACTTCGAGAACGCTTCCTTGTCAAAGTTAAAGAAGGGCATGGTGATGATGACGCTGAGCTCAAAAAGAAAACCGAAAGAATAAGATTAAGAGTAGCTCATAAGCTCCAGAAAGTGTTCGATATTGACCCTAACGATACTTTCCAAGAAAACTTCAGTGTATGGTTGGTCAATGATGTTTTACTACAAGGCCACTTATATTTGACCGAAGAAAGCTTATTGTTTTTTGCATTTTTACCGAAAAGATACTCTCTTTCTTTAAGTCATAATAACGAAAACAAGTATACAACTCATGATGATTCAAATTTGACTATTCAATCGGGCTCTTTGGGCCTCAAGACGGCACAATACGGTGAAGCCGTTTTCACCACCGTCATCACTCATAGATACTGGGCCATTCTCCGTCCTCAAACGCTTAGTATTTATAGCTCATCCACAGAACTCCATTTCCCTAGAGTTGTTATTGACTTGAAATCGTGTATTAGTGCCGAAGTCATTGAAAAGGATAAAGACCCTTCCAAGAAGAGTCAATCCAGTACAGTCAGAAGTCCCAATGATGGCAGTTTGACCCCGCGGGTTTTAAACAGGGCAAATTCTGGTGATGTTTCATCACAATACTTGACCCGTCGTAACTCAACTGACGAGCTTGGGTCCCCCAAGTCGGTTCAATTGAACGGTAATGACCTTAATTTATCGGCAGACGATGAGTCCTATTTCTCGAGTATGTTGAGTGGAGAACCAGTGGAGCCTACAGAAGATAATATAGAAAGTTCTTCCGGAGTATGGTTCAAATTGGTCACGAAGAATAAGACCTATAGGTTGCATACCGATAATTTATACTTGGCCAGACAATGGTGTCATAACATCACGAAAATCATCTTCCAATTGAACAATTCTAATGCTGGCAATGAAGTTTTAGTCAAAATACCTTTGGAAAATGTCATCAACTTCACCAAGATGTCGTTGTTAAGTCAGGACGATGCGAGTCAATCTGAAGAATTCAAAGACGATGACTTACCAACGAGCTTCCGTATTCATTTCCTCAAAAATCATAGTGGGTATGGCAAGTCGGTTTACGATTCGATGAAACGAACGAAGAAGAGAAGCCAGAGCGATGCCTTAGGAATGGAAGTGATTTACTTCATTTTCTTCGACCGAGGAGAAGAATTCTACTCGAGATTCAGTGATCTTATTCAACAGCATGCTGAACGGTCAAGAAACAAAAGTGAGACATCTCTGATTTCAAAATCACTGCTTTCAACCTCACTGAGGATCAAGGGCATGGCTAGGAAAATTGTTAGAAAGGATACCAGTAGCCTGATACCACGTCAAATTCCAAAGAGTATCTCAACTTTGAGAGTATCAAGCTCCAGCAATTCGATCATTGAACAATTTGCTCCTTTGAATACCCATCTTAAGCATCCATATGATCTCCCTGAAGAAGAACATAATGATCAATCATCCACTCTCAAAAGGATAGGAAGAAGTTTATCTAACCCCACAAAAATGTTCACCTCCAGAAAAGCATTGGAGAGCAGCTCCTCCAATAACAGCTTGGGCAGTGGCTTCGAAAAGTTAGATGTGGATCATATTGATAATGCCGATGAAGAGGTTCAAAACGTGAATTTCCCAAGACCAATGTCGGTCAGTGGATTGAAAAGTTTGAAGATGACATTTGAGACTTCTCAAAAAGACTTCGATGCCGCAGAACCCACATATGAAAAGATTCATGATCGTGTCAAGGAAAGTAAGTGGTTCAAGACTCAAGCTGAAGCCTATAACAGCGATGAAAGGATCAAAGAACCTGTTTTTCCCGGACCTTTGAATTTATCTGATCCATCTGAGTATAACGAAGAAGACTCCAAGCAAACAAAATTACAGTCTATCAAGAAGAGCGTCAAAGCATTTTCATCCGTGAGCAACAAGTGGTCCGCAAACCCGAGTCATTACATAAAATTGATGCCTGGTGATCCTTTCTATGTTGGTGATGAGAAAAATAGACTTCTTTCGCAGCAACACTTCGAGAGCCATTTCTCCTTGGGACCGGAGGAAATGTTGCTGGCGAGTTTCTATGCCCATTTGCAGAAAGCAATTCCGATCTATGGTAAATTATACTTGAGTTCAAATTATCTTTGCTTCAGAAGTTTACTCCCTGGTGTTTCCACCAAGATGATTTTACCATTGAATGATATCGAGGATTGTCACAAAGGTAAAGGGATCAAATTGACATATTCATGCTTGCTCATTACGATTAATAATTACGAAGAGCTCACTCTCGAGTTTAGCTCCGCTCAATCCAGAGATGATTGCGAAAGCATGCTTCTTGATCAATTGCAAGTTATCCATGCTGACGACCAGTTTACACCCAGTCCTCACGAATGGGGCAAACACTATGACTTGCAATTGACCCGCAGTAGGAAGGAAGACAAGAAGAACTTTGATATGATGGGAACCTATAGTAACGATACAAACAAAACCTTGGCTGCGATCAAGATCGATAATGCCCGGTTGAAGATGTTTGAAGAGAAAATCAATGCTGCCTCAGGGTTGGATATCCCAATTATCTTGGAGGATTCTCCTTTCTACAATACCGAAATCAAGCCATCCACCTCCTTCCACTTTGTCTTATTGACAATTGGATCTAGAGGTGATGTTCAACCCTACATCGCTCTCGGGAAAGGATTGATCAAAGAAGGGCATACTGTCACTATAGCCACACATAAAGAGTTTGAGGACTGGATCCTCAAGCATGGCTTGAAATTCAAGGAGATTGCCGGAGATCCAGGAGCGCTTATGTCGTTGATGGTGCAACATGGATCGATGTCCGTGGCTTTTTTGAAAGAGGCAAGCACCAATTTTAGGTCCTGGATTAGTCTGTTATTGACTACAAGTTGGGAAGCTTGTCAGGGAGCGGATATCCTCATTGAGTCCCCATCGGCCATGGGTGGAGTTCATATTGCTGAAGCATTGGGTATTCCTTACATGAGAGCTTTTACGATGCCATGGACCAGAACACGGGCCTACCCCCATGCATTCATTGTTCCTGATCAGAAGAAAGGTGGCTCCTACAATTATTTGACCCATGTGATGTTTGAAACCGTCTTCTGGAAGGGTATCTCCAGTCAAATTAATAGTTGGAGAGTAAAGGATTTGGGCATACCCAGAACTAACTTATTCAGGATGCAACAATCGAAGATCCCCTTTTTGTATAACGTTTCCCCTACCATTTTCCCTCCCTCGGTAGACTTTCCTGACTGGATCAGGGTCACCGGCTACTGGTTCTTGGACGAGGGACTGGGAGACGACTACAAGCCTCCGGAGGAGCTCCAAAAATTTATCGACAAAGCGCATGAAGACCAAAAGAAGATCATTTACATTGGTTTTGGCTCCATCGTGGTCAGCGACGCCAAAAGCTTGACCAAAGCCATCGCAGAGGCGGTGGTGGACGCAGACGTCCGCTGTATCTTGAATAAAGGTTGGTCTGATCGGATGTCCAAGAAAGACGACGATAACTCCGAGCCCGAGATCGAACTACCCAGCGAGATTTATAATGCGGGTGCAATTCCACACGACTGGCTCTTTGCCAGGATCGATGCTGCTGTGCACCATGGAGGCTCGGGAACTACCGGAGCCACCCTCCGTGCTGGATTGCCTACTGTGATCAAGCCATTTTTCGGAGATCAATTCTTCTACGCTTCCCGGATCGAGGAGGTCGGTGTCGGTGTTGCACTTAGGCGACTCAATGCGAAATCGCTTTGCAAAGCGATCAAGACAGTGACGCTGGACTTGAAGATGATTGAGAAATCGAAAAAACTCAGCCTGCGGATCAGGCTGGAAAATGGTGTTCTTACAGCGGTGGAGACCATTTATCTGGAGTTGGAATACGCCCGTCACTTGATCTTGACCAAGCAGAAACACAACGAGCACTACAGACAACATCATCCCGACTTTGCATCCTCTGGAGTGCAAACACCGGTGGTGCCAGAAGGGTCCGAGTCAGAGTCTGAGTCCGAGTCGGACTACGACGACGACGACGAAGAAGATGAAGACGATGAAGATGAAGACAGCAGCAGCGATAACTCCGACGACGAGACCGCAACCGAAGCTGCAAAGGATGATTCAGAACATAAGCACCAATAATGGCCCTACACTGATTCTTCCATTAATAATGTTAATAGTTAATACCTCCACACTATCACTATCACTAGCACTTGTATGTCATTCACGTGACTTTGTACAATCCCCAGCTTATCTCGATGACTAATTTGCATCACGTGTGTCGCTCTTACCGGGCGCACCCCATCTAATCAACGTTAGTGGCCTCCAGGGCACCATACACCCTTGGCCAACGTCATCGCCTGTAAATTTCACCTTCTCTTCCTCACCCCCTTCTCCTCCCATCCCCCTCCCATGTCTCGTGTAAGCAGCTCCGTGCGCTCCCTCCGCGCCGGTTGCACCGGTCGCGCATCCCGATTGCATCTCCACCCCCAATTGGGCCTCCGATCGTTGCATATAAAACGGCTGCCAACTGTAATTTCATCCATCCGTCATTTCACCACCAATCCTCGACTTGCGATGCAATACCGTGACATAACAGCCGAACAGAGGAAGCTGAACCCCTATGCCAACTTGGTCAATGGTCAGACCATCATCGAGATCCCTTCGTATCAATTAGAATGCGGCGTTACCCTCACCAACTTCCCTGTGGCTTATAAGACCTGGGGACGTTTGAACAAGGAAAAAGACAATGTCATTTTGATCTGTCACGCCTTGACAGGCTCCTCCGACGTCAGCGACTGGTGGGGCCCATTGTTGGGTACCAACAAGACCTTCGATCCATCTCGTTTCTTTATTGTTTGCATCAACTTCCTCGGTTCCCCCTACGGTTCATGTTCTCCAGTCACCATTGATCCCGCCACGGGCAAGCCCTTTGGACCTTCGTTCCCTTTGGTCACCGTGAAAGACGACATCGGCATCCACAAGCTCGTGCTCGATGCGCTCGATATCAATAGTATTGCTTGTGTCATTGGCGGGTCCATGGGTGGCATGATTGCTTTGGAATACTCCGCCACCTACAACAACACCAACTACGTCAAATCGGTGATAGCCTTGGCCACCGCCGCCAGAGCGTCCGCGTGGTGTATCTCGTGGAACGAAACCCAAAGACAATGCATCTTCAGTGATCCTTTCTACAACGATGGGCACTACTACGAAACCGATAGCAAACCCGATTCCGGGTTGAGTGCTGCCAGAATGGCGGCTTTATTGACCTACAGATCGAGAAACTCATTCGAAACCCGTTTCGGCAGAAAGTTGCCTCTCAAGAATGCCAGCGAAGAGTCTAGTAAGGAAGCAGTTAGGTACCCTAAGACCAAGGATGAAGAGAACTGGTTAATGCACAATGAAGGACACAAGAGTCAGCTTTCACGAAGCTCCACCGCCTCCTCGGATAAACCACAAACCTATTTCACAGCTCAGTCATATTTGCGGTACCAAGGCACCAAATTCATCAATAGATTCGATGCCAACTGCTACATTTCTATCACCAGAAAATTGGACACCCACGATATCACCAGAAACAGAATCGATCCAGACGAGGTCACTGAGGACCCACTTCCTGAGTTTTTGGCCGGATTGGCCCAACCACATTTGGTGATTGGTATTGAATCCGATGGATTATTCACTTTCGAAGAACAGCAGCTTTTGGGTGACAATATTCCCAAATCCTCCTTGAAGAAATTGGATTCCCCTGAAGGTCATGATGCTTTCTTACTTGAGTTCGTAGTGATCGACAACTATTGTCGTGAGTTCCTTCACAAAAACCTTCCTGAGTACTACGACGACTCCGGAAAGGTGGACGTCTTCGAAAACTGGGAAGAATTCGTTGAAAATCTCGATAACGGAGGAAACTCGGTCTTTGGTGAAGCTGAGAAGAATATCACTAACTGGTAAATAGAAAATAACTGTTAAATAGAATAAAATATCACTGGTAAGACAAATATCAATACCGGTAAATAGAATAAATATCTGTAATAGAAATAGACTTATTCCAAATATAGATGAATGTAATCTCAAAGAATATTTGGACTTGCCAAAGACGATCTAGACTCTTTCCGTAGAGAATCCACATAGATGTACTTCAATTGTAGCATTCATTAGTTGAGTGATTCGCTCAATCGACTTGGTATGGAGCCCATAATTTTCTCAATCAACAGGAATTGGGTACTCTGGCCGAGTTGGTCTAAGGCGCCAGGGTAAGGTCCTGGTCTCTTCGGAGGCGCGAGTTCGAATCTCGCGGGTATCATCACACCAGCAATTCCCACTAATTACCTATTTTCCTTTCTTTTTTTGTGCAGGAAATCTTTTTTTTCACTAGTAAGATCGATATTTATGCAGGATCTTTTTATTGCTCTGTGAATCTTACAATCATCTGAGAATTATTTAAGCTGGTTTGGATTTCTCTAACTTTTCTGCTTTTTCATGAAAAAATTAAAAATAGTATGTTGGCAGTTTCCTTGGATGTGAAACAAGAGTGTTAGTTTACAGTTTTCTTGGTCTTGAATCTAGAGTTTTCTACTCATTAGTTTCAAATATCCATTTTGGTATGAAAATCAGCCTATTTCGAAAAAAATCGAAGGGTAATTAAGCCCTATTAAGCCGAAATGAAACCTTAATGTCGACTCCGGCCGCGGTAAATTTATTAGGCTGGCCAGTGCATTATCTGTTGCTGCGTCATTGGTTTCGAGTAGAGCCGCTAATTCTTACGCGCAAAATAATTAATGTAGAGAAGATGTAATAATTTGATGACTGTGAAAAAGCTGGAATAAATTTGATAACTGTAAAAGAAGCTGTATTACTATACAATTAGAAAATGAATTAAAAGGTAGGAGATGAGGAAAAAACTGGGCTGATCCTCGTGCTTACATGATGGTACAGCACTTGCTTCCACTGGTGTTATTTGCCGGGTCATTGATGGACTGTTTCAATCTGTTGTTCTGGACCTCTTCTTTCTGGGACTCCTTGGCGTCCTGAGTGGTCTCTTCTTGCTTGTTCAATTCGTTTTGCTTTTGTAATTCCTTTTGCTGCTTCTTCTCGGCACTGATCGAAGCTTCTTTACGCATGATTTGACGCACCACGTCTACGAAGGCTTCGTCGACATTGGTCTTGTACATGGCCGAGGTTTCGTAGAATGGAACAAGCCCCCAGTCCTGGGAAACTTTGATACCATCGTCTATGCTCAATACACGGTCGTCCTCCAAGTCACACTTGTTACCAATCAAGACCATTGGCACGTTCTCGCTGTCCTTGATTCTCAAAACTTGTTCACGCAAGGCCAACAACTCTTTCAAAGAGTTTTCGTCGGTCACCGAGTAAACCAACAAGAATCCCTTACCGGATTTGATGTATAATTCTCTCATGGCGGTGAATTGTGCCACACCGGCAGTATCCAAGATTTCCAAATCGCATGCTCTGCCGTCAATTTCGATTTGTTTTCTGTAGGAGTCTTCAATGGTTGGATCGTAGCTTTCAACATACACTCCTTGCACGAACTGGACGGTGACGGAAGACTTACCGACACCACCGGCACCTAGAACGACGACCTTGTAGTCTAAAGTTAGTAAAATGCTGAATCAACGCATTCAAGGGTAGCGTAGCCGCCACGATACGAAGGGGTGCCTCGGATGATCCTCTGGACTCGTGGCTTTTTGGGGCGCAACAAGCTGGACGATGTGCTTGTTCTCACTATGCGCCATTCAAATCTGACCCTCCCTGCTATCGCAACCAGCCCAATCCACCAGACTTACCTCTCATTTTGCTATGGTATATATGAAATCTTTTCGTTTGAATTTCGCTTACGCTCGTTAACTGGAACTGGCATGGCGGGGTGCACACTGCGAATCCAGGCACATCACCTGGCGATCGCGCCGCGAGACGCGTATGGCTATCGTATCCGGGGGCTCTACGGTGGGACACTGGGTGGAAGATTTTGCGCTCGAGGAACTGCTCGTCTAGCGTCGCAGCAATGCTGTGGAAGAAGTTTCCATAGGCCCGCCTCAATCGTGGTGCAAAACGGACTTCGCTTGGGGACCCCTAATTACCGGGCGCCCACTCGCAGTAGTGATAAAACAACAACACGTGATGCAGCCGAGTTTAACCCGAGAATGCCAGCCAAGAACAAAGGAGAAGAGAGGGACAAGAGAAGAATAAGAGCAGAGCGGATGATTATTAATCACACAAAAGACGTCGGTTTGAGCTTGGAATCGCTTTGTTTGCGTCCCGATTGATTTCGTTATGATCCAGTGCCCGAGGCAAATTATGTAAGTGAACCTGTAGGGTTCAGTGTGCTTCCACTGTGGAATGCACGCGTTCTAAAGTATTGCAGTAAAATCGAGAAGCTTAGTAACTGCATGAAATGGCAGCGCAAAATTTAGCTGCTCTGCTGGAAAATTAGCGCCTGGTGAAATTACGAGAGTCCAGCAGAAACAATAGGAGATTTACCACCAGACCCTTGTTCCTGAAAACGAAGAGGAAAACGGAAATGGAACGGAAAATGGAACAGTATTTGGAAGAGGCACAACGGTTACTGATTTCAAAGCTGCAACTGCTCCGCTTTCAACCATCATTTTCTGACAGCAGAATGTCCTAGGACAATAGATGCGTTTTCTGTCGCGGTTATGATACCCGATGCTAACATGAATCGTTTTTGACGACGTTTTGGATAATTAATCTTGCTTTGACGTTAAGTAATTATGGATCGTAATTTTGACGAGATTCAAGATGTAATCTGAGCCGTGATTTTGACGTTAAAAGAAGTGTGAACTATCGTTTTGACGAAGATTTTAAGAAACAATCCGAATCAAACTTTTATTATGAAGATTCTACCTACAATCAAGCTTTATAATTTGACGGCGATTCTACCTTACAAAATTCAGAGCTTCATATTTTGACGACGGTTTAGCCTACAATTAGTCATAGTTTTGATTCGAGTTTTTTTTATCAGGCATCATTTTGACGACGGTCTAGCCTAGAATTATCGTAATTTTGAGGGCAATTTTAGCCTACAAAACATACTCTGTCGAGAGTTTAGCCTAAAAATGAGCATAATCTTCTCGATTTTAGCCTACAATTACCACAATTTGACGAGGTGTGCAATTATCGATCATAATCTTGTTAAAGTACAAATCATACAGCTCCGAGAAATTGGATTCATAACGGTTGGATGTGTGGCAAAGGTCCAAGAGGAGTGATTCCCAAAGGATTGATTTGGTTGTGCGAGCGGGTGTAGTGGAACTTGATATGGTCAAAGTCCGTAGTCTCCTGGAAGCCAGGGATTTTCCAGTACAAAAGACGCAACCAGCGGTGAATATTGGGGTAATCGTGACGGATCATCCGGATATTACACTTGAAGTGCTGGTGGTAAACAGGGTCGAACCGGACGATTGTCGTGAACAAACGGATATCGGCCTCCGTCAATTGGTTTCCCAACAAGAACTCGTGTTTGGTTTCGTGTTGGTCGGCCAAGTGCTTCTCCAACTTGTCCAAATGGGTGAAGACGTTCTTCACCTCCTCGACGTAAACCTCTTCTTTCAGCGCGAAACCGGCTTTGTAAACACCGTTATTGATATTATCATAAACCCAAGCATTCAACTCATCGATATCTGATCTTAACGACTCAGGATACAAATCCACATGAGAGTAGCGTTCAGGTAAAATCAGGTTGAATTCCAGGTTAAGAATCCGGATGATTTCCGCACTTTCGTTATTCACAATTGTTTGCAGCTTTTTATCCCACAACACCGGAACGGTCACACGGCCCTCGTATCCGGGCTCCAGCTTCAAGTAAAGCTCACGGAGTCTGGAGGCGCCATTGACGTGATCGATGGTACCGAATCTGAGGTCGCTGGGGCCCTTGGTCTGGGCTTGTTCTTCAGGGGTGATGAAACGCCAGCCCTTCTCATCAAGGTGCCAGTGCACAACGGAGACGTCAATAAAAGGCGCTAAGCCTTTGAGAACACGGGTGATCAAGGTACGATGGGCCCATGGACAAGCAAAGGAAACGTACAAATGGTAGCGATTGGCTTCGGGAGGGTATTTGGCTCCAGGAGCCGAACTAATGACATCTCTGAATTGAGAGGCCTTGCGCTTGAAGCTGCCACTGGTGTTTGCCCAACTAAGAGGTTTCTGATGTTAGTGTTGATCGATTGCGATTCAATTGGTCATATTACTTACTGACATGGTGTGATTCGTGGGGTAAAATTCACAGATTGCGACCTTTAAATACCCTTGCTGCGTAATTTACTAAGGATTACCAAATGCAACCAGTGCGCCTGGAACGGGGGCAGAGAAGGTGGAAGAACACAGATTTACATCTACGCATGGGGGAAGAATGACGGTCTTGGAAACTTGGCTGGGGAGAGAGGAGAGGAATTATGTGGGTATCATGAAGTCAGAGGTAGATCTCTTATCAGAAATAGCTGTCTATTAAGGGTTGCTCACTGTTCCAGGTCGCACTGCATCGGGAGATCCATAGGGCCGGGAGTGTACCTAAATAGTGAGCTGACCACAGGAATCAGAATCCTTGGCTACAGATTGAATGATTTTTGGAACAGGGTGCAATTGGAAAAGCTTGCAGAAGGATAAGGATTATTATGATGAATTTGTTGAGAGTTTGTCGATAATTTCCAAAAGTAGCAAGTATGCAATTCCATGCGATGGTGACATATAATTCAGCAAGATTATTCAAATTTCTAGAATATCATGCACCGATTATTCGTATTCTATCAGATAATAGCTACTCTGACCACTGACCACCATAATTATGAGGCATGTGAAGAACGCTACAACGTCCCACTTATTCTACACTTCACGTTCCCAAAGTTTCAAATTCATGCAATTTTCAATTACCTCTCGCTTGCCCATAATTCTTTCTTTTAAGATCCACTCATTATTCATTAAAATTACCAATTGTGAGGCTCCACTCATTGATTCGCTTCGCTCATCAATTCGATACGCTTATTATTCGCTGCCCCACAGTGAAGGACCCAGTTTCCTGCATTGGAGCACGGGCGGGTCGCCGGGCCGTATCAGGCACCATGCAGTACATCGCACGTGACGACGATGTTTCTCGCCTCACCATAAGCGGCGCCCACTTGTGGTCCACTTTCCAAACATACCTCCATCTGCCATCTTCAACACTCTCTACACGCCAACAACACGATGGTAGCGGCCGACCGCCATTTGGCCATCCTGGACCCCCATGCTAAGAAGTCGGGTGAAAACGACGAAAAAAACCACCAGTCACAACAGGCTCCCGCACATCAGACTCAAGAACCGTTGCAAGAAGCCAAGCCTCACGACCACGAACTTTCCCCCGGACAACAAGCGCAGCCCCATGCGGCGGTGGGCAGCCAACTATCCTCGTACCTCCAATACTATCACAACATCGGCACGAACCCGCCATACTACCCAAACGCAAACTCTGCCAATGCGGCGGTTACCAATCCTACGTCCAATAACAGTAGTGCAGCCGCGCCGGGCGGTTATGGTGGGGGTGCTGCTGCTAACACCAATGGGTTTTACACCTACCGGAACAATAGTACGAGTAATCCGGGCCCCACGCCTGCCACTGCGTATCAGTACCCACCAGCGGTGAGCGAAGCCCCCGCTGCCACTGGACAATATAATTACAGCTTCAAGCCAGGACGGCCCAAAACAAAGACCGAGGAATTACAGGTTAGAAAATTCGCGGTGAATAAACCCACCAAAGATAAGGATGCGAAAAAGCACGACTGTGCCTTCCCTGGTTGCAAATGGTCATTTTCCAGACAGTCCGACTTGAGACGTCACTCCAAGTCCCATGCAGAACCGATGTTCCGCTGTCCATACTGGAACTACGACCCCACTTGTCACCGTAACGGCGGTGCTTTCAACAGGCTCGATGTGTTGAAACGTCATCTTCGTTTGGTCCATTTTGTCAAGGACAAACAGCAGCTTGTGGATGCAGACTCCAAAGAGGACCCTGGCTGGTGCAGATCGTGTCAGCGCATGTTCCCCAACTCCAAAATCTTCATCGATCATTGTTTGGCATGTGCTCAGCTGCTCACTCCCACCGAGTGGAAATCCACCAACGGCGAGGATCGTTCACAACAACAGCCCTACGTTGGCGCCGTAGAGAGCAACGGCGGCTCCGAGTCTCCAGCACCAGCTAGCGAAGAGTACCAGGCATTGTCTCAGGCCAGCCACGCAAACCATCTTTATGAAATGTCGCGATTGGGCGCTGATACCAAAACCGATTCGTACTACATCGAGCAAGAACCACAGGCGAACTCAGCAGGAGCAGAAAAAGTGCTAGTAGAGGTGGATTCCAGCTTGAAACCAGACTCTTAAATGTAGCATCCTTCACTTCTTCATTGTATTAATTGAGACTGATAGAAATCCATTGCTTATGTCAATGCGAGTAATAATATCATAGTCAGAATAAAAAAAAAATAAATAAAAAGTATAGTCGTAAATGGGCTTAGAATCAACCTATTTCCACATCCATTGATATGAAAAAGTTTCAAATTGGCTGAATTCATTAACATATAATCAAACTGAAAATCGAAATGGTAATTGAAATGGGCTTTAGGATCAAAATTTCTATTTGAATAATATTACATCCTTTGTTATAGCTACTTCTTATATTTCACCTTTGATACAATTACTTCTTTTCTATTTCGTCCTTTATTATATTTCTTACACTAATATTAACACTACTATACAGAGATATTACACCCGGGCTACCTGTCCCAAGACTCCTCGCCTTCTTCACCGTCCTGCTCAGGATCCTTTTGGTCGAAGAAGTCCAAAATGGCACAGTTGGGGTGAAGAATGTAGACAATCCGAGTTCTCTCAGGCATGGCAGAGTCGGCTGGAAGCTCGGAGCCTTCGGTGTTGGCGGTGACACTCATCAAGATTCTGTCCTTGGTTAATCTTCTCAAAACCTTGTAGGCCAATTTTCTTTCTCTGTAGAATTCTTGCTCGGTAGAAATTTCGTTTTCTTTCTGAGTCAAGTACCAGTTGACCAATTCTTCAGCAGTGAATCCGTCACCACCTTCATTGTCGTTATCAGAGACTCTCTTGACGATCAAATTCATCATCGCCACATACTTGTCATAAGGAATAGACTCCTTCTTGTGTTCAGGTGCTTGAACAGGCTGAATAGGTTCTGGAGCATCGTCGACTTCGATATCTTCTTGAGCCTGGGCCTGGGCCTGGGTGGTGGGATCTTCCTCATCGATCTCGACATCGTCCATTTCCACTCTGATGATCGATTGTCTCAATAAGTCGTATGCTTCCGCAATGAAACTAGGGGTGATTTCTTCCACACAATTGGCCTTGGCAATGGCTTCGGCCAATCTGACCATCGACTCCAATTGTCTGACGGTGATTCTGTAGGAACTTCTGCCCAAACCTTGGGAATCATCTTCTCTCAATTCTTTGTAACGCGAAACCAAAAAGTCTCTGGCTTCCTCGGTCATCTTGGGCTTGAAGGTCTTGGCATAACGGATGTATCTAGACAATTCTTCTGCACTGTATGGTGGGTCAATTGCACTATCACGTAACATGTGTAAATCCAAGATATGCGATGCCAATTGAGTATCAACCTTCTCATTACAGTCATCCAAAATCACAAAGAACAAATCGAATCTGGACATAATTGGTGCAGTCATGTTCAAGTTGGCCCGCAACCCGAGCTTACGGTTGTAACGACCTCCGATAGGGTTGGCAGCTGCCAACACAGAGGTTCTGGCGTTCAAGGTGGTGTGAATACCGGCCTTGGCAATCGAGATTGTTTGTTGTTCCATGGCTTCGTGAATGGCCACCTGATCGGCCATATCCATTTTGTCGAACTCATCAATGGCACAGATACCGTTATCGGCCAACATAAGGGCACCGGCTTCGATGGTGTACTCACCACTTTCCTCGTCCTTGACAACGGCAGCGGTCAAACCGGCTGCCGAGGAGGCCTTACCAGAAGTGTATATCGAACGTGGAGCGAACCCACAAACGTATTTAAGGAATTGCGATTTAGAGGTGGAAGGATCACCAACAATACAGATATTGATATCACCTCTTAAATTGATACCATCGACGGTTTTCTTGTGAACACCACCTAACAATTGTAAGAGAATACCCTTCTTGACCACCTCGTGGCCAAAAACGGCGGGTGCCACCGATTGCACCAATTTGGTGTAGATATGTTCATCCTTGACCATTTCTTTAAGTTGAGCCACTTCGGAGTCTGTGAGCGAAGTCAAGAACAATTCCTGTTCATTGGCACCTTTATAGTCGATTTCGGCATCCAGGGTTCCTTTGGAAACCATCGAAGAGACATGGCACGCATGGAAGGCCAATTTGTAGGTTAAATCACGCACACCCAACGATTTGAGACCAGTGATACCGGAGTTGAGTTCAGAACCACGGTTTTCTTTCAAAGACTGTGGTTTGATTCCTGGTAAGCCCAATTGACTGACATCGGGGATCACAATCTCGGTACCGGTGAATTTACACTTGTCACCGGGTTTTGCACGTTCCACGGTTTCACCTCTTAAAATGACGTCCAAAGTACGTGGCATCGAACCGGTAGGAATCTCGTTGGAGTTTTCCTGGATCCGGACCCTTTGCCAGTCAATAAACTGCGATTTGGCCACATTTAATGTGAAATACGACTGGTTTTCACACGAGGGACACGAGGTGGGCTCGGTATACTTGAACACCTGCTCAATGCCCTCAATCACCGTCAGACACATGTCACAGGTGAAACAGGCACGGTACAATTCAGGACGCACCTCGGAGGTCCGGGTGACGGTACCGGAAATCGACATTAACAGCCCGATGTTCTTTGTACGAATGTCTCTGATTCTGTTGACGGTGGGTAAGTTGAAGAAGGAGATCTGGAACACCCGTTCGGTGGTGCTGGACCCCGCTCCCGAGGAAGTTCCATTGGTGTTGGTGTTGGAGGCCGCATTTTCCGGGTCTTCGCCGCCTATCAAGCTGGTTTGCAAAATGGTGGGCGCGTATTTTTTCAAGACTCGACGCAATCCTTTAAGTAAGAATGGATAGAACCGGTAGTACTGTTCCAAGATAGCCAGCGCAAGAACACCGTTTTCTCGTCCTAACAAGTGCTGGTAGTTGACATATAAGGTGGTGTACTCGTAAGTCTTCATTGTCTCAATTTGGGCAAGATACACCTTGCCGTCCCACTGGTCGGTGCCAGGAGTGTCGGCATCGATCTCGGCGTAGTCCTCAAGAAACTGCTCGAAACTCTCACGGACCTTTTCACCGGTGACATCGACGACTTTGGGAACAGCGATCTGACGTCTACGGCCGGCTACCGTGGGTGCTGGAGCCACTGGAGTGGCCACACCGCCCTGAGACATATTGGACTCGGAATAGAGCTGGGGCTGGGTACTTTGAGGAGTAAAGGCATCACGGCCAAGTGACGATGGAGGCTGTGACGAATGGAGCAAGTTGGCTGCATCGGAGGGGATTCTCCCCGGAGACGAAACGAAATTGGCCATCTTGGTGGTAAAGAGAGTTGTGAAAGCTGGAAAATTCAATAGCTGAGAAGACGCGTCCCGAATAGGGTAAATTAAGTACGTCTTCTATACAGGTAAGAATTATGTGCACTCCTGATGGTTCCAGACATTTCTCATACAGTCCTCACACAGTCCTCACACTTCTAATATACACTACCAATATACAGTCCATCTTCTCCATCTTCTACTCCGCATTCCGACCATCATGTTCCCTAATCCAGTCAGATTCCCGGGAGTGAAACAGGCGGCGCGTGCACTCTCCACCAATGCCAAAGGTACGTAAAGCAATGAATCTTAAGAGATCAATGACTGAACTTCTGAAAAATAAGAATCCGATCAAGAGAGATCAATTTGGACTGAATTGATAGAAGTTTCTGAAAAGAATGAAAACCTTCAGAATGAGGACCCTTAGAATGAGGCTAGTTTAAAATAAAGATTGTCTAGAATCACTTTCAGTCTCTCTAAAGTTCTTTTGATTATACTTCTAGTTCTTCACTAACTTCAGCCACACCAGTTGCCCTCAACCTCCGAGTAGGGCAAATAGTCCAATGCGAAAAACACGCCGAGGCAGATAAGCTCTACGTCTCCCAAATTCAGCTTCAAGACCCAGAAAACCGCCTCCAGGTTTGTTCAGGATTAGTTTCATATATAACACTCGAAGAAATGATCAACCGCCGAGTGGTTGTGCTAACCAACTTGAAACCTTCCAAAATGCGTGGTGTCCGTTCCGAAGCCATGCTCCTTGCCTCTGAAGCAGATGGAAAGGTCGATTTGTTGGCTCCTCCTGCAAATTCGCCTCTAGGCACCAGATTACAGTTTGATACCTTTTTATCGGAAACCGAGCCACCAAGAGTGAAGAGTAAGGTATGGGAGGAATTGGCGGCGAAATTAAGGACTACGGAGAAGGGAGAAGCTGCTTATCATGACGAGGGAAATGAATATGTGTTGAGAGATGGAAATGAAGCCGTTCTCTCTAGTCTTGCCAATGCCCCAATAAGATGATCCAAAAAGAGGATAAAATAAAATAATCCAATAAGATCCGATAAGATGATCCCCTATAGGATATAATGATGTAAATAGCCATGAGCTCTTGAATGAATCTCCTATATGATTTTAAAGAGAAATACAGACTTCAATTTATTGAAAAATTATTGTGTTTATTCCTTAAAATAGGGTTATCTTCAATCGTGAATACCTTCTTTTATTCAAATTTGAAAGTTTTTCGTAGTTACCCAATTTCTTTACATTTTAATTTTTTTACAATTCATATTAATTCTTTTCATGTTAATTATCGTCCTTATTGAGCTGTTTAAAGGCCCATTTTGGTGGTTCTCAAGTAAGACTTCAAGGTCTTGTACTCACCAAACTTGATCTTGGCCTGTTCGTCAGAGACAGTAGGAGGAATGATCACATCCTGGCCAACGGTCCAGTCAACAGGGGTGGCAACACCCTTGCTGTCGGCCAATTGCAAAGCGTCAATCACTCTCAAAACCTCGGCGGTGTTTCTACCAGTAGAAGCAGGGTAGGTCATCATCAAACGGACCTTCTTGGCAGGGTCGATCACAAAGACGGATCTGACCGTGGCGATCATCTTTCCTTGGTCGAGATTCTTGAAGTCGTCTTCGGTGACCATATCGTACTTGAAGGCCACTTCTCTGGAGCTGTCGGCGATAATTGGGAAACCGAACTTTTGTCCCTCGGTGATAACCTCTTCAATGTCCTTGATCCAGCCCTTGTGACTTTCGACGTCTTCAGTGGACAATCCAATCATCTTGACACCTCTTTGGTCGAATTCTTCCTTCATCTTGGAGAAAGCACCCAATTCGGTGGTACAAACAGGAGTGTAGTCAGCAGGATGGGAGAACAACACCAACCAGTCATCACCGATATATTTGTGGAAATCAATTTCACCTTCGGTGGTTTTGGCCTGGAAGTTTGGCGCGGTGGAACCGATTCTGATTCTGGGTTGGTCCTCTTGCTTGAAGGAAATATAACGGAGGCCGACTTGGTTTGCTCTCAATTGGGATCTGAGAGGCGATTGCAAGGCGGCACGTAAAAATTGTTTGGAAATCATGATTAGATGGGGGAAGAAATGAGGATTGCAATTTGGCTGCTTTATAAATTGGCGGACGTCTGAGCGCAATTGCTTTGGATCACGTTATCCAAGGTGCAATTTGGTGGGGGAGTTAGTATACAGGTCCATAACGCTCAACAAGAGGCACAAATAGAATCAACAATAGAACAATAGAATGATGGGGAGTTTGAAGCAGGGGATCAAAGTAAGGGTGAATGCAGGGTGCAAGAAATCGGAATAAAATAGGAGTGTGTACAAGTGCAAATGGGAAGGTGTAAGATAAGAGGTGTAAGATAACCGTTGGGTGCAAATGCAACAATACAATATCATACGATGAAATACCGTTGGTTGCAACCTTATTGATGGGTCTAGCAATACAGTTTACTGGGTACCTTTGTCATAAAACATTATACTATAAACAGTCACTTCTCGGCTATCATATTTACATCGAACCATCCCAAAAAGTCATCGTCCTGGTAATTATCGTTGTTCAACCAGCCATTGGATTGCTGCTGGAAGAAATTATCATACTGCCCGGCAGCGCTGATATTAGTGTTGCTATTGCCGTTTTGCATGTAGGCTCCTCCAACAGACAGTTCCATGGGCAGTGGTTGCATGGGGCTAGCCATATATAACGAGTTAGGCAAGGGCTCGAGAGGCTGGTCCACAAATTGCTGGGTCAAATGCGATTGCGAGGGAAGATCGGGTGCTTGCAAGAGGTTTTGGCGGGCAAATTCTGGCAGTGCCGGCTCGATCTTGGGTTCCATCTTTGAGCCAACTTGAGAAGGAAGTTGGGGTTGTTGAGCTGGTTGTCTTGAGGAGTTGGCTGCGCTGGCGGCGGTCGAATCGTCCTTGAGCGTGTCTCTCATGCTTCCTGTTGCTTCGAGCATTGCCAAGGGAATACCGTTAATCTCCAACGGCTTGTTCAACTCAGCAGCGTTCAGCCTTGCCTGGCTCATCGCATGGTCGGTGGGCACCAAAGTGGTGATGGTGGTACCATTAGGACTGGTAGTGGTGATGGTCTTAAAGTCGTCTTTGGTGATTTGGTTGTAGAATGGTAAGGGTGCAGGTCTTCTACCTGTGCCCGTGAGTGTCTTTGCATTAGCGTGATTAGTATTAGGGATTTTGGTGTCTTCAAGTGAAGGCGATGAATTGTTGTTCTTATCCATCAAAGTCCTTCTACGGGCCTCGTGGACACACCAGACCAAGTCGTAGAACAAGGAGGCCGTAAGATGGGATCTCATCCGCGAAATAATAGTACCATTGACCTCATCGTTGAGCTCGTTGGTCAAAATTTCAGGATAGTTGTACAAAACAATATTCAAGTTTTCCAAGACCTTGGCGTTTCTGGAAATATCGTTTTTCAAGTCCTGCCACGAAGACAAGGTATTTCTCAAAAGACGATGCACGGTGACAATCAGCTGTCTGGCACTATCGACGTATTTGTCAATCATATAACGCGACAAGTGCAACTTGAACAAAAGAAGCGCAGAGTAGGTCAAACTTTGTCTGACATAAATTGGAAGCTCGACTAACAGCATGTTATTGTTGAGCATTTGCGACACTATTGTCACCACTCTGGTTGCGGACAAATATGCCGAACTGACATATTTGACCTGATCTTCAATGGGCGTTCCTGGTAAGAAGGCAAAACAGCAGATCATAAGTTTCATGTACAAGAAGTAAGCCTCGACCGCGGAGCCTTCTTCGATTCTCAATTTGAATCTGAGACGATCCAACTCTCTGTCCAAAATATTCAAAGAGCCAGCTCTATTCAGAGGTTCCAAAAGACCATCAGGTCTTGTCACCGAGATACCCATCACGTTGACCATTTTGCACTGGAAAATCGACAACGAGATCAAGCAACGGAAGTCTTTGGGCAAACTCAGGTCGATTCTGGCGTTTTCAAGCAAATAGTCGGTAGTATTGATCGATGGAGGAAGACCCAACACCGAGGACCAGAACTGTTCACAGAAGAAAACTGCCAACCAAGAACGAGTTCTCCATTTTTCGGCATCTGGACCAAGACTGACTTGAGTTCTGCTGAACTCTTGGATAAATTCTCCACCTCTATGAAGTCCCAATTGTAAGGACAAATTTTTAGCCAACCCAATAAATCTATAAGAACAGTCATCAAGAACTTTTTCGTTGGGCAAAGGCCAGATGGATAAGATAATTAAGGCCTGGATGACATGGGTGGATCTGGGGGTTCTGATCCAGCAAGTCTCGATCGCAAGCTGCTTGATCAAGGAGGCTAATGACATGTACAAGGTGGGTTCAGGCTCGGAGATCGCAGCAGTGGAGATGACGGCCCAGAACAAAAGTTGAGACTTGTGGTAAAGTTGGGTGGCCGATCTGGAAGATATGATTGGTAAGAACTTCAAGAACTTGTTGATAAAGCGGTCGTGCAATTCGTTGGCTTTTTCAAGAGGCACGGTGACGTCTCCCAAGACGAAGTTGTCAATGGGTTCGTAGTCGGCTTCGCTCTTGACGTGGGGAGTGCTTGTGGTCGAGGGGGTGTTATCGGAGTTGTCTTGCAAGATATGCGAGAGTTGCGTCGTTCCAGAGCTGATATTGTTGTGGGAAGAATCATTAAGATGGGGCACTGTGAATGTGGTTGGTGATGGCCCCCAGTTCACCGGTGTGTTATCACCATTACTGGAATAGTTGAGCAGTTGTGGGCCCGATCCGGTGGCAGGATAGGGATTTGATGCTTGTTGCGGCTGTTGCTGCTGTTGCAAGAAGTTGAGGTTGTGCTGGTTAATGGCCTGGGTGAGTAGAGATTCGTTTCTGGTGAGCATTTCAATCTTGGCCTTGATTTCATCCACATCGCTCTTGAGCGATTGGATCTGGGAGCCCTTCTTGGGTCTGAACTGTGGGTCGATCTCACACTTGAGGCCCATGCGCTCACATCTCTGACACCGGTTGGGATAGTTCTCCGACGCGTCACACTTGATCTTGTGCTGGCGACAGAAGGTGCACGAGGTCACCGGTCTGTGACCGGTTTGCTTGGGCATCAGGTCGTCCAAGGAGTCTTCACCGGTGCCTAATGGGGACAGCGGTTCGCCCGCTGCTTCGGAGTGTTTGCGCTTGTATCGTTTGGCGCCAAAATCATCCATTGATTTGCGTTTCCCCAGAGTTGACTTGGCGGAAAGTGGGGTGCCACTACCCGATCTGCCGTTGGGCATGGTGATGGCGGCTCCCGAGGAAGCAGCGGACACTGGAGGTGATGGCTTGGGCAAGATGGACTTGATTTTGGACTTCATTTTGCTCTCCATAGTACGGTCAACCGGATAGGATTAATGAGGCCCTCGGAATAGGATACGGGAACAATACTGGCAGGCCCTTGGAAAGGATATGGAACAGGATTAATAGGCCTCGGAAAGGAGATAGGAATTAAGCCCTTGGTACGGGATACTGCAGTCACAAGAGTTCAGGAAAGGAGGAGGAAGCGCCACTTTAGGAGTCGTTGTTGATGAATAAATCTACTATAAATTATCTGACTCCAGACAAGACATGGTGGGCCCCTGCGAAACGGGTTACCCGGCCGCCACTGATGGAAAAGATAAAAATTTTCGCTAGCAATCGGGCCGGGTGGTGCAAAACCGCTTGGCTACCGTTACCCTTTCCGGCAGTAGGAACGAGGGAAACGGGCGCACTTTGGGCTTGTTCAGGAAGTACGCGGCAAAACAATAGGGCATAACAGTACACAGCGCTGATCTTTTAGATAAGTGTGTGGCGGTGGCGAATTCTATTGCTCGACTGGTACTAAAATAGAGAAGTCGGCTTTATTGCTGGAACTATTTTAGCGAAGTGACCAGCCCCAAAGGGACGGGCTTTGGATCATTCAAAGCCTCTCTTTCTGCCTCATAATCGTCGATTTCTTCCGGCAACTGTGCGCGGGTGCCTGGCCCAGGCTGTCAAATTCTTGGCTGTTTTTATTGTTCGTGATATTGCCGCACGGTACTGACTCCAGTTTGATTAAGGGCTTTGAAATTGACTCGTTGCCAAAGCAGGCCAAAGCAGGCCAATACTGGAAGAGACGTTAGGAAGAGGTCTACTACACAACAGTTTGTTTTAAATGGCTTAAACCCATTTACTTGGAGACTTGGGTTAAGGGTCCGGTGCGGATACTCAGGGTCCGAGAATTAGTCAATTAGGCGTTTATTGTAGTAAACTAATATGCGTCGTTTTCGTGATTCATAGAGGTAGCGAGCGTTGGCACCCGGAGCCAGGGCCGGAATGCGATGTGACTTGAGGCAGAGCTTTTGGCCAGAATGCAGATTTGACCAAGCATATTGGGCCATCACGCGGATTTAGGGCTAAGGATATTGGCCATCACGCGGAGCCAAAGTATACTGGTGCCATCACGCGGCTGGGAAAGTCGGGAGCTGGAAAAGAAATTGAAGTTTGGAAATGAAGTTTAGAAAGCTTTACAGGTTCACTTTCGTAAATTGACAAAGGAGGGGTACCTTCAACTTTCATCCTCTTCAACTCTGGGGTCCCCAATACCGTCTTCATAAATGGCAAACACACACTCACTCTCAGGAAGACACGGACTATCATAAATCTTACATATTCTGGTTTCAGCACGGCCCTTTTTGAAGGATAATCGAGTGGTGGAAGCATGGGCTATAATATTACCTCCAATAGGTTTCTTGGGGTCAGGGTTGAACATTCCGGCCATACCATCGACCTGGGCAACCACCTGATTGGTGATAACCACCGCGATTCCGAACTCATCAGCCAATCTCTGCAATGTACGCATATACTTCGCCACATGGGTTTGACGAGCACTAAGCTCTCCTCTACCTGAATAATCCGTACGGTAGAGCGACATGATGGAATCCACAATCAAAAGCGAGAACCGCGATTCTGCCATCATTTGAGCTGCAAGCGAGAGAAGCTGGAGCTGATGTTCGGCGTTGTAAGCTCGAGCATACGCCACATTGTCCAAACAATCATTTGCGTGAAGTCCATACCTTTCTGCAATCGAAACCAACCGGTTGGGACGGAAGGTTCCTTCGGTGTCGATGTATAAACATTTACCTTCGCCACCGCCCATTTCCACTGGTAATTGACAGGTCACTGCCAAAGTGTGGCAAAGTTGAGATTTTCCGGTTCTGAACTCACCAAAGACTTCGGTGATGGAACCAGTTTCAATACCACCTCCCAAAAGGGTGTCTAGCTGCTTGGAACCGGTGGTGAGACAAATGAGTTCCAGTCGACGAGAGTGGAACTCTGACGCGGTGGTGAAGCCAAGAGGCACGAGCTTGGCGGCTTCATTGGAGATTTTGTCGGCCTTGGCCTCACTGATTCCTTTGACTCCTACAAGGATTCTTTTTGGGGTGTACGCGATACTTTCGATGGTGTGATACCCTTCAGCCTTGAGTTTTTTGATATCACCGGAGGTGATTCCGTTGCCTTCGAGCTGTTCGATGAGGAGGGGCCCTGAGGCGCCATCGTCGTCTTCTTCGATCTGGTCTGGGCGGGCTTCTTCAGCGGTCATGATGGTGGCAATACGCGTTGTTGTGTTTATAGATCAGTCGCGTAGATTTAAAGCGACATCTAAGAGAGATGCGACATTAAATATCGAGCAACGACATTCAGCAGAGATTTATTAACCCATACTAATGAGATGTTAGAAATTTACCTGAGATTTATTAACCCATACTAATGAGATGTTATGCAATTCACTCGGGTCTTCTAAGTTCGGAATCTTCTAAATATCATAAATTCAATTCTGGGATCTCCTGATTCAATACTTATAAAGAAGAATTTATTCACTTATAGGGAAGAATTAATTTACTCGTTGATTCGCTCATAAATCTTGGGATATCCTGATTAAATACTTATAAGGAAGAATCAATTCTTTTATGAAAAAGGATTAATTCACTCATAAAGGAGAACTGATTTTCATTGATTCGCTTCGCTCATCATGATTACGACATCGCACATGTCAATAGAACGACATCCGTTCTGACGACATTGTCGTCTACATCGCATCGTATTTGACGGTTTGACAATAACTCCGACAATCCTATGACGCTTAATCTTTCGCGACATCGCTTCGCCGGTTTGAGCGCTGGCCCAGGTGAAACACCACGCAGCCGAACCTCCAGGACCACCAGGGAAGAAAACTGGCATCATCAACAATCGGCCTTTCTATAAACACCATTAAGCGCGGCGCATTGCCCGATCGGGATAATACAGCGAATCGCGCTGAGATTAGCAGAATCAGCGGAGAATGACTTGCAATGCGGAACAGCGAGAATCCACGATTAAGGGGTAAACGGACCAAAACCCACCCCGTGGAGTCACCGAAAAGGAAGTGACGCTCCCCCTTCGCTTCACCCCCTTAATCCCCTCCCCTTGTCTCCTTCTTTCCTTCTTCAGTCGTCGGCCATATCGGTGCTCCCTCCTTGCTAGTGACAGTCGCACGTTCACCGCATCCTCGAATTTCTCGGTGGGGGATTTTCCCCACGATCCGCAAAGCTAATTTCGTGATCTCGCTCCTGTGCTTGACACCGTAGCATCGCCATAGTAAGCGGACCGAATCTATAGCAGTTGCAGCAACGGTATGTATCCCATTCGGCGATGCAGTCGCGGTACCTCGCCCATGTTGTCTTGCCTGATCCAGTAACTATTGTCGCCTACAGATTTCCGGTATGAACATTAGACGATGCCAGTGTGCGCCGCCCGTTTACCTTCCGCAATAGGGCATCGTAACATAGTGGTACAAGCAGAGGACGTGCGCCGCCCCAGAGGTAAACACCGCCAATGCCAGGAACAATCATTTGGGTGCTCCAGTTGTAAGGTATTGTTGTTGTTGTTCGAACGAGCCTACTTCTTTTATACGGATTCATCTGCTCAGCTCTCATCTTGGCCCATCTTTCTTCCGAAAACACCCCCCTACATCCTCCACGCCATGGCCTCTCAGGTAATGATGCTCGCCCCCGAGGCCACCTCGGGCTCGGGTGATCCTGAGCCCACAAACCACAACTCCCAAGATACCACCGTCAATTCCACCGTTTCCAGAGCCGCCAAAAGAGTCCACCGGGAAGTGCGCTTTGGCGCCTACATCTTGGGCTCCACCTTGGGTGAAGGTGAGTTTGGTAAAGTCAAACTTGGCTGGCGTAAGGATGGGAAACATCCTTCCCAAGTAGCCATCAAACTCATCAAGCGGGACTCCATTCTCAAAGACTCGGAGCTGGAAATCAAGATCCACCGTGAAATCAACTCCCTCAAGCTTTTGAACCACCCCAACATCGTCAACTTGGTGGAAGTGATGAAATCCGGTAAATACATCGGAATCGTGCTTGAATACGCCAGCGGCGGTGAGTTGTTCGACTACATTTTGCACCATAAGTACCTCAAGGAAAACGTGGCTAAGAAGCTCTTTGCCCAGCTCATCAGTGGTGTCGACTACATGCATTCCAAGGGCTTGGTCCATCGTGATCTTAAATTAGAAAACTTGTTACTCGACAAACACAAGAACGTGATTATCTCCGATTTTGGCTTCGTCAACTCTTACAACCGTGAAAAGAACGATCTCATGAAAACCAGCTGTGGTTCGCCCTGCTACGCCGCTCCAGAACTCGTGTTGACTCAAAGCCCTTACGAAGGTAGAAAAGTTGATATCTGGTCTGCCGGTGTCATATTATACGCGATGTTGGCGGGTTATTTGCCTTTTGACGACGATCCCGAAAATGAAGATGGTTCTGATATCGTCAGACTTTATCACTACATTTGCAAGACTCCATTGACTTTCCCTAAATATGTCTCGCCGCTCGCTAGAGATTTATTAAGAAAGATCATTGTGCCTGATCCAAAGAAGAGAATCACCATCAACGAAATCAGAAACCATCCTTGGTTATCTCCCCATGCCAACTTGCTTTCAATCAGACAACCAGAATGGGACAGAATCCAGAAACAAAAGGAAGATATCATGTCCTCTTCTGCCAGACAAACTGCAAAGGCCCAGATGCCTCCTCAGTACAACCAGAACAAGCGGTTCTCCATGGTCAACGAAAGAACAAACAGCTCTGCCCTCATGGCCAATGCAAGCAACACCAACCCCATCGCATCGAATTTGCAAAGTGCTCCTTCTCACGGCAGGTCTTACTCCTCCACTTCGATCAGCCAGCTCTATTCGTCCCCTTCCACCTCTTTCTCCATGGCCAACGCGGTGGCTTTGCCAAAAACCACCGGATCAACTGCTTCTCCAGTTGCAAACTCTGCATCTCAAGCTTCGCAAGAATCCAGCTCGGTGTCAAGCTCGCCAACCAAATCTGGCTTTGTTCCTGGGCATTCCAAGTCTGCATCTCTTTCTACTTATCCATTAGCATCCAATGCTTTGAAGGCAGTGGTCATCGATGACAACAAGCGTAATTCAGTCACTTCTTTGGAGTCCTTGAACTTGCAAGGGGCTCCACTCTCAACTTCGCCAACCAACAAACATTATACCACCTCCAGTGCCGGATACCATTTCCCACCTCCAACCAGTCTTCCAAGATCTACCACTTATACTGGAACTCCAATCTCCACCATTGTTGAAAGCCCTACCAAGAGACCAGAACAAAGCCCAATGCTTCCACCACCTGCGGCCCCAATTTCTGCCAAATCAAACACTTCTTCTCGTGAATCAAGCAGATTGCCTCATTCTACCAACAAGCCAAGACCAACCTCATACCACCCTTCATCTATGACTTCTTCTCTTTTGGCTGGAGGAAACGGTAGCACTTCTGCATTATTGGACTACATCAAGATCCCATCACCAATTAACTTGCCAATTCCACAATTCCTCTCGACCTCTCCAAGCAAGGCCTCTCCTGTTTCGGAAATGTCCGAGGAAACTGTCAGATCACAACTGAATACTCCTTCTAACAGATCGCCATCTCATCCAGCACCTTCTAGAAAGAACTCGGTTGTGACCCATGTGCATGTTAATGGTGTTTTGAGCAACGATGCCGAATCGCCTGATGCTTCCAAGAAGAGAAACTCGGTTTTGAGCTATTTGGAAGACAAAATGGACCAATTGGACCTCACTGATGTCCAAACAAGTCCTATCAAGGGTAGTTCTGCTTCTCTTGTCACTGGCCTTTCACATGAGGTTGCATTGACTCCTCAAATCAACCAACTGCCTACTTTCGACACTCAAACGGTGTCTCCAGCAGTGCAGATGGAGGAGAAGGCCCACTGGAAAGATAAGATTGCCAGTGCCACTCCTTCCAGAGAAGTCACTCCTGAGTACATCGAAAAAGAAAAACACTTAAGTCTGACTGTGGAAATGGTGCAAGAGAAGTCACAGGAAACTGTGGATTCAATGCCCAAGAAGGAGAACAAGCTCGAGGAACCCTTGAGTGCCAAACCAAAGACCAGAAAGAAGTCGACCACACCACCGCAAACTACAAAGGCAGAGAAACAAACTAAGAAAGTTCTGAGAGATGAGGAAAAACAAGCTAAGAAAGTCGTTCTGAGAGATGAGGATAAGGAGAATAAAGAGGCTCGCGAAAACAAGAAACGTAACCGTTTCAGCTTGTTATCGTTATACAGCAGTTACAATGCCCCGGCTTCGGCGAACGGCAGCACCAGTGATGTCGCCACCACGTCCACCGTCTCCTCCTCTTCACATTCGGTTCACTCCAAACGAGTTTTGGAGCCAACCGATCTCAACGTACCTCCTGCATCCAATTCCTACAAGGAACAACAGAAAAGAATACATTCGGGCTCTTCTTCAGGCTCGCGAAAGACCAACCATTCGGGCTCCACCGGTGACTCCTCTGCTAGTGGCAAGGAAGCCAGTGCCGCACGGAAGGTGATGGACTTTTTCAAGAGAAGAAGTGTGAGAATCGGTTGATTTCTGTGATGCTAATGAGTGACGACTATTTTTATTATCCTTATTATTAAATGTATTTTGAATACTTCTGAACCCCTAATACTTAATTGTTATGCCTAATGAATGCTACTGGTATATATAGCTAGATTGAATGCATAAACCTATTGACAACTGAAAAATTAACGAAGCGTAATTTTTAATTAACAAAAAGTTTAAACAAATCTTGAGCGAAACTATAATTCTAATTGAACAATAGCCGGAAATTAAGCTTAACTGTTTCAACGGAAATTAATCGAAAGCCAAAATTCTAATTGAACAATTGCCGCAAATTGAGCTAAACTCTATGAACAATTAAACGAGCAAAATCGAAATTCTATTCGTGCATTTGCGGAAATTGATCTAGATCGAATTTCTAAGTTGTCTAGAATTGCCATCAGTGCAGCCGGATCATTTCCTAAACAGACATTCCTGGCCGTTAGCCATTCTCGGCTCAGACGTTAGCCAAGATGTTAGTACCAGTTTATTACGTAATCCTCTAGTCAGACTGTTGCATTACCGAGTATTGCTGAAATTTTGGCCCCCAATTTTGATGTGACTAATATCCCAAAATTTTACCTCCTTCGATTCAGCCCCATTTCGGTTGACCTCTCCGCCTTTCCTCTTCGGGTCGCCCCTTCGGTCCAGTTTCTTCGGTTTTGCCAATTTCAGTTACCCCATCTTGTGACTAATAGGTCGTGCGCCTACAGACCCGCTAAATCCAGCCACACGTGACTCTATATATACATCGGCATCGCCTTCAAGCCAATCCACATCATCACTGCCAACAACATGGAAGAGGATATTGATCCGGGGATCCCCACCCCCCACGAATCACCGCCGCATCTGCCACCAGCCGCAGCTCTGCAAAAAAGCTACCATCCCCATATCATCGACCTCGAATCCGAACTCGAATCCGATAAGGACGACGCCGATGATCTCACTGCCTCCAGTGATCTGGAGGCCTCAGCTACGCCTGAAGATTCCGATTTCGCCACTGCGGCCGATGCCGCCGACGGCGAGTCCGAATCCGACGACGACTTCTCCAACGAAACGCTTTCCTCCACCATTATCCGTGAAATCCAACAAGGTCTCTATGTCTGTCTTGTGTGTACCAGTGAGATCGACCAGGACTCCAAGGTCTGGTCGTGCCGCTCGTGCTACCGTGTCTATGACTTGGACTGTATCAAGGACTGGGCCCTCCGGGGGTCGTCCACCGATAAAGCCAGCAAGAACTGGCGGTGTCCCTCGTGCAACATCGCCACCAACAAGATCCCGCTGCGGTTCACTTGTTGGTGTGGGCGCGTATCCAATCCCTCCAACAACGAGTTGGTTCCCTTCAGTTGTGGCAACTCTTGTACTTACAAGTACGAGCTGTGTATCCACAGCTGCAGTTCGATCTGTCACCCGGGATCGCACCCCATTTGTGGTGCCATGGGCCCTTTGATGAAGTGCCATTGTGGCAAACAGCAAAAACAACTCCCATGTCTTATCACCCCCTACGAGACGGGGTGGGCTTGCCCTGACGAGTGCGAAGTTACACTTTGTGACTTTGGCCACAAGTGTGACCAGGGGTGCCATCTGGGTTTTTGCGGGTTGTGCGAAATTGATATCAACATTAAGTGCTACTGTGGCAAGGAGCACTTGGACATCAAGTGTCACGAAAAGGACTTGAAGGAATGTAAGGATGCCACCGGCGAGCTGTGGGTCGGAGGTGCTGGCTGTGACAACACGACCCGTGTTTTCTACGATTGTGAGGTCCATTTCGAGGACCACGCGTGTCAACCGCTTGAGTTCAAAACAGAGGTGTGCAAATTGGCGCCCTCCAAAGTCACCACCTGTTACTGTGGCAAGACGAACGTCCAGAACAAAGACCGGACCAAGTGTACCGATCCGATCCCAGAGTGCGACTCCGTGTGTGAAAAGCCCTTGCCTTGTGGCTGTCTTTGTTTGATGAAATGCCACGAAGGCGAGTGTGAATGTCACAACTATTTTGATTACAAGTGCTCTTGTGGTCACGAAACATTCACCGTTCCCTGTAAGTTCCTTCAGGAGGGCCAGAAACCGAAATGTACCCATAAGTGTCAGGCACTTCTCAACTGCCGCAAGCACTACCATCGGGAGACATGCTGTCAATACGAAAGGGTGGCTCAGGATAGAGAAAGACAGAAGAAGAAGGATATCCGGAATAACGTGCGGTCCACTTTCGAAGACGATATCATGAGCTTCGAATCCGCTCATATTTGTACTCGTCCTTGTAACCGTTTGAAGTCATGTGGCCTCCACTACTGTGAAGCCTTGTGTCACAACGGGCCTTGTGGAGTCTGTTTGGAGTCCAGCAACGAAGACTTGGTCTGTCACTGTGGCAAAACCAGGATCGAGGCTCCTGTCAGATGTGGAACTAAGCTCGTGTGCCACGAACAGTGTATGAGAGACAAGACTTGTGGACACAGAAGAGAGGTGCACGAATGCCACGAAGACTCGGTGAGTTGTCCAAAATGTACTGTTTTGGTCAAAAAAGCGTGCAATTGTGGCCTTAAAGACGATGTTCCTGGTGTGCTTTGTTCGCAGGACAACGTATCCTGTGGTAACATCTGTACCGTTTTCAAATCGTGTGGCCATCCATGCTTGAGAGTGTGTTCTCCCAAGTGTTCCAAGGAGAATATCCACGACAGTTCCACTGTGTGTAGAGCACAGTGCAACAAAATTAGAACCAGTTGTCCTCATATTTGCAAGCTTAAATGTCATTTCAACAAGGTGGGTAAAAGCAAGGACTGCGATATTGTCCGCTGTACTGAACCTGTTACTGTTACCTGCGAGTGTGGTAGAATCGAGAGAAAAGTGCCATGTGCCAGTACCAAGGAAGATCCAAGTAATATTGGTAACATCTTGGATTGTGACGAAACTTGTGCCCAGGTTCAACGTGATAAAGCTTTGAGAGAAGCGTTCAGCTTCTCTTCAGAGGATGCCAAAAAGATCAAGGGACAAGACTTCATTTATCCTGATAGTATTTTCGACGTTTATGAGAAGCAAGTCAACTGGTGTTCTCGTACCGAAAACTTAATGAGATCGTTCGTTGAAGATTACAATATTCAATTGGAGAACGGTATCAAATCACCTAGAAGAACTTTCCATTTCCAAGCAATGAGCAGACCACAAAGAGCCTTCATTCATGAATTGGCAGAAACCATGAACTTGTACTCGGAGTCTCAAGACAAAGAGCCCAAAAGATCGGTGTTCATTGTGATCACTCGTTTGACAAAACTTCCTATTTATTCCATCAGCGAAGCTTTAAGGTTGAGAAGAGAAGCATTGTTTGAAGCTTCAAGAGCGGCTCTCACTTCATCTGAGGCCAGCGCCTCCAATTTCAACGCTTTGGTGATCCAGGACGTATTTTTCGGTATTTCCAAAGACGACTTAGAAGCCGCATTGAACGGTGCGATCACAAATTTCAACCTTGAAGGTTACAGTCTCAGTTGGATCCGAGACTCCACCTTTGTTTTTTATTCGAAGGAAGAGTCAAAGAATAAATTTGAGGAGTATGAAGAGGACTTAGCCAAGATTCTGGGTGTCTTCAGAACAATCTTGAGAGAGAAGTCCCTTGCCTTTGATTGTAAGCTATGCTTAGTCGACGAGGAGGCCACGATCATTCTCAAAATCGAGAGTAAGAAACCCAAGGAGAATGTCAATTTGTACAGCGTTCTTGGCTCTGAAGGCTCGACATCTGATGTGAATAAAAGTGAAAACAGCTTCAGTATCTTGAGTCAAGAAGAGGATGAAAGTTCAGACCAAGAACCCTCCTCTGAAATTGAGACTAAAGATTTGGAAACTAAGGATTTAGAAACTAAAGAGGAAACTAAAGAGGAATCCAAAGAAGAATCTCAAGATTTGGAGACTCAAGATTTGAAGACTGAAGATTTGACTGAAAACTTGACTGAAAAGTTGGAGCAGGTCTCGGTTTCCGAAGCTACACAAGCAGCATCCGCTGATGATATCCCACCTGCAGAAGAGACTCAACACATCGAGTCCCTGACTGATGAGGTCGCGAGCGTGCTCCAATCCACTTAGACTTGAGCCTGGTGCTCTACGCATTTGGATAGTGCCGAGCAAATAGCTTGCATTTGCATTTTATCTTATGTATACACTAATATTTACACTTGAGCATCTTGCACTTGTTTTCCACTGTAATTATGACTCTCTTTAATCTGAGAATGCCTAATTATGACTTCTTGAATATCCTTAGTTTCAGTATTATCGTTTTATTTTTCAGTATTATAACTCATTATTTATTCTGAGGCGTCCTCAACTTGAGCTTTCTCGCTTTCTTTAATTTCAGTAGTTCCCTCAGATTTCTCGCTTTCTTTAACGTCTGTTACTTCACTTTTCTCACCATCTTCTTTAGTATCAGCACTCTCACTATTTTCACTCTTCTTCTTGTGTCTTCTTCTCTTAGGCTTCTCCTCTTTGGCCGGCTCCTTTGATTCTGGCTCTGTCTTCTTTTTCTTGACACTCAAAGGATTGGGTCCCTTGGGTCCCTTTCTTTTCTTCTTTGCGGGTCCCTCTTCTTCTTCTTCTTTCTTTTCGCCCTCCTTCTTGACTTCCTCCTCAATAGGCTTTCCAGCATACTTGGCATCATTCAAGCCCTTGGTCAACTTCTTTCTCTCGAATCGTTCCGAAAACTTGGCACTAGCATCAGATAAGGGTTCCATCACCATAACGGAACGGTTCATGTAAATGAGGGGTATACCCGGGATCTTACGCAACAAGCGTCTCAAATCGATGCTTTGAGAGGCCACGATGTATCTATGCTTGTTTTCACCTTTGATATTGGTGATGGATTCTATGCACTTGTTTGGCTCAATGGGTTCACGATGGTTACACTTTCTTCTTTCAAAAGTCTTGGCCAAGTCAATAGCTTGTTGGTTCTTGCTATCGTACAAAGCCTGCATGCAGCATTGGGTGATCATCGGTTTGGTTTCACCTTGAACCGTTCTGTTCAAACCTTTATCGATCTCGAAGGAAGCACCGCAACAAGTTAAGACAATTTCGGCGTCCACGATGGTTTGGAAGGGCTCTCTGAATTTGAAGGTGTGGAGGTACACCACCATCTGCTTCTTGTAAGCTTTGGCTCTCTTTTGTCTCATTTTGGTGTGGATGTATGAACAGAGTGATGCGATGAGCTTAGATGGATTGGGGGAGTGCACATACGCGCACTGGCTGCAATTTAGAGTGCTAATCTGAAAAGTATATGAAATAAATCTATGAAGATATATAAATCTAAAGATCTAAGAAATGTGAAAGTCTAGGCTTCAGGGATATGAGAGATGAGGATAAACTCAGCAGTAAAGTATCGTTTGGATAGTCACCAAAAACTCTGTAAGAAATTTCCAAGCACACTCTAGATGGACTCTTTTTAATGAGAAACTTCTCAATTATGAACTCCTGATTATGAATTCATGAGCTATATTGACTCGCTTCATATTTTCATCCCAGTTAATCGATCAGAGGAGATTATTCCATTTTCCTCGTTCCTTTCACCACGATCGGAATCATGCCTCCGGTAGGAATCGTGAACTTCCGGTGTCCCACCACAGTGATGAAGGAGCGGATGGTGCCCGCATGCGATGTAATGGAGACAAATGGGTCCAGACCATCGGCATTCTCCTCAAACAACTCTTGGAGGACACCATTTACTCTCAAAAACTGTTGGTTGAGCGTTTCGCGCACTGGGTTATATTTCGCGGCCAATTCGTCGGACTCTGAGAAAGACTCTGGGAACACCAATTGAGGAAACTTTTCTTGTAGCTTAGATTTAGACGATCTCTGATGGCACAAGTGTACGCCAATAGTTTCTCGCAAGGTCTCGATCACCTTAGGTCTCGGGATTTTCTGGTCTTGCCAAGTGATCTGGAGCGTATGGATCGAGCGCAGCAACGGCGAAACGTAGAATTGTGAGGGTAATGGTGCGCCCGCCAGGAGCTGTTGGTTCCAAGCCGCTCTATTCTCACCGGCCTGACGGGTACCGAGCTCAGTGAGCTCGGCGTCAGGACCCCAGGTGATCTCGCCGTCGGTTCCTAGGAAGCGCCATTTGGCAAACCACTGGTCTTTGGGGTATTTTGCCAGTGCGACGTTGTGCCAACCTTGGCCGTGTCTAGCAAGAAAGAGGACTTTGTAGACAACGTTAGGGGGAGACTCCCGGTTAATTCTATCTAATTCACTTATCAATTGGTCCCATGGCATCGTGGCGCCGAAATTTCGCGCCACATAGTCAAAAATCATATCGTCAGTCTCAGGCGAAGCCTGGTGGAAGAACCCTTGCACAGTCTCAAAAGTCCAGAGAACATCACAATTGGACAATGCCTGGTAGTAGAGCTCGTCCTGATCCAAGTCGCCATGGGCGTCGACCTGATCCCGGGCATCGGGAACCATCGAAGACATCTTCTAGCACTAGTAATTACTGATTTTTGGAGTAGTGGTCTGGATTCTAGTAGGTGACTCTTTTTGCAATGTCGCACCCACCTAAATAAGGTACAGATTAATGTCACTTAATGTCACTTTATGTCGCCTGCGGCTGTCCATAGTGGCTTTGCTTGTCGCACCGCCTAATGTCGCCTGGACAAAGCCGCCCGTTTTGGCCGCTTTCGCTTTGTCGCTAGTGTCGCTCCTGCCAAACTTCAGCTCGCATTAATGTCGCCTGCCTAGGCTGTCCAAATTAGGTACAGGTCTACCTGTAAATCCGTCAATTAGGGTCGCACGCAGACCATTTGCATGTTGGCGAATGTTTTGCTTTGCACTTTATACCGAAGCGAAAGCCGACTAAAAACTACTTCACCCAAAAGACATCTGTGCTTCGAAATCATGCCTGAACCGGACACCATGGACGACACACTGAAGAAGAGAACCATCGAGGAGGTCATCGGCACCGAACCAACGCTGCCGCCGCCGTCTGCTGCTGCAACCGCCGCTGACGTCAAAACCGAGGAAAACGGTTCCCACAACGCCGAACTCGACAACAAGAAAGTCAAGCTCGAATCCAACAACGATGGCGAAGTCAAAACAGAGACCGGCGACTCCTTGGCCACCGATGACGCGTCCCAGATCGTGGTGGTGCCACCAACCGTCCCCCAATTGTTCTACAGTCCACTCAAAACAGGGTTGGTTTACGATGTTAGAATGAGATACCACGCAAAAATATTCACCTCGTACTTCGAGTACATAGATCCACACCCCGAGGATCCTCGTCGTATTTATCGTATTTACAAGCGGTTGGCAGAGGCAGGATTGATTCAAGATTCCTCTTTGGCAGGTACCGAAGATATTGGTCCATTGATGGTAAAGATCCCAATTAGAGAGGCCACCGCTGAAGAGATCTTGGAAGTGCACTCCGAAGCACACTTGCAGTATATTCAATCGACAGAGCTGATGACCAGAGAGCAGTTGTTGGAGGAGACCGAAAAGGGTGACTCCATCTATGTCAATAACGACTCCTACATCTCCGCCAAATTATCGTGTGGTGGAACCATCGAGGCTTGTAAAGCTGTAATTGAGGGTAAAGTGAAAAATTCGCTTGCAATCGTCAGACCTCCAGGCCATCACGCGGAACCAGACACCCCAGGTGGCTTCTGTTTGTTCAGTAATGTTGCCGTGGCCGCCAAGAACATCCTCAAATCCTATCCTGAATCAGTCCGTAAAATCGTGATTATCGACTGGGATGTCCACCACGGTAATGGGACCCAAAAAGCGTTCTACGACGACCCTAGAGTCTTATACATTTCCATACACAGATACGAAAACGGAAGATTTTATCCAGGAACAAAAGCAGGTGGCTCCGATATGGTCGGCGAAAAAGAAGGTGAGGGTTTTAATATCAATATTCCATGGAGACGCCCAGGGGTACACGATGGTGACTATGTCTATGCTTTTAACAAGGTGATTTTGCCAATTATCGCAGAATACAACCCAGACTTGACCATCATCAGTTCGGGATTCGACGCTGCTGACGGTGATATCATTGGAGGCTGTCACGTTACACCAGCGGGCTATGGATACATGACACACTTGTTGAAAGGAATTGCAAAAGGAAAAGTCAGTGTAATTTTAGAAGGTGGCTACAATTTGGATTCCACCAGTAAAAGTGCTTTGGGTGTGGCCAAAGTGTTGGTTGGAGAAGTTCCTGAAGACACGATCTCTTTACAGCCCCATTTGGACACAATTGAAGTTATTGACGAGGTGGTGAAGATTCAGTCCAAGTACTGGAAGTCCTTGGGACAAGGCTTGCCTGCCAAGTCATTCGATGACGTATACGATTTATCCAACGAGAATGAAAGCTACAGTCTTGTCAACGTGGCCGAACCTTTAAGATCGCATCAATTGGCCGATTTATTCAACAAGCACTCCTTTATCTCCATTCCAATCATACCCAAATTCACCGCCAATGAGAAGCCTGCATCGTTCACCACGGATTTACCTCCTAGCTTGGAAGATGTGATTGTTGCCAGTCCTAATATCTATGATTGTTCGATCATTATTTTGACAATCCATGACCCTCCTGACATTTGGGCCAATGTGAACCCCATCAACGGTAATATAGAAGCCAACACTTCGATAGTGTTACAACATCCATTGACCCAGATCATGGCCAAAATAAAGAAGGAGACCGAAGGCAACGATAACATACAATCCAACGATCAAATCGGTTATATCGATATCAATATTCCATCTTATCAGATCCCAATTCCTGCCGGAGCCACTGCTTCTGGCCAATCTCAAAGTTATAATCCAACCATCTTTGCTCAAGAGCTCTTGTTATATGTTTGGGATAATTATTTGGCCTACTTCTCCCAATTGAAGAAGTTGGTCTTTGTGGGATTCGGCAATGCCTACCAATCGATCGTCCACTTATATGGTAAGAGACCATCGCAAGAAATCAAAGAATTGGTGAAGGGAACGGTGGCTTTTGTGAGTAGATCCAACTTGAAGTCATTAGTCTTGGCAATGGACGAGTCAATGGTGGACTGGTACTATCAGAACTCAGTCATTTTCACCAGTTGTCAGAACGCTTGTTGGCAAGGCGCTAATGGAACCGTTGGCAGGGGTGCTCCAAGCAAAGCGGAAGCAAACGGAAATGATGATGGTAGTAAGAGACCCAGAAGAAAGTTTGGAAGGGTATTGAAAGCCAATTCCGATGGTCTTTACGACGTGATAAATGAGAAGTTTGATGAGGGAATGGACTTCATTCTCGATTCCGTTGAGGACTATTCTACAAGTGATAGTAATAACTAAGCTCAAGAAGAATATTCACAGTATTACCCGCAATTTGAAAAGCTTGAGCGATAGTCTGAAAAGTGTTAGCCACAAATCCACTTGGTATTTCATTTGGTTATGGAAAAGAGGGACGGTCCCAATAGAAATGAACTAGATAACAAGTGGTATTCTCAATGATGTTGCTGATCTATAAATTTGATTGAAAACTGTCCACAATCTCCTTTTGGATGATCAATAAGATCCAAAGATGTTAATTCATGGATGCATGATCTTATTGTGCTTGTATGTAACGTGTACTCTATAAAGAAATGTATAATTAGTTGTCAGACAATTCACTATAAACGTACATTAGACGTAACTGGGGAATCGCTTCGAAAACTGTTTCTCCAAATCATCGATGTCGGGAACCGAAATATCACTCGAGGTACTGAGTCGTCTATTGGCATTGATATCCGGCTGGGCAGTTTTGAGATGTGTGGGCTTGACCGGCTTAGGAGGAACTTTCTTGAGACTAGCTTGGTTTGGTAATTTGGGAAGTTGCTTGGTATGATCGGGCTTTTTAACCAAAAGTTTACTTGCTTGTGCACTAACTGGTTTGAGTGACTCGTTGACGTACGGAGCGGTCTTGGCAGGTACGTTTTTCCTCAATTTATGAGAAGACAAGCTTTCAGGAACCTTTGGTGGCAGCAACTTCTTCTTACCGGAGTGATGATAGTTATCATCTTCAGAGCTTGAGTCGTATTGTGGTCTGTTGATGGCATCGATTTCATCAACATCCTTGACCTCAGTGTATTTGCCGTAACCTTCTGCTGTTCTTCTAGTTTGCTCTTCTTGAGGGTTTAACAACAATTGCATTCTTCTTTGAATCGATAATTTCTTAACTGGCTCAGGTTTCTGCTTTTCCGAAATTTGTTCTTCAGGACTATTGTTACTCGATTTCCTGAGACTATTACCCGTCAATAACTGTTTAAGCGAAGTGATGCTTGATCTCTTGGATCTTGTGTTGTTGGAACTGTTAACCGGAGTCAAGTTATCATTTACGCTGTTACCGGTACTGATTCTTCTCAAATTATTCTTGAGCGAAGCTTTCAAGCTTCCACCTGTGTTTTGCCTGGAATGTACCTTATGGGATTCTTCTTCTTTGCTTCTCAAAAACTCCAAAGTTCCATTTCTTTCTTCCTCCACCCGGCGGTCAAATTCGTCCGAGTTTCTTTCCAAGGCTTGCTGAACATAGTTTTGAATAGAAGTTGACGAGTTGTTATGGGGTGAATCGTTTGCATAAATTCCCTTTGCTCTCGATACCTCTGCCCCATAAATCGATTTCGGTCTTGGCTTGAGTTTACCAACCGTGGGGAGATTGACCGTAGCTGACTTGAGGTATTTCAGTTTATCAATTGAAGCAAATGGATCCGCAGGCTTGTTATTCTTGAGATGGTGTTTCTGCTGGGTGGCACTGGGTCTTTGGGGCACGTTTGCTGGTTCCATGCTAGTTTCCACTTTGTCAGAAACTAGCTTTCCGTGCTTGACACTATAAGGAATCACACTTGGAACTTGAGTTCCCATCATTTGTGCCACTTCACCCAATAATTGCACTGCATTGGGTCTTCTACGGGGATCCTCTCTGAGACAGCATTTGATGATATTTTTCAAACGTGGACTGAACATCAGTCCTGGGCGATCGTGGAATCTCAAGGTGGAGGAGCAAGAAAGAATAGCCTGTTCCAAATCTTGCATTGACTCTTGGCTTGGCGATTCGAATGGAGTGGTATAGTAGCACAATTTGTAAAGGAAACATCCCAAGGCCCAAATGTCCAGCTTATCATCTATAGGAAACCCTCTGGACAAATCAATCATCTCTGGTGCTCTATATTGAGGGGTGGTATGGTTCATAATATCTTCTTTGGTAGCTTGGAGCTCTTGGGCGTTTCTAGGCACGGGGATGTAAGGCACCGAGGAGCCGAAGTCACATAGCTTGAAAACACCCTGTCCATCTAAAAGGACGTTTTCAATCTTGATATCTCTATGAATTAAAGGCGGCTCCAAATGGTGGCACATTGCCACTCCGATCGTGACTTGAAACATGATACTGAGAATCTCCGATTCTGTCAATTTTTCAACCAAGCGGGTATTCATCAAATCGATCAATCCTTTGTTTTCACAGTACTCCATGAGCAAGAACACTTCGTATTGCTGATCAGAAGAGCCCGCGGCAGGCGGCGAGACAAGCCGGGAGGCATGGGAGTCGATATAGGATACGATGTGCTTATTACCTCGCAAACGTCTCATGGCGTCTACTTCTTGTCTTAGTAAGGTTAATTGCCACTTGTTGGGCACTACCACTCTTTTCAAACACGCTATGTTGGTACCGTGGAACGCAGGCTCAATATGGCATTTGTAGACGTATGCAAACCCTCCTTGGGAGATATACTTGATGATAGACACCTTGTGGGTGCCCACCACTAGCTTGGTGCCGCCGGGGTAGGCGTCGTGGGGAGTGGGGCCCAGCATTTCCGGAAATGAAGGGGGAAGCTAACCTTTGGGGTCTAAGGGGAAAAGGCTGGAGATGCAAATGCAAAGGATTCCCTCGGGATGAGGTTTGATCTGGCGGATAGGTTTCCGTAGCGTTGCCGTGCTCAGCTGAATGAATTTGTTGATCACGCTTGGGAGTGCATATAGGGCAGGTTCAGGAGTGATTCAAGGCTGGGCAAGGAGAAGTACCTTTAGGAAGCTGGCGTGAATGGGGTGAAAGCAACGGAGCTAAATGAGTAAAGGGAACCATGTTAATGGTGGTGGATTCATCGGATGAACGGAGTTTATCAAAGAGCACTTGACTTCTTGAACGGAGTCATCTTTGGGGAAGCTTTGTGGAATCTACAATCTGATTATCGCGTCGTTAGCTGTACCCCAGATGGGAGGGTGCGTCACGTGGACTCCGATCCGGGTTTATAGGTTAGTAGTTTATTGTTCTGTTTGCCGTATTTGATGCAGATCTTTCTGGAGCCGAAATATACGGCGCTCCAACAGTTGTGCAAGGCTGACCTCGCCTAAACGGCCTAGCTGCAAGATAAGGAGCTCGATCTTCCAATTGGATCGTTTCTGGCCTAAATGTGCCGATCACTAGCGGGGAAAATAGAACCTTGGCGCAAAACGACATTTTATCGCGAACAGCTCTTGGAGAGTAAGGAAAGTCGCACCGCTTACGTAAGCATGCGATCAAGTCAAAGGATTCAGCTCATCTCATCGCATCTCTCTAGACCAAGGGCCCCGCAAAATGAAGCTCTACTTCGAGGCAGAACGCTTTCTCCGCTCAAACGGACGCGACGGAAGCTTGCAGTCCCGTGTTTTCAACGACAAAAAGCTCACTAATTCCCCCAAACATGTCTACGCTGTGGTGTACTCCACGCTTAAATACAAGCCCTACATCATGGAAGTGATACGAAAGGCCAAGCTCAAGCTGGGGATGGCCAAGGTCAAGGCCAGCGACGAATTGTTGATGTTGCTCGTGCATGACTTGTTGTTTTCGCCCAAAGGTCGGATCCAGCTGGGAAAGCACCCACTCAAAGATGCCTTCCTCAAGCACAGAACGCGACTTCTGGCCGAGTTCACCAAGCTCAAATTGAAGCACAAGGTCAAACTGGCCGCAGAGTTGCCTACAGAAGAAGCCGATGGAGACGAGACCCCGGTCAGATGGTTCCGTTTCAATCCGCTCCGCGGCGATCCTGTCAAACTCCAGCAAGCTCCCTGGTTCAGCGCCTTGACGCAGGTAGATTCGGTTAGTGACATTAGCGCTCCGGGGGTGGTGTACCACGACAGCTACATTCCGCACTTATACGGAGTGCACCCACGCGAAAAGATCACGTCGACGCAAGCTTACACCGAGGGCCAGCTTATCATCCAGGACCGGGCACTGTGTTTTCCCGCGCACATTTTGCACGAAGCCGGCGACCACCGGGCGGTTATTGACGCGTGTGCGGCCCCAGGAAATAAGACCACCCATAATGCAGCATACGTTGGAAGCGTCCTTAATTCCGAAAAAGTCGATGCCGCTGGTAGCAGCGACACCTCGCCGGTAGTGTTCGCTTTCGAGCGGGACCAGTCCAGAGTCAAGGTTCTCAAGTTGATGTGTGAAAAAGCCGCCAGCAACCGGCGGGGTTTGATCCATGTTACGCACGCTGATTTCACTAGCACCGACCCCGCTGAATTCTCGCAGGTGACAGGCCTCACGGTGGACCCGTCGTGCAGTGGCTCCGGTATTTTCGGAAGAGCGCTCGAAGAGCAAGATAAAGAGGAGATCGATGAAGACCGGTTGCAAAAGCTAGCGGGGTTCCAGTTCAAAATCGTAAAGCATGCGTTGCTGTTCCCCCACGCCCATCGCGTGGTCTACTCCACTTGTCTGATCCATCCTCATGAGAATGAAAGAGTGGTGGTGGACCTCTTGAAAGATCCGCAGGTGCAAGCGCAAGGATGGCGTTTAGAAAACCGGGCCAGGGTTCTTGCTCAGTGGCCCCGTCGAGGATGGAAAGAGGAGTTTACTGCATTGGCACATGGAGATGAGGCACGCTGCGAGGAGTTGGCCGGTGGATGTGTTCGCGCCGTGCCCAAGGAAGATGGGGGGATCGGATTCTTCGCCGCTTGCTTTGTGCGGGAGCCACCACTTTAGTGCCGGTGGTTTAGCGGGGGCAGCCATAGTGCTAAGTATAGCGCCAGTAATTTAGAGCGAACATCGGTGCCGGTTACGAGGAACCCTGAGGGTCGCTTGCGATAACAATCGGACCAATGTCATCTGTATGTAGGTGAAATCCATGCCTTTCGGCGAGGTGGCCGCCCATAGTACTATTGCCGTAGTTAGTATGCAGCTCATGCATTATCTTGAGGTCCAGTCGTGACAGGACCCCGGTGTGGCTTCGGCGCGTGACTGAAGCCCAGTTGCGTGCCCTGTCACCGGTGGTTCCGCCGCTGATCGCAGATGCAACACCTTTGGGAATGTCCGGTACTACGAGCCCCAGTCGTGTCACCGTATCTTAATTAGCGACCGGGCGGGGGCCAAGACTTCCATCTCAAATGGAAGTGGTGCCGTCGCTGCTGATCTCGACGAGTTTCAATTGGAGCATGCACCTGGGGCGGTCCAATGACGCCTGATGTTTTGTTCTCTCACAACACAACACCGCATTCGGCGTTCGTGTTATGGTGGGTCGACGCAGATCTTCCGGTCACGTGAAGTAGTGTCAAGCCGCTGTCGGTAGCTCCATTGGCTATCTTTCGGACGAAAATCTCCGTTTACGAGAGAGAATGCATTTAGTCAATCCGGTCCCGCTCGCGCGCTTGTTCCGGTCTTTGTTTGTCGCTGATACCCCGGTGCATATTTCCCGAAAATAGGTGCCGCACTAGATAGGAAGATTGGTGCCGTCCCTCAAACGGATGATTCCACTTTTACCGAGCGCCTATCAATGATAACGAGGCGATAAGATTAGCGTGGCTTAAGCAGTTAGCCCCCACGACATCAGGGATATCAACTCCGAACGAACCCGCACGATTCGTCCACCGTCGAATCTCAACCTCTCAAGCTTGACACATTGTCATCTCATCCCGTCTAATTCAAAATTTTCTTTTGTTAGAGTCCCCCCGCCCAAATCCGGTCAGGCGGGTGTGTACACTAAGACATGCATCAGCCAGATGCCCCAGAAATCGAACTCGCATGTAGAACAATCTTGCATCTAAAAAATATTGTCGCACTGAATTATGCGGATGCAATCTCAAGTTACTTATCGCTGCCCACTAAATTTGGAGAGCCGGGCGGGCGCTGGGGGTATAAATATCAGAGCAATTTCTGCGTTAGCATCGTTGCCAACGTCTTTTCGTCCTTGTCTATACCCCCCTCTAATTTAAAAGACAAAGATGGAGAAGATTAAACAAATTCTCACAGCCAAGTCTGGCGAAGAACAGGTCGTCGTCACCCACCCAGACTTCGAATCTGGTGACGAAAAACAAGTCCCAGTTGAATTGGTTGTCTCCAAATCCCAAGAGTTCGACCCTGTCACCTCCAACCTCATGGCCGAAGCCTTGGATGACGAATATGCCGCTATCGTTGTCGAAGATGACTCTCCATACCCAGAAGTCAGAGCTTCGGTCCCATCCACCGATGACCCATCCTTGCCTCAAAACACCCTCAGAATGTGGGTTATTGGTATGCTTTTGACCACCCTCGGTTGTGGTATGAATCTTTTGTTCTCCTTGCATGCTCCTTCTTTCAACATTTCCACTTATGTCACATCTATTTTGGCTTGGCCAATGGGTGTCGCCTGGTACTACGTCATGCCAGACGTCAAGATCTTAGGTATGCACCTTAACCCTGGTCCTTTCAACATCAAGGAACACACTCTTATCACTATCATGGCTAACGTTTCCTTCTCCGGTGGTGCCGCTTATGTCACCGACATTTTGCTTGCCCAAAACAGATTTTACGGCTCTGACTTCGGATGGGGTTTCGACATTCTTGCCATCTTCTCTACCCAATGTATTGGTTTCGCCCTTGGTGGTGTCGCCAGAAAGGTTTTGGTTGAACCAGCTTCTGCCATCTGGCCAGCTAACTTGGTTACCACCACTTTCTTGACCAACATGCACGTTAACGAAAATCACCCTGCCAACGGCTGGAAGATTTCTCGTCTTTTATTCTTCGGAACCGTCATGTTGTGTGCCTTCTGCTGGTACTGGTTCCCTGGTTTCATTTTCCCAGCTTTGTCCAACTTCTCATGGATCACTTGGATTAAGCCAAACAATGTTATCATCAACCAACTTTTCGGTTCTTCCACTGGTTTGGGTTTGTTCCCTAACAGTATTGCCTTGGACTGGAATCAAATTGCCGGTTACGTCGGTTCTCCATTGATTCCACCTGCAAGTACCATTGCCACCATCGCTTGTTCCGTTGTGATTATTTTCTGGATCGTCATCCCAGCCATTGCTTACTCCAACGTCTGGTACGCTCAATACTTGCCAATCTCTTCTTCTGGCTCTTACGACAACCTTGGTAACGCTTACAACGTCTCCAAGATTATCAACAAGAAGACCTTGACTTTCGATGTCAAGGCTTACGAAGCTTACTCTCCTCTCTTCTTGTCCCCAACCTTCGCCATGTCTTACGGTTTGTCTTTCGCTTCCATGACTGCCACCATCATGCACACTTGTTTGTTCCACGGTAGAGAAATTATCCAACAACTTAAGCAAGAAGAAAAGCCAGATGTCCATCAAAGATTGATGAAGAGCTACAGACAAGTGCCAGAATGGTGGTACGGTATTGTCTTCCTTATCTTCTTCGGTATGTCTGTCGCTACCCTTAGAGCTTGGGAAACTGAAATGCCAATCTGGTCTCTTATTGTTGCCTTGTTGATCGCTATTGTCTTCTTGCTTCCAGTCGGTATCATTTACTCCAGAACCAACATTGCCGTCGGTTTGAACGTTATCACCGAATTCATCATCGGTTACATGGTCCCAGGTAAGCCAATCGCTATGATGTTCTTCAAGACCTTCGGTTACATCACCAACAACCAAGCCGTCACCTTCGCCCAAGACATGAAGTTGGGTCATTACATGAAGATTGCTCCAAGAACCTTGTTCTCTGCCCAATTTGCTGCTACCTTGTGGGGTTCTATCGTTCAACTTGCTGTTTTGAAGTGGGCTTACGGTAACATCGATGACTTGTGTGCTGCCAACCAAAAGAACCACTACACCTGTCCAGGTGGAAGAGTCTTCTTCAACGCTTCTATCATTTGGGGTGTCATTGGTCCACAACGTCAATTCTCCAGTGGTCAATTGTACTACAACTTGTTGTTCTTCTTCCTCCTTGGTGCCGGTCTTCCAGTTGTCACCTGGCTCATCTTGAAGAAGTGGCCAAACTCCTTCGTCAGATGGATCAACTGGCCAGTCTTCTTCTCTGGTACCGGTCAAATTCCTCCAGCCACCCCATACAACTACGCCTCTTACTGTGGTGTCGGTTTGTTCTTCGGATGGTTCCTCAAGAGAAAGTGGTTCCACTGGTGGACCAAGTACAACTATTCCTTGTCTGCCGGTTTGGATATCGGTTTGGCTTGGGCCTTGTTGATCATTTTCTTGGCATTGAACTTGACCAACACCAACATGACCTCATGGTGGGGTGTCAATGTCATCAACACCATGGACACTTTGGGTACTGCCGTCAGAGTCGTCTTGCCAGAAGGCGAAACCTTCGGTCCAAAGAAGTGGTAATCGTACCAACAAAACTCTTCAATTCTCGCTTTTATCTCCAATAGAAACCTTGGCAGTTTTAGTCTCATTGCCACAACTTAGTAAATAGTACCCTAGTCGCTGTCATTGCAGTTGCTCAAGGTTTGAGTAAAACTTCTGAATTTAATATCGTTAATCGTTAACAAATGTAAAGCTCCTGGGAGTTCTCCTTTCTGTCTTTGTTGAGTTCACTGGGCATACTTTGATTAATGTTGAAGAAAACTTATTGAAAACATAATGACAACATATCAATAATGTGTGGTTAAAAAGAACGTTCGAATATAATAAGAATAATCATTAAGCAAAGCAAAAGGTGTCAAAAGCATTCATTTCAGATTTCTCTGTCTTAAGTATCCACTAGGCATAATCTTTTTTAAATATTTAGCGCTTTGGTAGAAAAGAAGATGTTTTTTATTTATTTGCAATATTGGGTGGGGTTGCGTATTTCTACGATGTTTTGAGGGGATTTTTATTTACCGCCCAACGGCCGTAACGGAAATTGAGTTTAGACCGCCTTGACCTGAGTGGTTAATATCAGCAATTTTGGGTAGTGCTCGTGACATTCTCTCAATCCTATTACACCCGGATTAGTCAAATGAAGGCTTATTTGCAGTGAAGAACGACCCATGACCGTTGGTCGCATATTTGCAAAACCACTGACTCGAAACGGTACTAGAGAAAGAGCAAATTTAATAACCGTGGTCTATTACAATCAAATAGGAGTGTGACAGCTACAAGGTTATGGGAATTAGACGTAAGTACTGGTAATGATGATTTGGACCCGTTGTTGGAGAACATTGCTATAAAGAATTGGCTAAGTACGGCTGGTAGATGTTCGCACTTAAACCGCTCACACTGGAAGAATTAACAGTAACTAATACTAACTAATAGAAAAATCGAAACAACAAGGATCAGTGAGTAATCTTTCCCCATTTCCTCTCATTTAAGATAATTTTCATTCTAAGAGGAGCTCCACGAGAGTCTACTTCGACAAAATATAACATTTATTCCAACAATAAAAGCTTTTGGCTCCATCGCGCTTTAACTATGATGGCTTCTGAACATAGATTAACGAAAGTTATCTCCTTTATCTCTACTATATCTTACTCTTGGCTTCGCCGATAACAGCTCGTTTAGATCACACCTGATAGGTCACATGGCCTTGACAGGTCACACTGTCAAGCTATCACAGGCTACCCCTAGTTGCCCCCTAGTCACTAGAGCTTAAGCCACAAAAGCAATTCGCGGCCAGACCAAAGTCATTAGTATGAATAAACGAGATTGCCATCCTCGTTTAGACTCGCAAGCGATCGCATCCCGTACAGTGGCAACACTAAAGATAACAGCGATAATGTATTGGACAGTATTGAACTGTATTAAAATGTATTGAAGTGTAAGTGCATGGCTTCTTCCTATTGGTCACCAGAGTACTTACTATCGTCGTATGACTGCTCGGGGTCTGCTTGGGCCCTGCCTGCGCTGTCGTGTCGTCAAATCCCAGTCGAAAAGGACATTGTCGCCTCGGCAGTGCGAACAAATGCTGCTCTCGTTCCCGTCGTTTACGCTCGCATTCGATACGAACGCGTCCCCGACAAATCGGGCAGAGGCGTGCCCACGCCGGAAAAAGAAAAGATCAGACGCCATATATAAGTAAAAGTTATTTGTCGCCTTTCGAAGTCCGTCAGAATTTCAACATGTCCGGCTTGATCTCCAACATGATCGGTTCCAATATGGTCAGTGGTGTCTACCACGACTATTCTGGCTTCACCAACGCCACCACCGTGGCCGAAGTGTTCCAGAACTTCAACAAGATCCCATCGTTGAACTTGTTAGAAAAGCTTTGGGGTACCATCTACTACTACATCGGTAACGACTTGTTCGCCACCGGTTGCATTTTCTTCTTCGTTCACGAGATCGTCTACTTCGGAAGAAGTTTGCCATGGTACATCATCGACAAGATCCCATACTTCAACAAGTACAAGATCCAAGATGCTAAGATCCCATCCGCTCAAGAACAATGGGAATGTTTCAAGTCGGTGTTCGTCCACCACTTTGTCCTCGAAGCTTTCCCTATCTGGTTCTTCCACCCTCTTTGTCAATACATTGGTATCAGCTACGAGATTCCATTCCCAAGCTGGAAAACCATTGCTTTCCAATTAGGTGTTTTCTTTGTTCTCGAAGACACATGGCACTACTGGTTCCACCGTGGTTTGCACTACGGTGTTTTCTACAAGTACATTCACAAGCAACACCACAGATACGCTGCTCCTTTCGGTATGGCTGCTGAATACGCCCACCCTATCGAAGTCTTTTTGTTGGGTTTGGGAACTGTTGGTATTCCTATTGTCTGGTGTTACTTCACTAGAAACTTGCATCTTTTCACCATCTGTTTATGGATCACCTTGAGATTGTTCCAAGCCATCGACTCTCACTCCGGTTACGAGTTCCCATGGTCTTTGCACAACTTCGTTCCATTCTGGGCTGGTGCTGACCACCATGACTTGCACCACCACTACTTCGTTGGTGGCTATGCTTCTTCTTTCAGATGGTGGGACTGGTTGTTGGACACCGAGGCTGGACCTGAAGCCAAGGCCAATAGAGAATCCAGAATGAAGGCCAAGGTCGAGGCTTCCCACAAGAAGAACATATAATTATAGATCATAGAGTAATAATATATTCCGTCGTCAGAAAATTGTAAAATGTTAGATGGACTATTATCATACTTAATTCTACTAATTCAATCAAGCCGTCTGAGTGGAAAAAATTCAGCTATATTATGACAATATTTGGAGATCTACAATGATATATTTAGCTCAGATATTCTCTTGGTGAACAATTCTACAACGATGCTGGTATCAAGTATTGTACATTTATTTCCAGAGATGTCTCTCTTTATATGATTTGTATTTGACGATTCCAGAGATCCTCTCTCCTTATTTATTAGGGATAGTTTATAAACTTTTCCATGGCAACTCATTGATTGAATTCCACTATCATCATTTCTTACTTCTTTTCTATCTTGATCTTCACCACCCATTCTCTTATCCTACTTCTTCTTCATATTATTCTCTTCAATATTTCTTCTTTTTTTATATTCTTCTTTCTCTTAATTTCTTTACTTCTTCTGCTTTTCAAGCCAGTCGTTATACTCCTTTCTCTTCGCCACAATATCCACGAAGTCAACTCTATTTTCAAGCTCGGCGTAATCGTTCAATCCCACTTTTTCCAGCAATTCGACCGCCCGCTTCATTTCAATTGGTCTGAGGTACTCGTCGTCCGGGTGCACCGCCACATTAACATTGATATCTTTCAAGCCACCATCGCTCGATTCGCTGCCTGCAACGGTATACGCGGGCCCGTTCTTGATGGACATGATGGCTCCGATCACAATTAAGATGATTCCGTAGACTGTTTCGTGAATGATATCGGTGGGCACACGGGCACTTGAGGTCTCGTGATGCATTGATTTGGCAAGCTGATGGAACTCCATCAGCGAGTATGCGGCGTGGAGCACCATCACTCCACCCACCAAGTAGAAAAGCGTGGACATTCTATATTGACTCAACGACTCTGACTGCTTAGCGCTGTGAATTTGGCTGTCTCGCATTTTGCGCTGATTGCACTTTTGCCCCACGGTCACATGACCCCTAGTTACCATTGCCGGTCCATCCTCCCAACGCCGTTGCTACCAACACCCTAGAACCCAAGCCCAACTCTCAATTCGTGCCGCCGCTCTGTCAACACTATAGTCTTTCATAACCACACCCGTTTTTGTCCGTTTTCGTGTCCACCGTCCGCAACCTCTCTTGCAAGGAATCCTTCCCCGTTGTATTTTTACAGCACACCGAGGCGTCACCCCAGAAAAGCCCTCATCCTATTTGATCGTATTTGCCGGTGCTTTCATCCCACCTGGTGAAACCGCATAACGTGCCATCACATTCAATTCTACCGCCCAGCATTAATATGTCCAATTCTACCGCCCAATCCCCTGTGATCCACGTCCCAGCACCTACCAGTCAGGGCCCCAACTATATCACCTCGCTCGACTGTAAAATCCTTCAGTACAAATATGCCATCGTCAAGCTCGAGCTGGCCATTGATAGCATCCAGAAATTGATCGTCAAATGTACCCCAAAGCCAATAAAGACCGAAGAAACGAAACCAGCCGACGGAGAAACAGCGCCGGAAACAGCACTGGAAACGGCACTGGAAACAGCGCCGAAACCAATAGATACTGAAGGAACAGCACCGGAAACGCCGACCAAAAAATCGCCGGAAGCAGCGCCAGAAAAAGCACCAATCATGGTGTTTGATCTCCTTCCACTCCTCCATTATATCACCCTCCTCTTGACGAGCTCTTTCGCCATCAGTGATAGCGCCTTCCAGGCCAGATTGGAACTTTTGTCCGCTTTCAAATTGGTGAAAACCTCTCAAATCAACATTTCTACTTCAGTGTCACACATCCCTTACGATTACCAAGATACCAACGTCGTTGCATTGCTCGAATTGCCAAAGGTAAACACCGCAATCAAGTGCTTGAGAATATTAGAAATCTTATCAACCACCTGTTTACAAGGATACCAGAAGCGTTTCTCGCAAGCCAAAGTAGAAGCACTGCATTCAAGAGAGCCATTACCTCTGACCTACTACGATAAATTAGACGATTTGGTCAAAAAAGGTCTTTTCGATACATCTTCCGACATAGACTTAACTTTAAATGACCTTACATTCAGCATTCCTCGAGACGATAAATTACTTCAAAATGAGAATTTTATCGAGGCAACTCTAGTGGATATGGACTTCAAGATGATGTTTCTTATCGTCAAGCAAATGCAAACAAACTTGGACCGATTGAAACCAATGATCTTCAGATACAAAACGATCAAAAACGATATTCAAAGCTTACCTGATCACAAATATTCCCTCCACAAAATCTTCTTGTTGACAGCCAGACTCAATGATTTGTATGCCATTTTCAGGCGATTCGGAAGAAAAGTGTATTTGTCTAACTACCAGCATTTGATCGATCAGAAACTCACGTTTCAATCCTCAAACTTGGGCTTCTTCAAGCTGAATCTCTTGAACTCAATGGAGGATATTTTCAATTCTGCGAAGAAGAACGGACCAGTGATTGCAAACTTGACTAGGTTTATCAGACCAAATGCAAGATTTGAAGTGAACCTCAAGACAATTAACGACTTCAGCAACTTTGCAAGTCAAACGTTGGTCATCCTTGAATCCAATATTCAGAAATTCCAGGAGTTTGGAACCAGTTGGTTAACGGCAGAGTTGCGGTTTAGAAAGGTGAACCAGTTGCCAAGAAAGAACTTGGTCGATATTTACCAAAGTCTCCAGGAAACAAATGTACAACAATCCACAAACCCTTCCATTACAGTTACCGGTACGAATCCCGGCACTCCTACCGCCAGTTCAAATTCGCAACAGCCAAGCGGACAAAAGCCAGAGACGTTCCCACTGCTCAATAATCCTACAAAGGGAATTGAAAAGAAATTGAAAAAATTGGATTTCAGTGACCTTGGACAACCAACTAACCGACTTTCAAGATCCTCTTCGATCTCCAGTATCAATAGCAATAATTCCGCCACTCTTGGTAGAAGGGGGTCTATCACTTCACCTAAACGGAATTCTTTGATTTTTCCAAGCAATGGCAGTTCTAAGGTCTCGCCAAGTCGTCCCAGACCGAACTCAATGATGTTCTTGAACCCAAATAATTCACTTTCCAATCTTGAAGCCGAAACCAAAGATAAACCCGAATCACCAATGGGTCGTCGTCGTTCCAATTCGCAGCCATTGGGTGATGCCGCTTCCGCTTCAGCTGCGGCATTGAGCAATAATTTGCCAGGGACCAGAACGGGATCGATGGGTCCAGGATCCAACTTTGGTGTCAAGAGATCGCCTTCGCTTACCAAGAAGACCTCACCCACAGGTTCTTTCGACAAAACGTCACAATCTTCCGCCAGTAAAGTGCAAAAACAATTATTGGCGGTGGCAGAAGAAAAGACACCGGAACCAGAAGTCCCCCAAATGAAAATGAGTGCAAACCAAAGATTACAACAACATTTGAGGAAGGCAGCGAAAAGTGGATCTTTGATGACTCAAGAGAAGGAAGTTTTCACTTCGGTAACTTTCGATCCCAACAATCCAAGTGCCACCAATTTGAGAAGACCACAAGAAAATCAACCTCTAGATTCCGAGGCTGCTGCTGCCGCTGCACTCACCAAAATCAGCGCAGCATCCCCAGTGCCTAGTTCAGGAACAGGTACTACTACCGCTGGCCCTACGGTTTCATTGGCGAAAATTGGCCCTAGCAGAGACCAGGTGACTCGAAGAAACACTCAAAGAAACAGTGTTGCATCTCCAATTTCGGATTTTTCACCAGATCAATCCACGATCGCTTCTTCAACTTCATCTTCAACCTCTAATAGTCTTGTCAAGAAAGTTCGTTTCACTGGAGTTCCGGAGTACACTGAAGCAGAGGACGCTCCTTCCAAGTACTCCAATCGAATTCTCAAGAACTTTGCTGTGTTCAGAAGTCCTACCATTAATTATGCCTTCAAAAAGAAGGATCAAATCCTCAAGCGGGAAGAAAGTATCTCTTTCAGACACCACATGGATTATCCAGGAGAGGAACCTGGCATGGCTGCTGCTAATGTGCCGGTAAATCGGTTCACCAAGATAAAGAGCAAGCTCATGTAGCATATCTTAATAATAGAATTAATACGAGCCAGAAAGTAATATAGGAACAAAAGATCGAAAATAAGTCCATTTTATTCTCATATACCTAAAAATGAGTCTATTTGACCCTCAAATGTATAAGTAGTTATCTGATGCTCCAAATATATATGAAAATGTATTGACGCTTAAAACATATAAGACTAGTCGACTACTTCAAAATTGGAAATATTTGAGTTTGAGCACCTCCTTTACCACAAAAATGTCCTCTTTTCATCCAATTCTACATTTTTATCCTATTCTGCTAAAACTTGAACTCGTAGTAACGGAGCTATGAAACTGCGCACACTAACATGATTCCTCAAGGTACAAATAGAAAATCCGTAAAACTCAGAAAACTCAAATAAAAGAACAGGTAGAAATTTTTTGGTAACTATTCCCAAATTCAACCTTTCAGACTTTCGCTCTCTTCTCCTTCTTTCCCATTTCTATAAGCAAACTAGTGAAAAAGGTTCTAAAAAGGTTTAAAAGGTCCTAAACATTCAGAAAAAAATCCTAGAAATTGAAACCATCAACGAATATAATATTATTCAGAGTTATTGATTCTCTCATTGATATTTTTCGCTCTTCAATTCGCATTAAAATTATTTGCTTCACTCGCTGATTCGCTTCGCTCATCAACTCGTTGGTGTGCATCTTATCTCGCGCGAACTCATCGCAAAATTTCTCTCTCATCTGAAAAATCCATCCATCACAACCACTCATGTCTAAAAGGCCAATAAACGGGGACGAACCCGTCGCCAAGAGACCCAGCATCATTCCTAAAAGCACCAACGTCATCGGCTCCAATGGCTTGTCCGAATGTTTCCATAAAGTCACCACCAGAATGTATGTGTCCTTGGCACCAATGCATCTCAATAACCCCATCAACGGTATCAAAGCACAACATTTAGATCCCTTGATCATGAACTACTTCTCCAAAGCCAAGGGAGTGGTCTTAGCATACTCCAACATCAGATTCGACTCCGACAACATAAGCGTCGACTCCGAAGACCAACCCATTTCCATCGCCAAAATCGAAGGTTCATCTCCATTCACATTTTTATGGGTCACCCTTGACCTCTTGATATGGAGACCTCAAGTGGGCGACGAGTTGGAAGGTTACATCTACATGCAAACCGCATCCCACATTGGTTTGTTGATCCACGATACTTTCAACGCCTCGATCAAAAAATACAATATTCCTAACGGCTGGACTTTTGTGCCCAGCCAAGAGGACGAAGTCAGCGAAGATATGGAGGCTTCCGCCTCAAAGTTCAAGTCCTTCGGCTACTGGGTCGACGAAAACGAAGTCAAGATAGAGGGCAAGTTAAAATTCACCATCAAGGCCATCCACTCCGCCGGTAGAGTGGTGTCTGTGGAAGGTACCTTGATCAAACCTGGTGCCGAGAAGGACTCTCAGCCTGTTTTCAGAGAACGCAGGTCTTCTGCTTCCAACGGCCCAGCAGGCTCTCCAAAGGGCAAGCATATGAAATTTGACGATGAACCAATAGATACCGTGACTGAAATCCCCGAGCCAACTGACGATAATGACTTACCCGGTTACAGCAAAGATAGCGACGAGGAAGTGAATAATAGCGACTCCTCCTCTGATTAAAATCAAAACAACAGGGGTAATCTTGTATGATTAAATTACAAGCACGGGGAAGATCTTGTACGATAGCGACTCTTCGGATTGATTTAGAAGACGTTACGAAGGTCTCGTAAAAAATGGCGATTCTGATATTTTACAAGTCCGGGGAAGATCTTGTAAAAATTGATACAAATAAGGTGAAGTGTGTATTTAACTAGAATAGGCTCTAAGCTATGAATATAGAATTCTAGACTGAAGCATAAGTAGTAAGTGTAGTCATTGGAGCCAAATGATTTGTATTTATAAGTGGGATATTCATAAAAATTTGAGACATAAAAAGAATCGTGAACCATAATTATCCATAAATAAAGTCATACGCCATTTTGGATTAACCCTCTGTACAAGTATACGACCACCAATTCTGAGAATCCCATCGTTAATAAAATAAAATTTTGACTTGTACTCGATTCTGTTCCACCTCTTCACACAATACTTTACAAGACTTTTTTCAACCTCAACATTGATTTCCACCCAATAAATGGAAAACACCGATTCAGGCTTGATCTACCAATAATGGCACTATTATTACTGATAATTTAATATTTCTATTTTGAATTAATCTAGGTCTAATATTTAATTTGGATTAATCTATGCTATTATATACATGTCGTTACATGAATCTCAACCGATTCTAGAAAGTCTATTTGATGCCTGTGTAAATTTTGTCGTGGTTCGTGACCCTACTTTAAGGGTTTGTCGTCGTTGATCATTCTCCAAAGAGCATCCTTATCGTTCATGGAGGGATGATGATATTTTGTGTTCCGAGAACCGTAGAATAACTTGTACCACCACTTATTTCTACTTCCCATGGAATGCTTGCCAAAAGCTTTCTCTGAGTTCAATCTGAAAGAATCACCCATCGTGAGCTTTTGCACCATTTTCAACTTTCTGAAATTGATGAAGGTAATGATCAAACCTTGAATGATTGACAAAACCACAACCATTCCGAACCCCCAGTTAGTCTCCTCAATATAGTTCTTTAAATTCATACCGTAAAATGCTGGCACCAAGGTCGCCACCGTGAAACCCAAGGTATACACGGTAATCTTCAATTCGAATAACATTAAACTGTTTCTGTTGGTGTCAAGAATAATGTTGATGATCTCTTCGGTGACTTTGATATCATTGAGCAAGCTACCAGCTTGTTGCACAATTTCATCACAATGATTATAATAGGACTCTAAAATCATTTCAATGTCTTGATAGCTTTCAACTTTCAGCTCTGGGTTGGCACTTAAATACATTCCCTCCAAGTCCTCGTCGTTATCCAATAATTCCTCGAGAACGTCTTTGATAAGAATCGACTTTTGATAGAATGAAGAAAGCTTTTTCAGCTTAATAAGTAAGTCTTGGAGCTTTTTACGATCGATTTGGTCCTCTAGCTCCGTCAAAATTCGTCCACATGTCATGCTGTGTTGATTCAACTCGGACTCTAGGTAGCTCATCACACTAATGAGAATGCTTTCGAGCGCTTTGAACTCGTATGGAATATCAGATGGAAGCTTGAGCTTCAATTCCAAGTCATACATAAAGATACCCAATTTGGCCGCAATTGATGGGTCGGAAGTATCGAAGATCATGACGGAATCCTTTTTGATGATTGCTTTAATGTGCAGTAAATTGACTAAAATGGAATGCGGTGGTCTTATCATGATGGACGGAATCACGTCGACTGAAGACGTATCGATTTTCCGTAAATCTCTTGGAAATAGGAAATTCTGATTCAAGAAATTCATCTTGAGATGCTTTTGTGATACTCCGGTGATGTTTCCCTTGCTATCGAATGTTGTTCCGGAGACATAGAGATCGTTGGGTGTGATGGGCTTGAGGGCCTTGTAAGGCACCTCTGGGATTCTAGGTTGTTCTATAGGTTCTTCTGTAGCGTATTTTGGCCGTATTGATATGAATCTCAAGGATTCCAAATGCTGATGATGCGATCTCGCTATTGATGGGGTTGCTGTTTTGATGAGATTTATGGTATTTGTCGAGCCAGAATGGTGGAGCCATCGGGACGCCTCTTTAGCAATGTAACGTATCATCTTGATCCGAAGTTTAGCTGAAGACGTTAAGGTGTAATTGTTAAGATGATGTAGTAGTTAAGATGGTATTAAGATGAGTGCGGGATCAGTGAAAGTTATGAGTGCACAAAGAGTGGCGGGTATGAAGAGGCCTTCGTTTATCCTGAAAGCAGGGGTATGGAGATCCTGGCAAGAGCCTATGTAGTGAGATGGTGCTGTTTGAGATGTTTGCCGCTGACAGGTCCGAGTACGCCTAGCGATAAGTTTTTTAGTTGCGCCTGCACAAAAGCCAGGCTATGGCCTAGATGGCAAGTAGACAGAAAATAGAAGTTTAATGAAGATGAGTTAGTGTTGAATAGTGAAATATGGGAATGAAGATTTAATAAGATCATCTTATTGAAGTAGATTTTAAACATGAGTTATTAGTAAATATAAAGTAGTGAAAATTGAAAGGCGAGACTTTTAGCTCAGCTTCCCTAAAGAATTATAAATGTCTCTACACAACTAATCAAAGAACTTTCTGGTGGCAGATGGACCGAACAATTCCAATCTGAGACCGGGCAAGGCAACTTGATTCAAGATGTTCAATCTTTCTTCCAAAGTGTTGTTGACCTCAATTTTACCTGTACCATTGACCACAATAACACCTCCAGAAATGTCCTTGCCCAAGAACTCCTCTTCGTTGACAGTGACGCTGACAGCGAACTTGGCCTTTTCTTCAAAGGCCTTGGCGGCATCCTCTGCAGCCTCCTTGGCCAATGCAACGTCTGCTTCTCTAACCTTGATGCTGACTTCCTTTTCCAATAATGCTAATAATCCTTCTTCGATCAATCCAACCAACACTGGCTTGTACTTGCCCTTGTCGGAGGTGAGCTTCTTCAATTCCTTTTCGGTTTCGGTGAAGATTTCTTCCAAGACTTCTTCCTTGGTGGCCAAGATTCTCAATCTGGTCTTGTTGCCAATGGTGGATTTGGTAATTTGTTGAGCCAAAGAAGCCTTCTTCAACTTTTGTTCGTAGGCAGCATCGATGGCGGCGGTTTCCGATCTGACAATTGAGGCCTTCTCGATTTCGTATTCCTCGTCGGCTTTCAAACGGATTTCCTTAGCCTTTTCTTGAGCTTCCTTCTGAATGAAGGCTTGCATCTTGCTAAGCTCCGATTGCACCTAAACAGTTAGTAAGAATTCGGCATATATCAATTACGATCACGCGAGTGAGCGGCAAACGTACCTGTTCATCTGATAAAGACATTTTGAATGGATTGGGATGGATGTCTCAAGGCTTTATCTTATCGTTTTATTGGCGGTACTTTTCGTTGACCTTACTGGGTGGTAGGCGCACGACACACGAGGAGCGGTACTGAAGTGGCTGCGACACAAATATAACCATGGGAGAATAGTGAGGTTGTAGAAAGGGGAAATTCCGAAAAACATATCGAGTTTGATGATGTGAGTTGTTCTTGTTGTTAGAAAGACCGAATTGTTTATATTGCATTCAAAAATCTTGAGGATCACTCGAAAGAATTGACGGCTGACGAGAGGTGATATATTGAAATAGGAGCTCAGCTCAATACAGAAACTACCTGGTATAACAACTTCAGCAACATCGTAATCCATTCAACTTCCTCGTATATATTGCTGGTCAAAGTGAACTAAAATCTTTGTTAGATTTATTCAAAAAATTTCAAGAATTTGAAAAATTAGAGATTTCACCAAAATAAACTCTTCCTCAATTCTTGAGAGATTTAATCTTGTGGAATTTCATTCCTAATTTACAGTACGAAAATGTACCTCAATTCACATTTACATTTACATTGATCATTTCAGTTTACATTATCTCTCATTCTCATTTACATTTCTCGTTTTATTTCCATTTTCCACCCGAAGGCGTCTAATAAATATGTGCCTAGATAACGTTATCAAGGGCTTTTCTGGCCAATTCGACACCCACGAAGGTGGCAGCGTTGGCTGGGAAGGATCTGGCCAAAGCAGGTCCGACACCGGGGAAGAAGGCCTTGATACCACCCTTGGCATAAATGTTTCTGGTGGTTTGTGCAATCGAGACGTTCGTGTTGGAACTCTGTTGAGTGGACTTGATGGTGTCAATTGGGAAAACACCCAACCACATGGAAACACCAGCAAAACCACCAGCAGTGGAGATAGCCAAAAGCGACATATCTTCACCTGGCGAGGACAATTTCTTCTTCAAGTATTCGTAGGTAGCGAAGTAAAGAGCGGAACCAGGACCGTCTCTGGCCAAAGTGGCCACGGAACCTTTGAAAATGGAACGGATACCTCCGGTACGGTACATTTCCTTGACCACTGCGCCCATACTGTTGTTCTTACCGTCGGAAACTTGCATCATCACCTTTATACGCTCGAAAGGAGCAGCCACCAAGGTGGTTGGCACCGCGGAGATGAAACCGGCGGTGGAGATGTTGGCGATTGTGAATTGTTCTGGGGTCTTGCCGGTGAAGTTACCGACGAGCTTCTTACCCACGTCGTAACCCCAGAAGGAGACGGCAAACATGGGGGTAACACCCAAGAGTGGAGGAAGCACCCCTCTGTAGAAACCGGGCAATCCGTCTTTCACAAGCGTGTTCTTGATACATTCAATCGATGAGTTGTAGAGACCGGTTTGAAGTCTGACCTTGACAAGATCGAATGGGTGGCCGGTAAGCACGGCGCTAGAGGTGTTAGTGGGGACTATTCGTAACCCGGATTTTTGCTATAGAACATACCAGATACCACCGAAACCGCCGGCAGCGAAGGACTTGACGTTATCAACTAAAACACTGTCTACTTCTTCCATTGTTGCTGATTCTGGAACCGAGAAATCTGGGGCACTTTATAGATTTTTCGGACCCTGGCACCCCAGACCGAGGCCCGCGGTGCGGTGCGGTGGTGTGGAGCCGAGCCTGCACATGCTAGTTACGGTTATCGGTAGCGATTCGGTGACAGCTGCGATCAATAGAACTCACAACGGAAGGGATGAAACCAAATAGTAGCTCGTATGTTGGCACAATGGGAAATGCTGGAGGGACTTGTAAGAGCATACGTCTATTATGGTTCTAATTTCTTTTTTGTTCGGACGAGAGGCTTCAGAATAGGGCATATCCGTGGCTGGGCCAGGCCGTTTTTTGCTTGCGAGTTGCCCCACACTATTTACGAGCTTCTTTTTACGCGACAAAAGAATGATCTACCCACTACATATTCCCTCAAGATCTCCTATGTTACTGTATTTTCATTACGATCTCTACTGTAACTTCCTCTATTGTATCGGTATGGGGCTAAGATCTCCTCGGTTTTATTATGCTTCATTTTATATTACTCTATTTTACTCATCTTCTATGCAAGAGTTTGAAAAACGCTCGTGAATTCATCATTTTCATCAATTTTATTGATTCGCTGCTCATCACTTATGAATTTTATATAAACATCAGCGCTATGGCCCGGAGCTCATGGTCCACCCGCAAGTCCTTGATGAAGTCGTCGAGTCCGCGCTGGAACTGCTGGTAGATGTGGCGGTAGATCCGATTTGTGATTGCCTGGAGCTTTTCCTCAGTATCTTGGAGCGCGTCCATGTCTGCCATATCGGCTTCGGCGTCGGGCTCGGCACCGGAGTCAGCGTGCGCCGACTCCAAGTTCAAGATCATCACGTAATTGACAATTAAGTGATTGTACTCTTCCGCACTTTTGAAGAAACGGAATATCGTTTCTAAAAGCTTATATATCTGGTCGATGTAGCTGGTCTTACTGACTTTACCCACTGATTCCTCGTTGATCAATTTGCTGCTAACAATCAGATTCAAGTACGTCTCATGCATTTTGATAATCTCGTCGAAGGTGAGCTCATTAACGTTATGAGTGACCAATTCTTCCTGATTGGAGGAAGAAGCGCCTTTGATCGATTTGATGAAGTCAGGATTGAGGCTGGTCAAAAGCTGTAACAGCTTGTTCTTGAAACCGTCATCTTCGTTCATCTTGTAAAGTTCCTTTGTTTTGAATAATTTCAGCGAAATACATCTCTGATATCCTTGTTCGATGATATCGAAGGATAAATAATGCACCAATGCGTTCATAAACTTGATGAGATTGCACCGAATCATGCCGATTGCATTGAAAGACTTCATGAGCCACACAATCTTTTTGTCTCGTATACTCAACCTGCCATTTCTCTTCATTCTGGTATATTTTGCATGTGTCTTCTTCAATTCACCTTTCCTCAAACTAACGCAATCCAAAGCATTTTCATTCAAAAGGTATTGTAAATGACGGAGCCTCCACAAGAAATTAAACATTTTCAAGTACTGCACCATATGACTATCAAATAAGGAGTTTATTGGCAAATCATCTATTCTGTACTCCAAGGTGAATACTTCCCAGCCGATATTACCATGGATCGGATCCAAAACTCTAGCATCCAAACGTTTGTAGAATCTATTATATTTAACCGACGAATTATCAATCGATTGGGACAATATTTTGGATAAGTAGTTTGATGAGATTGTGGTGGAAGGCTCATTAAAAATTTGAGAGCCGTTCCAAATGATAGAATCAATGAAATCGTTATTTTGAATGAAGTATATTTTTTTGAAGTTGGATAAATGCTGGATCATTTCGTTTTTGGGACCGTGAATGATTGTGGTGAAGAAATTTAGAATACTTTCATATTGCTGACCAATAAGCTCAGAAAAAGCATTCGTGCTCATCGACTGCAACCCTTGATTTAATTGAAATATGATGTAGGTATACTTGCTACTGAACTGGTTTGTCCACACAAGCTCTTTGCAATATTTGTTCAAGTAGATGAGCATTTTACCAATCTGTAGAATCTTGTGGCTCATTGTCTCATCAATGAAGAAGGGTATCCTTTCGGGTAAGAAGATGACAATATCGTTAAAATCGTTTTTTTCGAAGTCGAACTTGACGAAAAATTCATCGCTTTCGTCAATAAGTTCACCGTTAATGATCCAATGCTCTATTATTTGGTAGTATGGTGCTGAAATACTGTTGAAAATTTGGGATGCTTGGTCTTTTATCAAATTGTCACCGAATTTCGTAAGTTCATATACTTGGGATAAGAAATCGTAACCATTACTACCCACCACTTTGTTCACTAGCGAGTATAGAAGCCTTAATTTGAGAATCCAGTCAAAGATGCTATTGTACACGTATAGAAGTGAGGTTGGTTGTGTTTTGAAGAGCTTGTTGATGTGATTGATGTAATGTTGTAGTTGCAATTCCAAGGTGGTTAAAAATGCAGTTTGGATGGGCGAAGATAGTTTTCCTTTATGCTTTTGAACGAAATCATGAAGTTTTTTGTATAATAATGCACACTCTAATATTTCAAATAGCAAACCGGAATAGCTATTGTTGACGTTTGATGGTAGTTCGATCTGGTATTCTGATTCGAATGATAATAGTTTGGAGTCAAGGCCGAGAAGGGTGTAAGAAAGGTAAGTTAAAATGAGATCTTCTGGCATTGTTTCATAGTACTGCTCTATGACTTGAGTCAATGGCACATACGCGACATCTTTGTAGGGAGACGATTCCATTCCAGGGCCCATATTTCCCGAGGAAAACTCACGATTCGCGCGTGTATAGGGTCTGCTTGATGGGATTGCGGGAGATGTGCTAAAGAAGTCGGTTTGTGGGTTTTGGTGGATATTTGTGTGCGCCGGAGTTGGTGATCTTTCAGTGCTGCCTTCTTTAAGTGCACTCAAAAATACCAAGTAACTGTGAATTTGTTCGAGAGACCGGAGTTGACTTAACGACTCCAAGGTTCTCAGGAACGCTTGCCATTCGTCTCGATACCCTTTGCTTAAAAATTGTGTCTTGAATTTGGCAGTCAACTGGCTGATATCATATTGCATTTTGGTGGGGTCTGGGGCGTATTGTGAGGAGGAAAGCGCTGCAAGCAACTCGTGACTCACGCTATTGATGAATTCGGGTCCAAACTCGGCGGGCACGAGCGCCCGGACGAGTCTGTTGGCATAGACCCTAATAAGCTGAGAGTTGTCCATGGTGATGGTGTTGATCCAAACAAACATTCACAGCCAAAAACGCGGTCGGAAAAAGTACGGCACGTGACGAGTACATAGCTTGAGGGAGTGAAGCGATGAAAGAGGCAGTAAAAGAGTAGTAATTAGGTCCTCTACCGATAGGATCCTCTTCCTTCCTCTTCCTTCCATTTCTTTTCCACTTGCTTCCACTTTCTTCAAATTCTTTATTTTACGCCTTATTTTACGAAGGATATTCACCTCTCTTTTGCAGATTCGACCTACTCAATTCGTACTTTAGACTATGTAGAAAGAAGAACTAACAAGGGACCAAATAGCTCATAAGGACCATAGCAATTCTAAGGGTTCTAGGCTTGCTTTTACGGAGATTTCGGGCATAGCCACACATTATGGCTGGAACGGATGCGTTGCCCCTGATATCGGTCGCACGGCTAACAAAACCGATATCTCCATCCCCTCTTTGACTCAGGGTTGACTCTACACAAACATTTAGGCTCTTATATATTGTAGTCATGTCGACAAAAAAAGACACTTTTGGATATAAACACATCCAAAAGCCGATTTCATAAAAAAGTTAGAGAGTTGACCGTTCGGCTTCACGCCTTCAGATCAGATTTCAGACATCCCTCGAGAGAGAAAAATAGATAAAATGCGGGCATGCCTTTTGAGTCAGGCTACTAAGAGCTTTCCACACCAGAGGAAACACCAACTGGTTGGATGACTGGATCCATCACGTTAGGGTTGAGGTCAGCGTCAGTCAAAGCCAATTGAGCATCGGTCCAGATATGTTGGACTTCAGCAGCATTGGATTCACCAACACCGCACAAACCGCCGGCGGCGGTCCAGTCGGTGATTCTGTTCAAAGACAACTCCTTGAAAACCGAGTCAACAGCGCTGATCAACTGGTTGGAGATTTCAGGGCCGTGGCCTGGAGTTGGAGTGATTCTCAATCTCTCTTGGCCAATTGGAACGGTAGGATAGTTGATGGCTTGAACATAAATCTTGTGTTTGTCGAGCAACAAGTCAGAAGCGCGCTTGGCGTCAGCAGCGTTTCCAACCAAAACAGGCACGATGTGCGAAGGGTTTGGAATCACAGGAATACCAATGTCAGTCAAGTTGTTCTTGACGTAACGAGTGTTCTTTTGCTGGGCAATACGGTCCTGCAAAGTGGCACGTTGGTAACGGATCGAGGCCAGCGAACCGGCCATCACCGCTGGTGGTAAAGAGGTGGTGAAAATGAATCCTGGCGCGTACGAACGGAACCAGTCAATCAACTTGGCCTTACCGGTGATGTAACCACCAACGGTACCGAAAGCCTTACCCAAAGTACCGGTGATCATATCGACTCTGTTCATCACGGTTTGGGTTGGAGCAGTGGCAATACCGGCCTTCAATTGGGCCTCGAAGTCCAAGTGCTCAGCAACACCGGCACCGTGAGGACCGTACATACCAACAGCGTGGACTTCGTCCAAGAAGGTGAGAGCACCGTACTTTTCAGCCAAGTCACAGATGGCCTCAATAGGAGCAACGGATCCGCACATCGAGTAGACGGATTCAAAAGCAATCAACTTAGGAGTGGACTTAGGATACTGAGCCAACTTCATTTCCAAGTCGTACAAGTCGTTATGCTTGAAAACGTGCTTCTTGGCACGAGAGTTACGGATACCTTGAATCATAGATGCATGGTTTAACAGGTCAGAGAAGATGACCAAATCCTTGATTTTTTGTCCGAAAAGAGACAAAACAGCGTCGTTGGCGACAAAACACGAGGAAAACACCAAGGCAGCTTCGTGCTTGTGCAAGGCAGCAAGTTCGGACTCCAAACGGATGGCGTGAACGTTGTGGCCCGCGATGTTACGGGTACCACCAGCACCGGAACCGTATTTGGTCAAAACACGCTTCATTTCTTCCAAAGTGCTGACGTTCTTACCCATACCAAGGTAATCGTTGGAGCACCAGACGGTGACTTTGTTTGCTTCATCGGTACGGTGAGCTTTTGGGAATTCCTGGGCCAATCTGTTGATGTTGTTGAAGAAACGGTACGACTTGTCGGAACGCTTTTTGTCCAACTCACCAGACAAGAAACCTTGGTAATCGAAAGAGGATTCTCCCGAAGAAAGGTCGATCTTGTTGCCGGTGAGCAGGTCAGCCTTGAAGGAGTAAGGAGCGGAAGCAGGAGCATTAGTGGATGAGGAGCTAATGGAGGAGGAAGCGGTGGCACGGGCCGGGTTGGAAGCAGACGAGTAAGATCTGGTGGACTCCTTGGCGACCATGGCAGCTCCCATGATAGGACAGTGACGGGCTTGACTGGCCAAGCCACCGGACTGGTTGCTCAATTGGCGCAAAGCTTGACTGGACGAAGCTTTGATGAAAGGGCATACGTTCATAGAAACACGGGTGAGCGACTCCATCTTGAATACTGGGGATACTAGTGGTGGAACTGGGGGCTAGAGAGACAGAACACCTCGATAAAGTCTAAGGTATGCGGGTTTCACAGTATATATAATACCCTTGAAAATTTGTTCGTCTGTCCTACATACAGGCCGTTTTCAAACCGTCAGACGGTGTTTGGTGCGCTTGTGCGAGCTGTTTCTTTTTTTGCCAGGGCGCATCCCGCGAGCTGAGAGGGGACGATTGTCACTAACAATATAACTGGGTGTGGGGTTTGATGGGCTGATAGTCTAGTGTGGTCTATTTGTCTCGGGCGTTTGAATAGAGGAGGCTTCAAGGATGTGCCGGAGACGGGCCGGTGGGGCTGTGGCAGGGACGCGATAGCCTAAAACAAAACAGAAACAGTCGCTTCCAAACGGGGTTTGCTTGGCATTGCACAAGCACTCATTGGCTAAAGGTGCAAATGGCCTGTTTCGGGACGCACTGCGGGCTAGCAAGCGGAAGCAGAGGCCATGTGAAGCGGCGGAACTGAGTCCGAGCGTGGGCGGAAACCGGTCACGTGCCGAGGGGTCGCTGAGTCATGGCAGGGGTCTGGTACCGCGGCCAGATCGTGCTTGCATGAGAGAAGCTGCGCTTAGCAAGGCTGGAACAAGAAGGGGAAGGAGGGCTTACTATTGTGCGCGCCTGGGCCCAATCTGCAGGACGGGTTCGCAAATGTTTATTACCTGAAACGGACAATAGTTTCTGGCCAAATACATACCTTTCTTGTCCGAAAAGGTGATGAAACTGTTCGGTCAATGTACTCGTCACAATAGCCCGTCATATACAAAAGGGCCACAATCGATAGCCTGAAACCGTCCTTGGCACTCAATGCTCCAAGGCGGGGCACTGTAGTGTTGCTTCCATACTGCTGGTTTAAATTAGCATAATTTTCAGTCACGTGGCACATCGTATCTTTATCGAGATTGTGGGGGGTAAGGGTGGTCCAGACCGATGTCTACGATTACAAAAGCATTCATCAGCGTGATTCACGGCACATATCGCCCAATATACGGGGCTTACTCAGACATTCCTGGCGTTCGTTTAGCCTCTTACAGATTTATTTGCTCTTCCGGTATGTTTGTACATCCGATCTAACCCTCCATTCCATTTCCGTTCCGGTGCGCAAATAGGATTGTCCCAATTCGCGTAACCGCCTGGTTTATCTTTGACATGTCAAATAGGTACCTGGTTTTCTAATTCCGCGTAGATTATATCTCGATATGTGACTGATAAGTTCAGGGGACGCTCGGTTGGAATTTACGAAGATCATCCCAATCAAGTAAGACCTTCTACAGGAAAGTAGTGTGGTTATTTTGACTTAAGGTTATTCCGAGGATATCGTCCATACTTGGTGAGGTATTCGCTTATTGTAGACATACTCGCTCCACATTGGGCTTGAAATTATTGTAGACGTACTCCTTCCAGATCGAGGTTATTCGCTTAGGAGTTTCGTAAATACTCGTAGTTTCCACAACGAGGTTATTCGGTTATAAGTACCGTCACATTTTATCACTCTCATTTAAGTTTATTCGCGTACGAATATTTAGAAACTCGTCAGAGTTTATTGTACACATATCCATCAATAGAGTGAGGGTATTTGCTTACGGCGTCGTGGTCATTATCGTCTATTATTATATTTTATCGTGACTGACTAGTAATCAACGTGTAGTTTTTAGATATTCATCGTTCAACTGCTGATCACACTAGCAGCTAATTTTTCGGTTCATATTTCATTGTTTTAATGCTAAATTAGCAGCTAATTTTTCAGTTTATTCATCGTTCAACACTTAAAAAGCTAGCAGCTTACCACCGTTTAACTGTTGATCAAACTGGCAGTGTAGTTTTCGGTTTTGTAGTTCCAGTAGAATTCCACGTTGGCTGGGGTTCCGCTGGTGATGTTACATTGTTCGGCATAGTTAAACTTGCCGATTCTCAGCTCGACGTAGTCCTTGAAGTCGCCCAATTCACACGAGAAACCAGGGCCGGAAGAACAAGAAGGAATTGGCAAAACAGCGTCGTTTACAATGTACCTGACATAAGACGAGTTGCCACACTTGTACTTCTCGGTGTAAATTCTAGCACCTTGAGGCACGATGGCCGAGTGTTCGTATGGGTTTGGGAATGGGATGTGGTCGGTTGGCAAGTCCTTTTCAGGCTCCACAAGGCCCAAAGCAGAGTGGAAGATTTCCAAGTCGGTATCGTGAGAGAAGGACAACCAAACCTTTTGGGCATTGGTCTCGTCTTCCAACAAGGTCAACGAGGCGTTCAACAAGGTGGAACCAATCACGGCGGTCAAGTTGTTACCAGCACCATTAGCGTAGTAAGTAGACACGTCGTTGCCGTAAGAGCGCTTGATGAACTCCTCGTTGGTGAACAAGTCACACATAGGAGAGGCTCCACGCACATTGATTTCGTAGGCACACCAGTCGAACAAGCTGTCGACTTGGCCATGGGTAAGATTGAGGCCAGGGTTGGACTTGAGGAGTCTGTTGGTGATGTCCTTCAAGTAGGTGGTGTCAAGCTTGGCGACGTAGTCGTCCGAGCCGTCTTTGTAGGCGTTACAAGCGTCTCTAGGAGTCAAGGAGTTTGCACCCATCTTGGCGTCTTCGTCAATAACCACAAATTGCACATTCTTGTCGCTATAGTCTTCACCCAAGAACCCACGAGCAAAGTATTCACTGGTTTGGTACACTCTGCCGGAGTTGGAGGTGAACACAGGCAAGGTGGAGTTGACATCGAAAAGCGAGTCGTACTTGGTTCTGAACAGCGCACCGTGCTTCAAAGCGTCGGTGGTACCGGCAAATGGAGTGTTGGCGTTTTTAGGGGTGGTCTCCTTTTCGTAGTAGTTGGGGTCGGAAACGAAGTAGGTGTAGTCGTTCAAAAACGCAAGCTCGCCCTTGAAAGTACCGTTGTAAGACTTGAAGATCTTGTTGATCGCCTCAAGCTTCTTTCCCATGCTGGTACTGGGGTATCTTTCACCATGACGGGAGAACAATTGCACTTGTTCAACGGTACATTGGTCAGGGATGGCAGTGTCGATTCCGAAACCTTGACGTTGGAGGTATGGAGCGGATCCACTCAAGAAACGAATGATGTTGTACTGGTCAACCGAGGCCTGTTGAGGGCTGGCCAAGTTTTGGTAGACTCCTTGGTTAACAAGAAGCAAGCCGTTGTTGAGTAATTTGGAGATTGCAACCATTGTGGTGTGATTGGTGATGGGATCAAAACGACAGGGACTCGGTGGCTATTTATGTCTCTCGAGATCAAGCACTGAAACTGGAACAGCAGCCCTTGCAGCCGAATTGGTGGGGGAGAGATGATCTGCTTTGGCCCAAAGTGCTAAAATTACCATCCGATGCTACACGTGCAGGAACATCACCATCCGCCTTGTTTTAGATGAGCCGAGACATTGGTGGTTAAAACAGCACCACGTGCGAACAAGGCTGCTTGGGGCAGCACTACGGGCGATCTGATTGTAGCCAATTGTGACGCTAGATTTAATCAATGTTGTAATTATATTGTGATGTTGCGGAGGATTCTCGGGGCTTCCCGTGGATCTATTTTAAGTTTGGTCGGCAGTTGTATGGCTCAATCTATTTTAAAGTCGCAGGGCGGCGGCTGTCACCGTCAAGGGCGGGCCGGATTAATATGCTCAAAGTACATAACCTCTGAAATACGGATCCCTTATTACTGCAGAGGCTTAATTCCCGAGAAAGTGCCCATCGGAGCCATCATTTCTGCAGAAGCTTATTACCCGAGAAAGTGCCCATCAATTTCGTCCAATACCCAAGCTTCTGTCACATGTAGGGGTTATGCAGCTGTCAACCGAAAACGTGCGGGTGCAACACTTAATCACGTCAAGTTGCATGCTTACGACGTCGCTGCATGAATAATTAGAGGGTTTCACGTATGATTCTGCCAACGCACTTATCTCGTCAACTACTATTACTTGTATGCTAAGTGGACAAGTTACTACCAATATGCTAAGGGAACCTTCACCTATATTCTAAGCTAGTCTATTCTAACGCTTCTTCTTCTTGTCGCTCTCAGTGTTCACCTTGAGCTTGCTCACAGTAAGCACAGGGATCATGTCGGCAGGTTTTGCCGCCTGCAATATCTCGCGCTCTTTGGGCCAAGCCGTCTCCTGATCCGTACCCGTGGGGTCCAATTTACGGGTGGTGAAATGATGCATGATTTCATTGATCGACTTCCCTTTCTTGGCATTTCCTGGCTGAATCTTAACCTTGTATTTGAACTTAGCTAAGGAGTACCAAGGCGCAAACACGGGGACAGCCCCCACCAACGTGTCCTCCGGGCGAGGGTTGCTAATGAATGAATCGAGGATCTCCACATAATTGGTAGCGGCTGATTCGTCCTCGTGATGTTCTTCCATAATGTACTTCTGGTACTCTCTTTCGTCTTGCTTCTTCTTCCGTGCAGCTGCAGCCGATTCCTGATACTTTTGCTTGTGACGCTCGGCCTCTGCTTCTTGGTCCAATTGCTTCTGACGCTCGGCCTGTTCCACTTGCTTGAGGGTTCCAAGAACGTCCATCCGCATCTTACGCTCTTCTTCGTCTTGGTGCGCATATTTGGTTGCAATTTTCTTCATTTTGGCCTTTTTCCCGCGGATCTTCTTCCCATTGGCAGCTATTGATAGATTCTCGGCTTGGGAGGTAATTGATGCAACTTCTTCATGCTCGTCACCGTTTGTGGCTTCACCGCGATCGACCTTCTCCGCTTCAATAGTGTTGGACTCTGAAGGGTCGGCTCCAGTTCCCTTCTCTTCAGCGTCGGTTCCCTTGTCCGATTCCGGCTCTTGACTTCCGCTCTTCTTCTTACCCATCAGCTCCTCCAATTCCTTCTTCTTGTTATCCATTACCACCTTCAATCCGTGCTCTTCCTGCTTTTTCACACGAGTATCTCTATACTTGTTGGTGGTCTCTTCGTCTCCTAACATGTAAAATCCGAATCCCATCACAAGTTGTATAGGAGGCATATACTCCTTCTTGCCCTTGTAATTGAATGTTCCTGGTGCCATCAAGCTATTATCGAAGTCTTTTTTCGAAATCGCACTACCAGGCAAGAACCATGCCGAAGTAGTGATTTTACTATTCCAAGCAGCAGAGGCCGACATGGCAAACATTCCTGCCAGGAACAATGTCCGAGGTGGAACCGACTCGCCCTTGAATGGATTTTTGATGAACACTTTCAAGGAGCCTTCAATGTCCGATGAGACAAAGTAGTCATTATCTCCGAAATGACGGTAGTAGAGAATATCCACTTGCGATGGATCACGACCTGCCAAACACAAGTATCCTTCGATGGTGACAAACCAATAGAATTTCTCGAACCAATATTTGGGCCTGATTTGTTTTAAGGTTTCATTCTCCTGTTTTAAGTTCTTGGCTAAATCTTGTTGGATCTTTCTTTCGGCATTCTTGAGCGCAAGCTGGGTATTCTTCTCCACTTTTTCTTGTTTAGTTTCGGCTGTTTTCTTGGACTCAAAGTATGTGGCGGCATTGGCGTAAGGAGACAACCCCAAGTCGATCCAACACGAGAGCCCTTTCTTTTCGTCTTTCTTCACATTATTCTTCTTTTGCGCTTTCTTCACTCCACGCTTAGGTGCTTTGAGTTCGGTGTCTGAATCGGAATCAGAATCAGAATCAGACTCGGATTCAGACTCAGATTCGGATTCGGAGCTGGATGAGTCGTCGGAAGCAGAAACTTGCTCTGGCTCTTCATATAAGCTTTCCAGATCGGGCAAAAGCACATTTATCTTGTTTTCCTTCAAGTTCAAAGGTAATTTGATTGCATTGGCCACAGGATTCTTCTTGGCTTGTTCGAGCTTCAAGTAGCTTTCTATATTAGTCCAATCCATTTGTTGGTCGATCAATTTTTGGACCAAACTGGCACAAGAAGCGACCAAGTCAGCTGAGAGAATAATAGCATCACCTTTTTTGGAGTTAAGCTCTTGTTGAGCCACTAATGATGATATCTGTCTATCTCTTTCGTTTCTAGCATGATCAAGTCTGTTATTGGCGTTTTGTTTCTGCTGTTCGATTTTCAATGCATATTTAGTGGATTCGATGGTGGAAAAGAACGTATCCAAGGTCTTGTTGTAGCCTGTAACTTCGATGAATTTGTAATCATCTAAGTTTTCCTTGTAAGGCTTGAAAGGATGAAATTCGTCATAAACGTATTCCAAGTCGTCCTTTGATGATTCGTCTGGTTTGTAAAGTGGATTCTTTTTAGATACAATATAACCAGTTAAATTCTGAGTCTCTGATAATAAATGAATATAATCCTCTTCGGTTTGGTTTAAGATCTTGACGATAAGGTCGAGCTTGGAAGCATCATCGGCAAATTCAACTGCGCTTTTGTTGGATTGAATTCCACCGCCATTCAAATTCTTTTGAATAAGATCCGAGGAGAGGTGACTGGCGTTGACGAACAAAAGCTTGTGAATAGAATAAACTTTGCTTTTTTTACCACTTCCCTGTTGCTCGGCCAAACGAGACTTGTGAGTGGATATCCAGTCTTGGATTTGTTCAACCAGGTAGGTTTTCTTTTCATACGAATACTCTTCTGTGAACAAAGTTCTGTCGAACATTTTGTATGTCTCGCCCACGGCGTATCTGTCATTGTCACCTTTGTTACTCACCATTCTTTGTAAGGATAAGATTTTGTTCTCGTGGTCCAACAACAAGATGTTACCGGCACTGAAAAACTCCAACACCAAATAGAACAACCCATCGCTGAACTCGAACACCAACACTCTATCATTGCCAATTTGTTTCAAGGAAGAGAGTCTTCTTGTTTTCAAGTGCTTTCTGAGCTTGGTGACGAAATTGGAAGGAGCATCGGTGGTTGGTCTGTCGAAATCGGTCAAATGAACTTTGTTACCACAGTCCAAAACGACGACTTTTTTGGAGTCTGGAACGGAAAATTTGAGCAAGAATTGACGGCCCGAGCTTGCCACGTTGTAGATGTTCTGTAAACGGTAATTCAAGACATTTTCGTTCAATTCGCTAGTGATGACTTGCAAATCCAAAGCGGTTATTCTTTGCTGACTGTTAGTATCAGGAGAGGTGTGGTGAAGTATAAGTTAAGCAATTTGCCGTCATTTTATCATTCTTTTGAAACTTATTTTCTATATCAATAGCCATACTTCGATACTTGGCAAAAATCCATTTTTCACATACTTTCATCGCTACTATCTTGTGCCTGATTGCCACTCTCAGATCGGTGAAGAAATTGTAGAGATTGGCGTCCTGCAGATAGTCGTGGCTGCAAGCCAATTGTGAGCAACACTGCAACACCGTCAGTCATGACTCTAACAAGAATAGTGAAGTTAGTAACGTGAATTTAAAAGAAAACAAATATACTGAATGCTTTCTTAACTCCATTTGTTCAAAAAAGAACTCCAGTTGTAATCGAGAAATTCGACTTGTTTATCCTCTCAAATTACCTTTCTTCATACTAAATTTCCCTACCCAGCCTTCTCCTTATTCCTAAACTTAACAGGATTTTCAGCATTTTGAAGGTTTTGTACGGTCTTGACGTTCCTTTCCTCTCAATTGACTTTCTCCCGCATTTCTTGCCTATTATTCTTTCTCTTCGCAGGGTCCACGCATTGGATTTATTGATCTCATCATTTGTGCGACTCCGCAATCCGATAAGCAGATGCCTTCTTCTTCCAGATTGTCTCCCTTGGTGGACGCCATCAAGGCCAACAAAAAGGTCACCTTCTTCACCGGTGCCGGAATTTCTACCAGTGCCGGGATTCCTGACTTTAGAAGTCCCAAAACGGGTTTATATGCCAATCTCGCTAAGCTCGATCTTCCTTACGCTGAAGCCGTGTTCGATATTGACTACTTCAAGGAGAACCCTCGGGCTTTCTATACGCTTGCTTCCGAGCTCTACCCGGGAAGTTTCCCTCCAACCAAGTTCCACTACTTGATTCGTTTGTTGCAAGATAAGAAGCTTCTCAAGAGAGTGTACACTCAGAACATCGATATTTTGGAGAGAATTGCAGGAGTAGAAGGCGACTACTTGGTGGAGGCCCACGGGCTGTTTGCCACCAACCACTGCATAGAATGTCTGGAGGAGATGTCGACTGAAGATCTCAAAAGACGGATGGATGATCGCGAGATCAACAATGGCGTCCCCAAGTGTCAAAAGTGTGGGGGGCTCGTCAAACCCGATATCGTCTTTTTTGGAGAAGGATTGCCTGAAAGGTTCTTTGAGTTATGGACCGAGGAGTCTGACCTGGTGGAAGTGGCAATTGTGGCTGGTACCTCTTTAACGGTGTATCCGTTCGCTTCATTGCCCGCAGAGGTGGAAAAGGAAGCGTTACGGGTCTTGGTCAATAAAGAATTGGTAGGCGACTTTAAGGCCAAAAAGAGAAAGTCTGACATTTGGGTCAAAGACTGTGACAAGTTTGCTGAGAATTTGTGTCTGGAACTCGGATGGTTAGAGGAGTTGGAGGCATTGTACAAGGAAGGAAAGGAGACGGCCGAAAAGAATAAGAAGGAAGGAAAAGAGAAGGATGAAACATTCAAGGAAGATACAGAGGCAAAGAAAGAAGAGGCTGTTGCTTCCAAGAGCGAAGCAAAAGCAGAAGACGATTCTACTGAAACAAAGTCGGATAGTGCTAAAAAGGCAGAGCAGATTGCGGAGGAGATCGATTCCGAGTTGGAAGAGTATACCGATGCCCTTGAGTCTCTTGATGAGGAAATTGGAAAGCTCAAGATATAGGATCAATATCGCTCGCGTCTTAGAACTTGACGGTCTCGACTCGATTAAAATCATTATTCTTCTTTATATTAATCTTCTTTGCAACTAATTATTATTCCATTCTTAAATTTAAACATCGCTATCAACAAAAAGGAACCTTTTCAGCTAGTTCTATTCATTTAAATTTCGCTAGAGTTTCTTTATAAATCATCATATATAAACCACATTACTTCCCCTTATATATACTTAATAAGTTTTACTTTCACTTATATACAATCTTTATTAAATTATGCCTCTATTTTAGTCTACTTCTTTCTGTAAAGTCTGTAGAAAAATCTCATGTTTTCCAACTTCATAGGGTATTCGATCTTTTTGGCCTCTATCCTGTACCAGCAGCTATCACTCTGTTCCACGAGTTCCCAGGGACCGTTATTTTCGCCTGCTTTTCCAATCAAGATCATATCTATGAGAAATTGAACTGGAAACTTTTTAGTTCCAATGGTGATGTGAGAGTATGATCCAGCACTCTCTGCGATGAGTAAAAGCGTGCCAGAAGTACATTTGCTGTTGAAATCGTTCAAAAGTGCCATTGTTTCTTTCCTCTTCTCAGCAAAGAGTTCGTTGGTGGTGAACAACAATGTGATCAAACTTTGCGAAGCATAGTCGATTTTTGGCTTATTCAAAACGTCCTCGTGTATGAAGTTAGCATTCAACTTGGTGCCATCATAGATCCAGTTTTCCTGGGCATATTTGGTCAAGCTATGCACAACTCTGGACCAGTCTGCAATATCAATTATATTCACCGTAAGACTCGAATCCGAAGTTGAGTGATATTCTTTTTGTCTGCAGAAAACAGAGGCCAATCCTACAAGTTCAGAGGACGCCCCGCCTCCGATACATAGCACTTCAGTCTTCTTATCCTTGTCTTCGAAGAGGCTCTTGACGTTTTCAAGAGATGCAAATAATGAGTTGTATGCCAAAGCACGTGCAGGAGTCCACCTGGAAGCATAGGCGAAACGCTTGTCGTCGTTATCGAACGCTGCGATATAATCTCTGTCATAAAGGTGTCCTTTCACTGATTGGATGTGCTGATTCAAGTCATCGGAAGTGAGGATACTTGCAAACGTTTGGGTGAACATATCTATAATTTTTTCATGGCCCAATGAGTATTCACTATCGAAGGGAATCGAAGTGTTGGAAAGATCGCCATTATCGACGGGTTTGGTATTTTGACGTCCCATGGCTTGGTCTAGGTCTGATCAAGCAGAGGCATCAGAGAAATTGATATTGAGGCTCGCACGTAGTAGGCTGCGAAATCTGATGAAGGAGTGCATATACTATGAATCTGATTCCTTCAAGAGTAGGAGTACTTCTTGAAAACTGGTCTTTGAAAGATGGGATTCATTCTAGGAATCAATTAAAAGGATAACTCATTTTAAGGGTCTTGAAATCTATCAATTGGAATATATGTTGGCCGAAATGTTTCGAATGTTATTCATGTATTCTTTGATATCTTGATCTAAGCACGGCCAAAGTAGAAAATGATGGAGGTAATTATTATTCCACAAACTCGGATATAATTCTTATCATATATTCAGAGTTTAATTCGAATTTCCACCTAATAATTTAACCAACTTAGTGCCAATAATTTTTGTAGCGGAGCCCTAATAGAGCCATCGCGTTATTCCCTCACGTGACCAAACACCTCATCACTATATAAGGCTCGCGATCGCACTAAATTTTTTCTCATCAACAATCTGTGTTATGGAAAACTCTCAGCTAACTTCGGTTAGTTGTAGTTGTTTTACCGTGGCAGTTCGGCGCACGCGAAGTTAGTTCGTTGGCGTTCTCGAGTGATTGATTCCATCAAGCCAAGTATTTGGCGTCTGGGAGTGCTGTTCGAAGCTTGCCTCATTGCTGGTCCTCCTTCGGGGGTTGAGCGGTAATGTTGTAAGTTAGGTGCTTTCAGATCTTGGGACGTTGCTTGGTCCGTCATGCCTTCGGGTGTTGAACAGAGAGCTCCGTCGACGGATTGGAGAGTGAGCGGATCGGCCTTGAGCTTGCTGGTGGTGCAAACCACGAGTGTGGCTCGGCCGGATGGTTCGTAGCAACATATTCCTGAACTCTGCGAAGGTCATTTGGCCATTGACGACTTGAGTAAAACCATGTTGCATACATTCCCCTGTAGAAAACCTGAAAATGCTGTTTATATAAACGTTACATTTCTCATGTGTTAAAGCTAATTCTGTACAGATAATCTATGCTGAAGATAAATCTGTCCAGATAATCTATGCTACAGCTATTTCTGTAACAAATGATCTATGCTATAGCTATCTCTGTCAAAATGATCTGATTTCACCTAGTTAAATCTGACACTTCTTGGTCAAAATAATCTGTGGACCTTTCTGTGTCTGGTCACGTGCGCGACGCTATACCCTCAACAGTGCCTGACGCTGCTCCCCCACTAACTCCCTCCAACATGAGGCCTCTCGAACGATCAGACACTTCGCAATCCATGCATAGCGGGGGTCTGGTATCCACAAGGGAGTCCCGTTTATATGGCTCCAGAACGAGTGTTCTGGCACTTCCCAGTTTGCCGCTACTGCTGCCTCCGTCCCAACAAGAGCTTCCGACCTTCCCAGATCACGATGTCGCCAGCGTCGAAGTACCAACGCCAGAGACAAGCTATGTTGAATTTGATTTCAGTGGTAATTCCAAAGAAGATTCTAGTGCTTTTTCCGAAAGAATAATCAGTACTAAAGCCATATCAGTAGATCAAGAAGAGACACAACCTAAGGCAGAACAAGAACATTTAGAGGGAGTGGATGACGATTTCTTCTCTTCGACAACCCAGAATTGGAAGTCTATGAAAACCATAACCGAACTCGACTATTATGATGAAAGGGGAGAACTAGAGTTCCATTCGTCCAATCAATTCGACTCTTTGAGTAACAGAGCTGGTTCTCGTGGTTATACTAAAATCGATACCGAAGAGCAGGTGACTAAATACGCCGAATTGGATGAACAGACTGACTTCTTGTTCAAAAGATCATCCGGAGAGGATAACAAACATGATGACGACGATGATAGTGACGATGATTTGGATGATTCCGAAGATTCCGACAAAAAGTTGGAAACAACCAAAAACATGTTGACTGAATCGCAAAAGTTTGGCTATGTCGGTATAACCAAATTGATCGTGGTTGACATGGCTACAGAATTGGCCAAGATAAAGTTATCGACATCCAGCAAAGTGGCTAGAACGATGAGTCTTGGTCAACGTAATTTTTCCAACTGGACGATGTATGTGATGACCAAGCTCTACGATCACTTGGACCTTACAGACGACGAGAAAAAAATGATCGAAAACTTGAGTATCCATGGAGTTGAAATTACCGACTTGTCCTCAAGTTTTGTGGGTGCTGGTCTTGATGATAATTCCACTGCAATGGCACACCGCATGGCCGAGAAGTATCCGGGCTTCAGTTTGAAATGGGTCCTCGTTTGTGATTTATTCATGATTTTGATGAGTGACGGGTACTATGATAGTAGATCCAATACCTTGCTTGTGGAATTCGCCACAAGACTCGGAATCACAAATGTTGAGATTCTTCAGTTCCAAAGAAGACTTTTGGATAATTTGGAGTTTGTCACCAACGAAAAGTCAATTGAGAATAAGGATGAACTCTTGAACGATCGACTGTTTATCGAAAAGCACATCAAAAAAAATAGAAAGAAAAGATTGGCATATATAGGATTAGCCACCTTGGGAGGAACGTTGGCTATTGGATTGTCCGCTGGTCTCTTGGCACCCGTTATTGGTGCCGGTATTGCTGCTGGATTGACCACGGTCGGTATAGCGGGAACCGGTGGGTTTTTAGCGGGTGTGGGAGGCACTGCCATCATTACCACCGGTGGTATAGTAGCGGGAGCCAAAGTTGGAAACAAAGCAGGTGCAAGAAGACTTGGGGACGTGAAAACTTTCGAACTCAAACCTTTGCATAACAACAAAAGACCAAATTTGATCATCACAATCAGTGGCTGGATGAACGGTCAGCTAGATGATGTTCGTTTACCGTTCTCCACCGTTGATCCTGTCATGGGCGATATGTTTTCATTACTTTGGGAACCGGAAATGTTACAGTCTATGGGACAAACCATTAATATTCTCGCCTCCGAAGCATTGAGTACCTCCATTCAACAAATTTTGGGTGCCACCATCTTAACTGCATTAATGTCTGCCATACAATTACCGATGGCACTTTCGAAATTATCATACTTGTTGGACAACCCTTGGAACGTCTCTTTGGATAGAGCATGGAAGGCGGGTAAGATTTTGGCTGATACATTAATTTCGGGAAATATGGGAGTACGTCCCATCACCCTTGTTGGATTTTCCTTGGGAGCCAGACTTTTATATTCTTGTTTGATTGAGTTAGCGAAAAGAGGAGGCTATGGATTAATTGAAAATGTGATTATTTTGGGGAACCCCATCGCCGTCAAAGTGGACCAAATGGCTTTGGCAAGATCGGTGGTGAGTGGACGCTTTGTCAATGGTTATTCCAAGAAAGATTGGATTTTGGGGTACTTGTTCAGAGCTACCGGTGGAGGTATCCTGTCTGTTGCTGGAATTTCGCCAATCGAAAACGTTTACGGTGTGGAGAATATCGATTGTACTGATTTGGTTGAGGGCCATATGTCTTATAGACAGGCCATTCCCAAGATTTTGAAAAGAATGGACTGGGAAGTCTTGAGCGAAGAGTTCGCTGAAATCGAAGAACCTGATCCAGAGGAAGGCGAAAGACAAAGACAATTAATTAACGAATTCGACGAGGCCCGCGCTAAGATGAAGCAAGAAATGGAACAGGAATCGGAGAAGAAAAAGACCTGGAAAGATTGGTTCAAACCCAAACAGAAAGACTGGTGGGATATTGCCCTGAAGGACGCAGCCAATGCTCCAAGCTCTCCCAAAGATGATTCTGGAGATAGAATGACAGAATATGATGAAACTACAGAAACTGCCGAGGGGCCGATTTTTGACGTGGGAGCGCTCATGTCAGAAATCAACGATATTGAGCATCTTGCTGAAGAAGGAGAGGATGTATTGACAAAAGTTCGTGGAGAAGTGGATACTTCGAAAAAGACATTGACGTCAAATGAGGATAAGGAAGATGTTGAAGGAAAGTAAGGAACGAGATAGATATATAGAGAAGCATTTATGAAGACGTCAAATGAAATAAGAGAAAAATTAAAGAATACATGTAAAAGAATCTCAATAAGTAAATTCAAGAGAGTCTCGAAATTAATCTGAAACGAGTCTCGGACTAAATCTAAAAAGAAGAGTCTCTGATTAAATCTAAAGAAAGAGTCTTATAAACTTATGAAGGAAGTTTTTCGAGGAATAATTCTTACTAGAAGATCAAAAGAGTGTCTTCAAGGATAAATTTTCGTTCTTTAGACTTAAATCAAATTTAGGCTCCATCAGTATTAGGGCATCCACGCGGTTTACTAAATCCAATAGGAATGGCTCTCTTGCCTAATAAATTTTATGATAAATGGCCAACCCTTGAGCACAAAAATATTAAAATAACCCTAATTTCAAAGCCTTTCCTAATTTTTCACCTACTGCACCCTTCTATTCCCTCTGTTCATCCTCTTCAAGACCTGAGGTCTGGTTATACTTTTCTGGGGATCTGCATTCGCGGGCGTGTGCCGCACAGTCCACGAGAATCGAAAATTTATCAACGATTTTTTACTCACCTCTCCAACACCACCAATCATGCCTACCATTTCCGTTGACAAAGCAGATCTCTACGAGCTTCTCGGTAAGACCTACACCACCGAGGAGTTCGACGAGTTGTGTTTCGAGTTTGGTATCGAATTAGACGAGGACACCACCGAAGACTGCCAAGATGGCGAGAGACCTCAGCTCAAAATCGAAATTCCAGCCAACAGATACGACATGTTGTGTATCGAAGGTATTGCCCAAGCCTTGAACGAGTTCTTGGGAAGATCCCAGGCTCCAAAGTTCACCTTGGAACCTGCCACTCCAGAAATCACCTTGACCATCAAGGAGTCCACCTTGCCAATCCGTCAATACGCCGCTTCCGCCGTGTTGCGTAACATCGAGTTTGACGAGAGAAAGTACAACTCTTTCATCGAATTACAAGACAAATTGCACACCAACTTGTGTCGTAACAGAACCTTGGTCGCCATCGGTACCCACGATCTCGACACCTTGACTCCACCATTCACCTACGAAGCATTGCCTCCTTCCGAAATCAAGTTCGTGCCTTTGAACCAAACCAAGGAAATGAACGGCCACGAATTGATGGAATTCTACGAAAAGGACAAGCACTTGGGTAAGTACTTGCACATCATCCGTGATTCTCCAGTGTACCCAGTCATTTTGGATGCCAACAGAACCGTGGGTTCCTTGCCACCTATCATCAACTCCAACCACTCCAAGATCACCTTGAACACCAAGAACGTCTTCATCGACATCACCGGTACCGACAGAACCAAGACCGAAATCGTGTTGAACCAAATCGTCGCCATGTTCTCCGGTTACTGTAAGAAGCCATTCCACATCGAGCCCGTCAAGATCATCTCCGAGCACAACAACGAGTCTCGTGTCTGTCCTAACATCACCCCAAGAAAGGCCGAGGCTGAAATTTCATACATCAACTCGTGTGTTGGCTTGGACTACTCCGGTGAAAAAATCGCCGACTTATTAAGAAAGATGTCTTTGACCGCCGCCCCATCCAAGACCAAGAAGGATATCCTCGATGTCGAAATCCCAATAACCAGATCGGACATTTTGCACCAGTGTGATATAATGGAAGACGCCGCCATTGCCTACGGTTACAACAACTTGAAGAAGACCAAGCCAAAGAGTGACTCCGTTGTCGCCTCTCCATTGCCAATCAACAAGGTTGCTGACATTTTAAGATTGGCCTCTTCTCAGTCTGGTTACTCTGAAGTGTTACCATTGACCTTGTGCTCTCACGACGAAAACTTCAAGTACTTGAGAACCAAGGACGACAACACCAAGGCCGTCAAGTTGGAAAACCCAAAGACAGTGGAATACCAAGTTGTGAGAACCACCTTGATCCCAGGTCTTTTGAAAACCGTTAAAGAAAATAGAAAGCACTCCTTGCCTATCCGTGTTTTCGAAGCCGGTGACATTGTGTTGAAGAACCCAGAATTGGAGAGAAAGGCATTCAACCAACGTAACTGGTCTGCTGTCTATGTTGGTAAGACCTCTGGTTTCGAATACGTCCAAGGTTTGTTGGGTAAGATCATGCAAACCATGAGAACCCCATGGTTGGAAAACCCTAAGGCCGATGAACGTAGAGGTTACTGGATTGAAGAAGACAAGGAAAACCCAACCTTCTTCCCAGGAAGAGGTGCCAAGATCTTTTTCAGAGCTGTCAAGGGCGAAAAGGCTCAAGAAATTGGTCACATTGGTGTGTTGCACCCAGAAGTGATGCAAAACTTTGACATCCCATACGCTGGTTCTTCGGTTGAAATCAACGCCGAAGTTTTCTTGTAAACGAATATAGATAATATAATTGAATAGACCAGCCGTAGAAGCAGAATCAGGAAAAAGACTGAAAAGAATCAGGATATAAAGAAGATGGAAGGATTATATGGAGAAGATGAAATATCGGGTATATAAAGAAGATGAAAAGAATATGGAGTAGATGAAAAAAATTAGGATTTAAAGAAGCTGAGAGAATTTGGTATTTAGAGAAGCAGAATCCAGTATGGCTCCATCATTGGATTTTGAATACCTAATATTAGAACTAATAACACCACTCTGGCTCTACTCTTTTCATGTCGTACCGCTTGTCTCGCTTAGCCGATGTGCCCCTACCGAACTGACCCACCGAACGGGGCGACAACCGAAAACAGGCTAATCATTTATAGCAACGAGACCAATAAAAGTTCTGCGTCAACCCTAATTAAAGCACGACCATAGCATATCAAGTACTGCCCCGTGGCCATATTTGCACGTTAGTTCCAATCCGTTAGTCTCTCCTCCATATATCACTCCCGAACACGATGTCAACTCGAGCCGCCCCTTCCAGATCATACGACATGATCATGAAGTTATTGTTAGTCGGAGATTCCGGTGTTGGTAAGTCATGTTTGTTGTTAAGATTCGTTGAAGACAAGTTCAATCCTTCCTTCATCACCACCATCGGTATAGACTTCAAGATCCGTACCATAGAAAGCAAAGGTAAGAAGATCAAGTTGCAAGTTTGGGACACTGCCGGTCAAGAAAGATTCCGGACCATCACCACCGCCTACTACAGAGGTGCCATGGGTATTGTCTTGATCTACGACGTCACCGACTCCAGAAGTTTTGAAAACGTTGAGAACTGGTACCAAACCGTCACCCAACACGCCAACGAAGACGCCCAGATCTTCTTGGTGGGTAACAAGTGTGATGACGACATCAACAGACAAGTTTCCAAGGAGCAAGGTGAAGAAATGGCCGCCAAGTTGGGTGTGCCTTTCATGGAAGCCAGTGCCAAGAGCAACGAGAACGTTGACTCCATCTTCTACGAGTTGGCCGGTATCATCCAAGACAAGCACGTTGACACTCCTGCTGCTGCCCCTGCCTCCAGCGGAATCAATGTTGGTCAATCCAACGAAGGTGTCAAGGCCAACTGTTGTTAGTGTTCTTAGATCAATTCTAGGCGAGTTGTTGTTAAATTTCGATTCTAGGCCAATTTTGTTAGGTCGACTCTAGTCGTTTGTTATTAGATTTCGATTCTAGGTCCCCAATAATGACTTATTTGTGCAGGCTGTGGCCGCTTCACCGTTGCAATGTTTCTTTTTGTCGATTCGTTGTCTTAGTGCCATGAGCGCAATACAAAATGTAACCCATCAGTAAATGAGATATTATGTCAAGCCGTAGTCAAAATTGTAATTAAAGAAGATTGAAAGAGTCTGTAAAAAGATCTATTACGATAGTCTATTCCTATTAACTGTATGATTTGTTCCATAAACAAGATCCTGTTCTATTTCTATCAATTATAAAAACAAGTGTCTATTTTTATACTAGAAATGCTGTTGATCCATATCTATCATAACAACGATCTTGTTCTATTTCGGCCTGTTACTTCAATTTCTGGTCTACTACACTTTCATCAGACCTTTCTTCTATATCAGCCTATTTTTCCAAATTTTCACACCTTTTCTACTGTATTCTTCCACTTTTCATCACACTGTTTCTACTATTTTCTACATTTCATCACACATTGAGTGTATATTACATATGCAGTCTGACCTATCTATAGATCCATGCCGTTTAGATCTTCTTACCGAAGTAGACCCATTGGTCTTCCAAAGGCTTCTCCTCCAACTCTTCCCAAGGCTTCAACTCGGCTAATTCCTTGGCCAAAGTCAATTCTTCGTGGGCTTGTATCACGATTTCCTCGATCAAACCACCACCGATTTTGCTTTCGATATTTTCGGTGATTTCTTCTTCTTGCACCACCTTCAATCTGTTCTTGGTCAAAGCTTCCACAGATTGTCTGTAGATGGAGTCTTGAGGGAACTTGGTGTCCAATACTTTCAAAGTATGGTTGTATAAGGCGACCAAAGCAGGTCTTGGGTTTGGATGTTGGTACAAGCCGGCCAAACCGGTAGGGTTACCGGAAGCGGCCTTGACCAAGACCTCTTCAGCTTGCTTTAACACTCTAGTGAATCTCATGGCTGAATAGTGGATGAGATGTCAGAGCAAATTGTTTTATTCTGGTTGGACGAGCCCGCGCGCGTGATGTGTGTCACGTGACCGGATCACCCAATTTCCAAACCCATACTAGCACCATTCACTACAATCAACGGTCAATATAACGTGTGTGTATTAAGTATCTCTACAAATGACTGACCAGCCTTTTCAGAGTCGTGTCCATTTTTGAATCAGAAATATGGGCAGATTTCACTAGAAGTCGCCACCGCCAAAGTCACCACCACCATAGTCATCACCATTATCGAATCCATTGTCGTATCCGTTGTCGTAACCTTGGTCGTAGCCCTGGTCGTAGCCTTGGTTGTCACCTTGGTTGTAACCTTGGTCGTAACCTTGTTGGTACTCGTTCTCACCGTAATTGTGGAGAGCGTTTTCCAACATCATACCACCTAACAAACCACCACCCATTCCCAATGCCATTTTACCAAAGCCGCTGCTTTGCTTCTGTGGTGGGGCCTGGGCATACTGTTGTGGTGGGGGTGGGCCGTAACCGTAGCCTGGTCTTTGTGGGGCGTATCCTTGTGGAGGATATCCTTGTTGTGGTGGATAGCCTCCGCCGTAACCGCCTTGAGGAGGGTATCCGCCGCCGTAGCCTGGGCCAGGTCCATAGCCTGGACCGCCTGGACCACCAGGGCCTGGGCCGTAGTGTTGCTGAGGTGGCTGGGGTTGTTGAGGGCGGCTATGGCCGAATCCAAAGGCACGGTCTTGCTTTGGTGGTTGTGGCGAGGGTCTGTTTGCTGCTGGGGAAGATGACTTTCTGTCGTCGTATGCTGGAGGAGGTCCCTCAGGGGCCTTATCAGGGAATACCGTACCTTTAGGCGCTTCCCATTGGGACTTTTTGGTTGCTAAATCGACGTAGAACCAAGTCTTGTATTTTTCATCGTATTTGGCCACCCATCCACTTGGAACTTTTGGTGGATTGTTTGGATCGGAATTACTCATCGTGGGCAATTGATTGAACGTTTAGGGAACGGCAACATATTAGTGTTATATAGTAGCCAGGGCCGAGTGCCGAGCGTGCGATTTCCGTTAATCCACGACGCCCGATTTGGCAAGGTCACGACGGTTTCCAGTTTGTTATCGTCTCGCACTGCCCACGTCACGAATGAGACATAAAGAGAGGTCACTACAAAGGGGAAGATGTAACACATTTCGAGTTGATTCTAAGGTGCGAGTGATCCAATTGGCAGCTGGTGGCGATGGCCAATTGATGACAGATCGCATTCCGTTGGACACATCCCCGCTTAGAGCGAGTGCGCTATTTTCAGATTCCATGCGTCGTAAATTGAGCCAGGCACCAGGAAAATTGAATTATTTTGTGATTCTGAGTCAGTATTATAATTGGAAGCGGAGCAAATATTTGACGTGGGTCCACAATTTCAATTGTGCTACAACAGCGCTTGTTATCTTAATCGATACATTATGAGTGTTTAATTGAGGTGCCAGTAGATATCTCGAGGATATCTCGAGGTTGATTTATAATAATTGTGTGGATATTTGTACTTTAATTCCTCTATACATCTTAATTGTTCACTATAATTTGTAGATATTTGAACATAACTCGATACAATTGTTCACTTCATTGGTGAAAATTTACACATTAATTTCTCGATAGGTCACAATTGTTACTATAATTGGACACCTGCTTATTAATTTCTTTATATCTCGTAATTGTTCCTATAATTGGATATCAGGACATTCATCTCTCTACATCGCAATTGTCCCTATAATCCTCTATTGTATTTCTGGGAATATTGCGCTGAGAATCTCATCGAGCATCTCGAACAATAGATGCTTGTTTAAAAAGTCATTCTGAAGCATCGCGAATAAATTGGATGCGGCGTACGAAGTATTGGAGGTTCCAAAGACTTTGGAACATGTTTCGTTCATGAACACTGCCAAAAGCACTTTGGCTTCTTGTTTAGTCATAGACTGCTGGTAAATAGTACGCATGATTGGTGGATCTTTAAACCGACCGCCTGGGAAAAGTGTGTTTTGAAGCATGATAAGAATGTCTAAGATCGACTCTTCTGTCTTCAATTGCTGGTTGATTTGCTGATTGACCTTATTCTCGATGGTCGTACCAAATATTTGCTGCAAAATCACAATCAAGGCCCGGCCCCGGATCCAACTTTTGGCATTATTGAGTCTGAACACAGAAATTAAAAGATCACAGATAGGTTTGACAAATATCCGATTGGCACCATCATCTGTGTTAGAAGATACTGCTTCGTCATATTGCCTCAACTCTTTTTGCATATCTCTAATGTTATCCATCATTTCTTCATTTGTTGACTGATCAGCTACCGTGTGAGTTTGTTGAACCAACTTGCTCGAAATATTATTATAGATCTTGTTCGCAACCGACTCTATATTATTCTTGGGGCGCATCTCGTAATTCGTGGTACTGGAAACACCTTCTTCGAAAGCCTGGTTCTTGCGAAGATTGAAATTTTCCGACGATAAGAATGATCTGAATGCTTTATTGGAACAAACTTCGGGTATTTTGATCAATTGTTGAAGATACTCCTCTAATGCTATCTTACGAAGATCAACCAACAGACGTTGCTGGAACGCGAGAACCAGCATGGTTCTCTTGGGGAATTTAATATGGCTCACCTGAGGATATCTCGCCCGGAGATATTCGTGAAGTTTAAAAAATTGACTGAATCTTCTTGCCACAATCCAGCCGGCGGTGACGACATTAGCATCATCACTCGACAACTTTTGCACCTCGACAATATACAAGATAAACTCTTTGCCGTGCTCATTGCCACTGATATAAGACTGAATGCTCACCTTCGACTTTCCATATAAAGAATTATCATTCTCTTGCACGATGTATTGCTGCTTTTGAAGTTCTTTCGCACTGATTTCACGATCCAAACTCACCCTCGACTTCTTCAAAATTCTGAGTTCCGTAGTATTATTAGTGAGTTCGGCCTTTCTGATCAATGGATCCAAAATCGCAATTTGTTCAAGCAATTTATCGATTTCTTCCGTTAACTTAGATATTTCCTCAGCTAAACTCAAATCACCGGGTGCTGCGAGGAAGACTTGTGAATCGCTATTACTAGCTTGCTCAATTGTAGAAGGTTCTTCTACTGGGCTTTCTCTAGCCTCTAAAGTAATAGAATCACTATCGGTCATTGAATCGTCGCTTACATCGTCGAAAAGTCTTGAATGGCGATTTGAGCCATTATCATTTGAATCACCACCAAACAAGCTCGATGACTCTCCAAAAAGATCCTTCTTCATTCGCAATGTCAGCGGAAGCTTTTCTTCAGAATCGTCCGAAATATTCGACATAAATAGTGGATCGTCATCTGATTTGAGCAAGTAGTCTTCGTTAGGGCTCTCTGGATTTTGCATGATTTGCGAAAAAGCACTCTCGATGGCCTGAAGAACTTCCAGGCTCACTTCACCGCCCTCAGTTTTGGCCCGCAGAACTTTGGACCGACTTGATTTATCCTGAATTGTTTCGAGATTGATAAGCTTAGAGAATAATGAAGATCTTGTGAACGACTGAAAATCTCCATCATTCAATGCTTGAATGGTATCTTTTTGGAGTCTGAATAATTCTTTTCTGCATTGCTTGTATAGATTCATTGATTTGTTGTCATCTTTGGAGAATACGAGCTCTTCGATAACGCTCTTATAATCGTACTCCACGTTGAAAGCAAATTTATCAAGGAAATTGTGATAAATGCTTTTGATATCCTCAATTGATCCAAACTCAAGTGAAAGAGATAAATTAGTTTCGCCATCATCGTCGATAGTTGCATCCTCTAAAGGAGCTTTCAAGCCATCGACAGCTTGGATGAAATCGAGAAGGTATTTCTTATTTCTGTAGCTCAAATATTCGCCAAATAGTTTGCAAGCAGATGGTTGATTCAAAATATCGCCAAGCTCTAAATCGTTCACTGCGTTGTTCGAATTATCTATAGCTTTGGATGAGCTCAAGCTCTCGTATCTTTCCTGCACCACTGTTCTTAAAGTTTGCAATTTTCTGATTACACTTAACTTTTGATTGTCTGATGTGACCGCTTTTGATAAATGTTTCAATTGAAACATGACGTAATTCTCGACCTCTTTCAATTCTTGAATTGAAACGATCGACTTTACAGATCTCGTAAGCTCCTTGAAAGTATTGATGTCGGTCTTCTCAGTGATGGCATAATTGACGCTAACTTCTGAAGGTTTGAATGATCTAGTGGATGCCTTGTGTGAGAGTTGTTGTGTATGTTCCTCAAGGGCGGCTCTCAATTGCTTCACCTGGCCTCTATGTTTCAAATTATCACCAATAAGTTTGACAATTAACAAATTGTAGAAATCACCCTCACCTACCATTTGGAAGATACCAGTCAAGATTGTGCAGGCTAAGATTTCCGTGACCAATGATACTGATAATTCGTTATTTCTTTCTGATTCCGAGAGAACGTAAGGAAGAAAGGAAGCGACTTTGCTCCTTAAATATGCTTTTTCGTTGACGTTGGTGTTCTCTCCAATTGTAACTCCCCGATGAACCTTGCCTCTATTATAAGCTTGTGCTACGGCTATGTGGAACTCGAGAGAGTCGCTTTTGGGCAAAGAAGTCTTGGAGTAGACCGTCCGTTCTGCCTTCACAAAATTCTCGTAATGCTCGTGAACGATGGGGATAAGTCGTGACACCAAAAGCTTGCAGAAATCGAGATCTACCAACCTTTTCTGGAGGTTGTCTATGACACATTTGAACTCGATTCTGATATCGTCTTGGAATAAGGACGACGATGAGATGTGATGGAACCAGCCATCAACAAAGCACTTGAGAATCAAGTTGACAATCTCGTCGATTGTTTCTGAGATAAGGAATGAATCTGTTGTGGGGCGTTCCAATTGGGCCTTATCGGCAGTCAAAGATAGCACTTGTAACTTCCATTCCTCTGGTTGTACAAACCTGAACCTTTTAATATTACTCTTCTTCTCGATTTTCCGGGAGACTCCAATGCTCAGGAACATGTACCCTATACAGAGAATGGCTGAAGAGAAGCCAATTGTGAGGAGTATCCAATAGATGAAAGTGTACCGTAGGATGTATATAAACACCACAAAGTAAAGCAACGGCCATGCCACACGAACTAAAAACGCGCTTCTGGATTTGGATATGCTTGAGTCCTTCATAGGCTCAGGAATGACCCCGGACATCTCGAACGCTTGCCTTTCTTGTGAGTTTTAGGGTGGTAGTCTGGCGCTACTGAATCCAAAGTGAGGCGCGCGTTTATGTGTGATACGATCTAAATAATTGAGTGCGGAGAAACAAATAGACGACGAGTCGCAAAGAATGTTGCAAAATTTCTAATTGATGCTCTATTTAACGGTATATCGCTTGTGGAATGCAGTCATGTCTATAATGATGATGAGATGATGAGGTGGATTATTAGGCTTTCTAGAGCTTTTCAACTTAAGAAGATTTAGACTTTTTAGAGGACTTAGACGGTTTAGTGACTTTTCCAGCCTTCACTTTCTTGTCTTTTCTATCTATTTTATCTTTCTTCTCTTTTTTATCTTTTTTTTCCTTCTTCTCTTTCTTTTCATTCTTTTCTTTCTTTTCCTTCTCTTCCTTCTTCTCCTTCTTCTCTTTCTTTTCCTTCTTTTCGTTCTTTTCCTTCTTTTCCTTCTTTTCCTTCTTTTCCTTCTTTTCCTTCTTTTCCTTCTTTTCCTTCTTCTCCTTCTTCTCCTTCTTTCCTATCTTCAATTTCGTCTTCTCCTCCTTCTCTTTATTCTTCTTTCTGAAGGCACCTTCAATTTCCAGTATCACTTTAAATGCGTCTATTTTCACCTCCTTCACCGTCAATTGGTCGATCTGCTCCACAGTGCCCTTCAAACCCTCACCCTTCACAAACATGCGGTATAATGGTGAGGTGGCCTTCCTCACATCCACGAGTACCTGCTCCTGGTTACTCTCAAAGGACACACCCTTTTTATTGTTGTTCACCTCAAGATTTTTCAACTGACCATCAAACATCTTTTCCCACCACATGTCGGCATCGTTCTTCTCGTGGCCTAGACCTTTGTTGTCCTTCTTATGCTTGACCAAAATAGGCTTCTTTATCCCATGTTTCTGGAGCCCTTCACCTTCTTTCCAGCCGTACGACTGTAAATATCCTGCTGCGTTCATCCTGAAAAATTCTGTAGTGGTATTCTATCTTTTATGAACAAAGAGGAATTTTTCTGGTCTCTTCCCTTGGCTTATCTGAGGCTTATCGTGCTTGAAACTCTTGCGATGATCTGAAGGCATCGGAAGACGCATCTCACAGTCATCTTGAGAAGTGGTGTGCGCACGCCCCAATATTGAATTTCCAGATATGAGCCAAGTCACCTTGACCACTGCCATAGGAATGGATGATCAAATCAAACTTAGAATAAAATCACTAGCAGCCGAAACCACTGCAGACGTGTATAATGGCCGGAAACACGATCAATTCATTGAGTTGTTGAGATTCAACAGAAAGCAAAACCTCGATGTCCTACTTGAAGCTCGCAAAGCCAAACTCGAGCATTTTATCATAAGTGGCGAAGAAATTGCCGAGTGGCTCGAAGACATAGCATCCATCGAAGATGCTGAAATCAGAATTGCCGAAACAATCGAGTTTTATGAGTTGATCATCAAAATCTATCCAACTGCAATCTACTGGAACTCTTACCTCGAGTTCATTTTGAACGTTGAAGAAGTGAAAGTTTCAACAGTCATGATCAGAGCACTTTTCACAAGAGCATTGAAGGATGTGGCAGATGACTTTAAGGATAGCGGTCCAGTTTGGAGAATTATTTTGGGCAATTTGGCTAGTGATATTCCAGCTGGCAAAACCGCACCTGAAACACCTGAGTTCAAAATGGTGTTAGCATTGCACAAGAAGCGGCTTCTGTATCCAAACTTGGCCTTGGATGATTTCTTTTCGGAATTTTCAGCATTCATATCGAAATACGATGAAGACAATTATGTGGCCCACATGAAAGAAGGCACGGAATTAATCAACAGAACCAAAAGATTACAAAGGTACGTTGAGGTTCACGAACTAGAGCTTCTCAAAGATCCGTCATCTCCTCAGCTATGGATTCAATATATTGAAAGTATCCATAACCATATGGATCGCGAAGTTGCAGGGCCTTTGTTAAGCAACGTCTTCCGTCGGTTCTTGCTGCAGGCCATCAAGACCCGGTCCCCACTCAACGAATCCTCCAAGGCAAATCAACAGGTCTGGTTGACTTATATATACTGTCTTTATGACCGTCTGATACAACAGGAGGAGGAGCTATTGGATCTGACTCTATTAGATTTTGTCCATACCTATCCCAACACTCCTATCAGTTACTCCGAATTGATCAGAAACTGTCACACTTCGAAGGTGGGTCACGAGATATTCCTTCTCGCCCTTCAAAGATGGGATTCGGTGAAACGTATCTCCGAAGATGATGGAAATTTCCAGTTCCCATACGAAGAATGGAAAGTATTGGCGCTCGCCATCTTGCATTACAGATTAGCCCAATATGAACTGGAAAATAAGCAACAGGATTACAAAGACTTGTTGGGCGATTTGAAAGCTTTCGCGGACTACGCGGTCCTGAAAAATCACGATGTATTCCACTCGGTGGAGAAACTCAGCATTTCCATTTGCACAAAATTAGGTGAACATAAACTCGCAAGAAGCATTGTTGAAGACTTGTTGGAGGCATTTCCTAATCAGGGAGATGTATGGTTGCATGCCATTCAGTATTATAAAGACCTCAAACAGGAGGCTGAGCTTGTTGTTCAGACTTATAAACGTGCACTCAAGACAATTGAAGACATCGTCGGTTTCGAGAAAATAGCAGAAGAATGGATTCAGTACGAGCAAGCTTATGGAAACATTTATTCTGTCAGAGAGGCGATGGTCATCTCTAATAATCAACTTAAGCGTGTTGTCAAGTTGAATACCATGGTAGCTGAGCCATTGAAGACTGTGATCGAATCGAATTTGGAAACCCCCAAGAAGAGAAAATTATCGGAAACCGTAGAATCGGATACAAGGTCTCGCGAAAACTTCACTGTTTTGGTCTCAAATATCCCTCAGATGACTAAGGAAGCATTGGAAACCTTTTTCAAAGATTGTGGTACGATTCGTGATTTCGGCTTTATTCATGATAATCAAGCAATTGTGGAGTTTTCCAGCGAGCAGGAAGTCTTCACCGCATTGACCAAAAATATGAAAAAATGGGATGGCAACACCGTTGGTGTGGAGAGAAAATTGGAAACCACAGTTTTCATTTCCAATTACCCTCCAAGCATTGACCAGGACAGTATCAGGTCCATTTTCCGTGAATGCGGCGCAATAGTGAGTTTAAGATTCCCATCACAGCGGGCCCACCAAACAAGAAGATTCTGTTACCTAGAATTCGAAACCGCTAGTCAAGCGAAAAAAGCGGTTGTCATGTTCAATGGGAATAAGCTTATTGATGAGTTAACGCAAAAAGAGTACGAGCTCAAAGTAGCCATATCTCAGCCAACAAAACAGGCAAATCCAAACGACAGAAAAATCAGGCTCAACAATATTCCATTTTCATTCAAGGATGAAGATATAAGACAATTTTTCAAAGATTGTGGAGCAATCGAAAAACTTGTGATCCCTAACAGCCATCGGAAGAGAGCTGAAAACCAGTTCAATGATGGTTTTGCATTCTTGACATTTGAAACAATCGAGGCCACAAATAAAGCCCTTGACAAGAACGGTACTGTGGTTGAGGGAAGAGAGGTGGAAGTATCAAAACAGAAAACCGTACACAAGGAGAACTTCAGAGACTTCAATGAGATCAGTACAGTGGGGTTGCAAAATGTGGATGTTACTTTGACTTCGCAGCAAATTCAAGCCCAGCTTAGCCAAGAGTTTGGCTCTATCAGTAAAATTAAATTATACCCAAAAGAGAAAGCTGCATTGGTAGAGTTCGAAAAAGCGGCAGATTCGGGTAACGCCATTATGAAAGCTACGTTCAAATTGGGCTCCTTGCAAACGGAAGTGAAGTCCAAGGCAGAAGTCGTGAACTTGATTAATGGAGGTACTGTCGAGACCAAGAAACCCAATTTGATGGTTCCTGCTTCAATTCAAAGAAAGAGAAGGAAGTGATCTGGAAAGAAATCACTAGCATTGGCTTCCTATTTAGCTCGCATAAACTCATCATAATCAAAAGACTGTACTGTAATTACTTTCAAATTACATCATATTTTTGTAAAAATGTATATCTAGTGACATTCACGACCGGGATAATTAATCACGATAGCAGTGTATAAAATAGTGGTTTTTTTTCGATCCAATGAACGGGCTTGGAATCGTGTCAAAAAGAAATCCGGTTATCGAAAATCCATACTTCAATGAATTTTGATTCACTCATTGATTCGCTTCGCTCTAGTTCGATTAATTTTACGCTTGCACAGTGAGAAAATCGTAGTTTTCGCAGCCTTTGACACCACTCAAAATTGTGTCAAATCCATACTGAAGGGATCGAAACCCATCGTAATATATCTGTAACCATATTCTATCCGATCTCTTACTTTCCATCTATTCAATCCAACTCTGTAGCTTCCCAATCATCTTTTCCTATTTTCTCCTTACATACTACCCTTCATTATTTGGCACCAACGGTCCACCCCACTCAGTCTGACTCATCCGCACGACCCAAAATTTTTCATCTCCACCATAGCAGTTCTTTACCATCAACATGAGTGCCACCATTAAGTTGGAGAATACCCAGCGTAGAGATGCTTTGATCGACATCGAGAAGAAATATCAAAAGATCTGGCAAGAAGACAAGCTTTTCGAAATCGACCCTCCCACTTTCGAAGAAGAACCAATTGAAAATGGTGCTGAGTTGAGAGCCAAGCACCCCAAATACTTCGCTACCATGGCCTACCCTTACATGAACGGTGTATTGCACGCGGGACACAGTTTCACTTTGTCCAAGGTTGAGTTCGCCACCGGTTTCGAAAGAATGAACGGTAAGAGAGCCTTGTTCCCTTTGGGTTTCCACTGTACTGGTATGCCAATCAAGGCCGCTGCCGACAAGATCAAGAGAGAAATCGAACAATTCGGTGAAGACTTCTCCGGAGCTCCAGCTGAAGACGAAGCCGAACCTGAAGTCAAGGTTGCCGCCAAGAAGGAAGACCCTACCAAGTTTACCGCCAAGAAGTCCAAGGCTGTTGCAAAACAAGGCAGAGGTAAGTACCAATTCGAAATTATGTTGCAATTGGGTATCACCAAGGAAGAAGTTGTCAAGTTCGCCGACTCCGACTACTGGTTGCACTACTTCCCACCTTTGGTGCAAAAGGACGTCACTGAATTCGGTGGTAGAGTTGACTGGAGAAGATCCATGGTCACCACCGATGCCAACCTTTACTACGATGCTTTCGTCAGATGGCAAATCAACCGTTTGAGAGACTGTGGAAAGATCAAGTTCGGTGAAAGATACACCATCTACTCCGAAAAGGACGGTCAAGCCTGTTTGGATCACGACAGACAATCCGGTGAAGGTGTCAACCCTCAAGAATACGTTGGTATCAAGATTTTGGTCAAGGAATTCGCACCAGGAGCTCAAGAGCTTCTCAAGGCTGCCAACTTCGATTTCGCCAACAAGAAGGTCTTCTTGGTCGCTGCTACTTTGAGACCTGAAACCATGTACGGACAAACCTGTTGTTTCGTTTCTCCTAAGCTTGACTACGGTATTTTCGAAGCTAAGAACGGCGAGTACTACATCACCACTCAGCGTGCTTTCAAGAACATGTCCTTCCAAAACTTGACTCCAAAGAGAGGTTTCTACGAGTCCGTTGTTGAAATCAACGGTAAGGCCTTGATTGGTTCCAAGATCGAAGCTCCTTTGGCTGTGCACAGAGAATTGAGAGTCTTGCCTATGGAAACCGTCTTGGCTTCCAAGGGTACCGGTGTTGTCACCTGTGTTCCTTCGGACTCTCCAGATGACTTTGTCACCACCAGAGACTTGGCCAACAAGTCTGAATACTACCAAATCGAAAAGGAATGGGTTCAAAACGATATCGTTCCTATTGTCCAAACTGAGAAGTACGGTAACAAGTGTGCTGAATTCTTGGTCAACGAAATGAAGATTCAATCTCCAAAGGACTCCGTCCAATTGGCCGCTGCCAAGGAACTTGCTTACAAGGAAGGTTTCTACAACGCTACCCTTCTCGTTGGTAAGTACGCTGGTGAAAAGGTCGAAACCGCCAAGCCAAAGGTCAAGGAAGACATGATTGCTTCCGGTGATGCTTTCGTCTACAACGAACCAGAAGGTGTCGTTATCTCCAGATCTGGTGACGAATGTATTGTTTCTCTTGAAGACCAATGGTACATTGACTACGGTGAAGAAAGCTGGAAGACTGAGGCCTTGGAATGTTTGGCCAACATGCAAACTTTCGCCAAGGAAACCAGAAACGGTTTCGAAGGTGTTCTCGACTGGTTGAAGAACTGGGCCGTCACCAGAAACTTCGGTTTGGGTACCAGATTGCCATGGGATCAAAAGTACTTGGTTGAATCCTTGTCTGACTCTACCGTTTACATGGCTTACTACACTATTGCTCACTACCTCCACTCTGATTACTACGGTAAGGTTCCAGGTAAGTTCAACATCAAGCCAGAACAAATGACTGATGAAGTCTTCGACTACATCTTCACCAGACGTGATGACGTCAAGAGTGACATTCCTACTGAACAATTGAAGCAGCTCAGAAGAGAATTCGAATACTTCTACCCACTTGATGTCAGAGTCTCCGGTAAGGATTTGATTCCAAACCATTTGACTTTCTTCATCTACTCCCACGTCGCTTTGTTCCCTAAGCAATACTGGCCTCAAGGTATCAGAGCCAACGGTCACTTGATGTTGAACAACGCCAAGATGTCCAAGTCCACCGGTAACTTCTTGACCTTGGAACAAATCGTCAAGAAGTTCGGTGCCGATGCCTCCAGAATTGCTCTTGCTGATGCTGGTGACACCGTGGAAGATGCCAACTTCGATGAAGCCAACGCCAACGCTGCCATCTTGAGATTGACCACTTTCAAGGAATGGTGTGAGGAAATTGTTAAGACCAAGGACTCTTTGAGAACCGGCTCTCTCGACAACTTCTTCGACCAAGCCTTCGAAAACGAAATGAACGACTTGATCGAACAAACCTACGCTCACTACGAAGCCACCAACTACAAGGCTGCCTTGAAGACCGGTTTGTTTGACTATCAAACTGCCAGAGATTACTACCGTGACTCTGTCTCCTCCCACGTTGGTATGCACCGTGATCTTGTCCTCAAATACATTGAGACCCAAGCTTTGATGTTGGCCCCAATTGCTCCTCACTTTGCCGAATACTTGTACCGTGAACTCTTGGGTAACAAGCATTCCGTTCAAAACGTTAAGTTCCCAAGAGCTAACAAGGAAATCTCTAAGTCCTTGTCTGATGCTTTGGCTTACGTGCGTGACTTGGCTAGATCTATTCGTGAAGCCGAAGCCAACGTTTTGAAGAAGAAGAAGGGTGGAAAGCCTTCCGATGTCGATGTCACCAAGCCTGCCAAGTTGACCATGTACGTCTCCAAGTCGTTCCCTGAATGGCAAGACAACTACATTGAGATTGTCAGAGAATTATACGAAGCCCACAACTTGGACAACAACAAGGTCATCAAGGAAAAGGTTGGTAAGGACATGAAGCGTGCCATGCCTTTCATTTCTCTTTTGAAGCAAAGATTGACTTCGGAAAGTCCAGCCACTGTCTTCAACAGAAAGCTTACTTTCAGCGAAACTGAGACTTTGAGAGCTGTCAAGGCCAACATTCAAAGAGCCACCTACTCCATCAAGGTTGAAGACATTGAAATTATCGAATTCGACAACGGTTCTACTGAAGGTATCAATGTGATCACTGGTGAACCCGTCAAGATCGAAATCACCGGAAAGATCGTGGACTCTGCCGTTCCAGGTAACCCCGGTATTATGATCAACAACATTTAATCTCGTGTCATTATATAGCGAATAATTAGAACATACGTTTAGAAAATCGTAGCGAAAACGAGAAATTTCGATGGCACTTCAAAATTAAAATTCCCAATAGAATAATCAGGTCTAAAATTTAATTGCAGCGAACGAGCCTTCAACACGAACGCGATATCAAGAGCACTTGATACACTATAAGAATAATCAGCAAAATCACGTCTAGTTCAACTGAAGCGAAAACGCGAAAACTCCAAGCCCTAAATATTCTCTCAGTATCGCAACTAAGCGATTTCAAGCACTCTTAGTCCAATTCTGGGGTAGCAAAAAATTATACTAATTTTACCTAGATTGGCCATCACAGCTTGAACCCGGGTATTTCGATTCCCGATCGAGCGCAGCATCGCTCTAACAATCTAGCGCACCTGCACTATTTACACGATGAGTTATACCTGATTAGTCACGTCCATGCGCGTAGCATCGTTCTAAAATTATAGCTCATTTTGCATATAATGCCAGTGGTCCACTAACTACCTATTTCCCTTCTTTTGTAACCCACTGGTTACCACACTTCTACACTTTAACGTAGACGATCCGAAAGCGCTGCAGAGAAAAACCACACCAGTCCTACCGAAGGCCCTAGAAGACCCCGAAACTGCAGATCTTGCCCATCCCATCCCGTGTAGCATTTTTTCCCTTCCATCTCAGACCCGTGTAGCATTTTTTCTTCCCCGGACCGGACCTTATCTATGTGCCCATTACCTCCGGTCGCGCTCACCGACATTTCGCTGCCCTTTTGAGCCAATGTCGTAGCCAACAGTTTTTACCCTAACGGTACAGGACCGCTAAACTATCAACACACCCGTTCCAGCCATCCATCCAACTGGTATTATTCGCTACCATCCCTGCCCTTGACCGGAATACGTGACTTTCACAGCGCAGACTTCCCTCACGTTCTCTTCCCCTCCCCGCCGGCCCCTCCTCCACATAAGCGCTTTTGAGGCGGTTGCACACCACAAGAGAAACTCAAGGCTGTCTAGGAGCATAAACAGATTTCAAAACACTTCGTTCTGTGACTTCTATCCAGATACACGCATACGGGATCTACGGCTGAGTTCTTAGCACTTTTCATCATCCCTTCCGTTTGATCAGTTGGCCCCACTACCACTATCCATAACCACAAACCACCCCACCCGATGTCTAGAGGAAAACTGCCACTGCTATTTCCGTTGCAGGAGAGCTTGCCAAAGTTCGAGTTTGAGCATGAAAACCTCCAAGGTAAGCTCTGCGATGTGTGGCTCCAAAAGGAGTACCAGAAGCTTTCGATTCGGAACGAACCAAGAGAAAATAGAAAACGATACAGAACAGACGCCAGCGTGGGAAAAGATGGCGTAGTCGAATTTAAAGAGGTTTCTGAGTCCGGCGATGAGATGTTGATATCTGACACCGACTGCAACAGTCAGAGCTCTATCGTGTTGAGCTCGTTGAAGGAGAGAGATGGCTTGATACATCCGCCAAAAAGGAGACTCACCACAAACGATGAGGGCAGCGTGAGCACCATCGGCTTGAACAGCTGCACTAAGGCTGGCTGTCCGTCTGCTGGCGCCTGTGGTGGAAGCTGTACAGACAACGGAGCTTCCATCTCCCAAGTCGGTAGTGCCACCAATGTAACCGCACCTTCAGTCATAAACAATCTCAATAATCCACGCACGCCAAACTCACCATCCCCATCGACTCCAGAGTTTGAGCCTCCTCAATTACCCCTTCCCTCCCCCAGTGCATCGCCAGTTTCTGGAGACTTCAAGCCCCCATACAACCCTATCGAATCTCAACTCAACCCACCATCTACCCAGGGTGAGTTGATTGACATGATGCTCAATCTTTCTAACTACTTATCCGATAGAAACCAAAATCACTTGATCTTCAAGCTTCTCCAAAACGTCAATCGCTCGTCCTTGAGTTCGCTCAATGGAATCATCGATCACAGTTTAAGAAGAGATTTGATCAGTAACTTGCCATTAGAACTCACTTACAAAATTTTATCTTATCTCGATCACAAAACTTTACTCTCTATCTCAAGAGTATGCAAAAGTTGGGCCACCATTATCAACAATACCAATATCTGGATTGATCTAATCAAAAAAGATAAACTCATCACTGATGACAAGACTATCCAAGAGGAATTAGCAAATGCTGAAGATAATTTACTGGAATGGACTTCAGACATAAACAAGTACAATTATGCGCAAGTGCTCTACAAAAAGAGATGTATTATTTTCAACAGATGGATGAAACCAAGCTATAAACCCAAGAGAATCAGTGTCAAATGTCCTAGTAGCAAGGTTGTCACATGCTTGCAGCACGACGACGAAAAGATCATCACTGGTATCGATGATAAACCTATCAACATCTACAGTTCCAAAACCGGAAAGTTATTAAAGGTCTTGGAAGGTCATGAAGGTGGTGTTTGGGCATTAAAGTATACTGGAAATACTTTAGTGACAGGCTCGACCGATCGTACCATAAGATTGTGGAACATCGCTACTGGTAAATGTACTCATATTTTCAGAGGCCATACTTCCACTATTAGATGCTTGGACATCATCCATCCCACTGTCATCGGAAAAGATGAAAACGGTGCTGATATCACTTTCCCTGAATTTCCTTTGTTAATAACAGGCTCAAGAGATCACAATATTCATGTCTGGAAATTGCCATTGAGTGGTGATAACGACAATAAGGATGATTCCGGTGATGACGCTCCATTTGACTGCAATGAAGTGGATAACCCTTACTTGATAGCCATTTTGTCAGGTCACACGCAAGCTGTTAGAACCATAACGGGTTATGGAAATATCATAATATCAGGATCCTACGATTCTACTGTGCGAGTATGGGATTTACTTGATAACGGCACTTGCAAACACGTTCTTTCGGAACACAGTGACAAGGTTTATTCGATCGCCATGGATTTTGAATCCAAATTGTGCTATTCTGCCTCTATGGACCATACGATCAACATTTGGAATTTCGAACATGGCAGACTAATCAACACCCTTGAGGGGCATACATCTTTAGTCGGTCTTGTTGAACTTGTTGATGGGGTATTAGTTTCGGGAGCAGCAGATACGTCGTTGCGGATTTGGGATCCCAAAACCGGAGAAAATCATTTCAAACTTGAAGGCCATTCTAACTCCATCACTTGTTTCAAACACGATGGTCTTAGGATCGTTAGTGGAAGTGAAAGAATGCTCAAATTATGGGATACCAAGAATGGTAAGTTCACCAGGGATTTATTGAATGATGTTTCAGGCAATATTTGGCAAGTGAGTATCAACTACAAGAGATGTATTGCTGCAGTACAAAGGTTCAACAGCCAAGGCGAAGATGAAGCCTATATTGAGATTTTGGACTTCAGCGAGTCTCCTAAGGAAAGAGAAGCGCCTGAAGAAGTTGAAATGAACGACTAAAATAGAAAGAGAACCCTTCAAAAAAAAAAATGAGAATTTCTTCAAAAAGTTGACGACTGAAACCTTCTTGACTTTGACGATACGTTTCCTAATGCCTGATCAGCTACCCATCTACGCTTTATTTCTGTATTAATTCTTTGCATTAGTATTATACACTATCTATGTTGGCTTCCAGAAGGCAACGAGCTCGTGTAGTGGCTTCTGTCTGGTGAGTTTGCGCTGTAAGTACTCATTCAAAAGCTCTTTAATTTTGAGTTAGCAATTAATCTATCCGAAAAGCTTCTTAACTTTGTAGTTACTCATCCAAAATGTAAAGCTTTCTTAATTTGCTTAATCTTTCGAGGCCTTCGTTGATATCAAAGGATTTTCTTCTCTTTGTTAAATCGACCCCATCCACACTCATTTCCTCATCGTTTGTAATATATTCACCATTGGGACCGATATTAGCCAAAGAATTCAATAATATTTCCAGGAAGTATTGATGAATCCGCAAACTCGAATTCACATCTGAAGTTGTCATGTTTCTAACATTACAGCACCAAGACTTGTGCTCGGTGTAGGGGTTGAATTTGGTGTCTTCCACTTGCTCATCTTCGAAGCCCGGAAGTTTAGGGTTGGGGACGGGATATTTACAAGGGGTGAGGATTTTGGACGATGATAAATGAAGATAAGGGTGGGCTGGATCGATGTTGTTCAAGTTGGCACTGGCAGCATCCACAGAATGATTTGGGGCGGATTTCGCATCAAGCTGATGCACATTGACTGAAGAGTGTTTTTCCAAATTCAAGAAGATTCTTTGGTTACACTTATTGCAAATGAGTAGTAATATGACTTGATCCGAAAACGTTTGCAAATTTAAGGACCATCCCATCATCGAGAAGGTGTAGATCCACGCAGGGATGGTCTCGAGCAACATGGCCAAATTTTCTTGATTATCTTTGAAATATCTTTGCAATAACCAGCGGTTGGAAACGGCCAAAAGGTCGGGGTTTGCCGAGGTTCCTATGAAAGAGTCTTCAAAAAACTCCTTGAACTCCGAGAGAATCACCCAGTTATCTATCAAGTTTTTCAAGTTACGTAAATAGTCATTAATCAAGAGCTCATTGGTGATATTGAGATAGGGCCTCAAGTAGTAGATTCCTTCCAACGGAGTTTCGAAGTTTCGCCACGAGCACCCAATATCGTGGCCCTCTGTTTCTATGTCCTTTATGTATTTTGCCACGAGAAGTGCATTCAAATCATCCTCGTTTTCGGGCTTTGATTCTTCCTCAAACGGGAATAATGTGGCAGTGGCTTTGGGCGGTTCGCCTCCAAAATTCAAGAGAATCAGCTTATTGCAGTTCGTACAAAGTAAATGGTTTTTGGTGTGGTTGGTGATGGAAAAAGAAAGACATTTCCAGCCGTTCCGGACACATTTGAGCTCGTTCAAAGTGTCATCGTCCACCGGAAGGTGCCAGTTCATCGGGTTGAAAGTCCGTAATCGGACCAAAAGTTGTTCGTGGTTGTAGGGATCAAATACCGTCATTTTCGATTGGATTTTGTCCACGGGGCGGCCATGAAGTTTCGATTTGTGGTAGGTGAAATGGTTCTGCGCTTTGACCTTTTGAAAGTACTGGATATCGGGATGATTGGAGCGGGACCGCAGTGGGGTGGAGAGTCGGGAGGATGAGGGCACGGGAGACTGCTTTTTCGGGGTCCTGATTATGTTGATGTAGTCCTGGAGAACTTGCGAGGTCGAAGGAGTGTCCGACATCGATGGAGAGTCTCTGGGGTGGGTATGAGGCCGGTGATGATTAAGCATGTATCACGTGGAATCTGCGCTGCATTCCTATCTTCGGCCACAGATCTCAACGGAAAAACGGAAGTGGGTGCGAGATCAGGGTGGGAAAAAGTGTGGCATTAAGGGCCGATCCTAGCGGGGTCCACAGAAAAGGAGGGATTTGCAATAGAAAACCGGGGGATGAAACGGTGAAGCACGGAAGGGGTTTGAAATGGAGAGCATGTAGGATAAGAGAGTATGGAAAGCGGAATTAGAGGGCAGATTGAACGGAATTAGAGAGGATCAGTTCCTTCATTTAGGGCCGCCCAGCGAGTCTAAGATGTAGTCTCTAGACAGGTGAGATATTTATCCAGCCTGGGCATCGTGGATCATACATAATACGACATAATCTTGACTCTCCATCGTGGTACGGATATTACTACCCCATTTATCTTAGACCATACATATACGATTAGCCGTTTCTGCTATTTAAGCCACAAGAAGCCCACCTTATTACATAATCCTAGACAGCTCCCAAGATCTCACCCACTGATAAACTGGGACCCACGAAATCTCTGTGTCACGTGACTCCCTGTTCAACTTTTCGGCGACCACCATGGACTAGTGTGTCATAGATAACCCATCATGTCGAAAAGGCCCACTTTGGAGGAAGTCGACGATGACATCGACAACATGGACATGGACATCGCGGAGTTCGATCCCAACTTGAGAACTCCCGTCGCCCCCTTGCGTCCCCAACCGCTGGTGGTCAGATCACAAGATCAAGAGTTTGCCGGATTCCCACAACCATCAGCACAACAAGCGCCACAACAGCATCAACAAGTGAGAAAAAGCGATATCGTCGATCCAAAAGACTTTTCCCAGGACGAACGTGAACAATTGCAAAAGTTCCAAATCGTCTATCCATGCTACTTTGACGTCCAGAGATCCCACAAGCAAGGCAGAAGAGTCAGTGAAAAAAACGCCGTCTTCAATCCCTTGGCTAAGACCGTTTCAGACGCCTGTAGAGCGTTGAACTTGCCGGTTCTCTTGGAGTTGGACAAAACCCATCCTCAAGATTTCGGTAACCCAGGAAGAGTCAGAGTGATGATCAAAGATAGTAAGGCCGGCGGAAAGGTGGTCGATGCCAGATTCCAGAACAAGAGAGTGTTATTGAACACAATTGCGAAGTACATGAAAGACCACCCTACCACATTGGCCAGTATTGGCCCCAAGAGCGGCATTGCACTTCCACCTGAATTTGAGCACGGATTCACCGCTGAAGAAATTCCTTTGGTGAAGGGATTCAAAATGAACTCCATTGTGCCGGTTCACTCCAACTTCACGCTCAAGCACCCTATGACCAAGTCCATTTACGACCCTGAGCCAGAAGAACCTGAATATAAGGCACCTGTGGCTCCAAAACAGCCCAAAAAGAAGGTGATGAAGATCAGAGGTTAGTTACGATGTATAGTACAATAAACGTAAATAAAAGGAACAGAATTTGACTTATGATTTATTTTTATGAGGCCTTCTTCGCCAAGTTGTCTTTTTTTACGACTTGATTGACTTCGCTCCATTAGACGGGCACTTTTCCATTGCGTAAATCTGATTATCGCCGTCAATTACTATGACTAGAGGATTGGGTATCTACACTGATTTTACATAATAGAATAAATTAATTTAGCAGGATACTACCTACTTTGGGGCATATTTGGCTCTATATTCCTTGATTTGTTCAAGCTCAGAGGCACTGATCTTATTCTTCAAGTGCTCAATAATATCAGTCAAAGAGACAATCGAAATCACAGGAATGCCATATCTGGCAGCAACAGCTTGGGTGGCAGACTTATCGGAGTCCTTGGTGGTTTCTTGTCTGTCCAAAGCAATGATAGTCCCCACGACGGTACCCTTCTCATTGGCAATGATCTCGAAGGCTTCGTTAATGGCAGTACCAGCAGTCATAACGTCGTCGATGATCAAGATCTTCTTACCAGACAAGGCACATCCAACAATGGATCCACCTTCACCGTGGTCCTTCTTTTCCTTTCTGTTGAAAGAGTAACCAACGTTGGCGTAGTTTTCAGGGTCCAACTCCGCTAACTTGGCAACCGTGATCGCAGCCAAAGGGATACCTTTGTAAGCTGGGCCGAACAAGACGTCGAACTTAAGACCAGACTTGATGATGGCGTTGGCATAGGAGGTGGCCAAGGTGGACAACAACTTTCCGGTGTTGAAGAAGCCCAAGTTGAAAAAGTATGGGGAATGACGGCCGGATTTCAAGGTGAAAGAGCCAAACTTGAGGGCCTGGGATTCCAAGGCGAGATCCAAGAAGTCGGTTTGATAAGCTTGCATTTTACAGGATTTCTTCTCTTCTTAGGGTCGTTAAGAAGAGAAGAAGGAGAGAAGAGAGAAGGAGAAGAGAGAAGAAGAAAGCGAAATTTTCTCAAGCTCCAAGATGGGATATATCGCAGTTGGATCGGCTTATGTAAGCGCGCTCTAATGTCGGACGACCTAAGGCTGAAGCTTGGCTGCGGACATTATGGTATTGAACTCAGTCACTTGTGGTGGAAGAGACAGATGCGATAGATGTCATTAAATATCCATTATCAATAAGGGGATTGTTTACGGATTTTGAAAAGAAATTGTCAAATTTTCCCGTCTAGAAGACTCCTGAAGCAGACTTTGACTCGCACCAATGAGCTATTGTATAAGTACCGTCAGTACAAGTAAAACACCGTAAAACACCGTTAATTAGATCATACTCGAGGAGCTGGATTCTGCCAGTCTATTGTGACAACTCGAAGAAATGAGATGCGTTACCAAAATAATCGGCAAGGCTTTACAGGAACAAAATAGCCCGTGCGTATTCTTTGTAGTACAAGACGTCGTAAGGCATTCAATTTTGAGACTTAGGTGCTGTCGCCTATGGAAATCTGCTTGCCACGGGTAGAAGGAATTTCGGCTGCTGATTTCATTATCAGGCATTCAGGGATCTATTTGTTCTCACCTCAAGGTGAGCGATTTTGCAAGCAATCAGATGACGCGAATCAAAATCCCTCGTAAAAATGACATCACAGCCATGGAGCCGTACTACAAGGGTCATCCAAGAATACACATTCTAAATGAAGGAAATCTTTAATTGTGTTTTACCGATGATTTCTCAATACTAGTGCGTGAAGTTTAGACTCAACTAGTGATCCAAATTGACTAGTTTGAAGGGCGGCATCTATCAACGCAACCTTTCCTTCGATCAAAACGCAAGACGCAGGTCTCCACTTAATGCATCATTTAAATCCATAGCCGCTCCATCAATCAAATAACTAGGGGTGGCAGCCGCATGTGGACATTCTCTCTGAGAAATCACTCACTCAGTCCGTGCTTCATTCACTGGAAGGCGCGGCTCTGTTTCCTTGAGCGATTTTGCAGCGCACTTTGTGTCCCGACAAAATAACGCACCAAATTTTGCAGTCTCGAGCTATGTTCACTAGTAACGCGGCCAAGATCTAGCAGCGAAACACAACAATTGCCAATGGGATAAATCCCTCAAGGTAGAGAGCGGGGTTTCCCAGTGTCTGTAACCCCTACCGGCCTTCGTAATTGGACATGTTATTGGATCGCGCCTGGGTGCAAAATTGGAGCATGGATCAGATGTGTCCGCTAGACTTAATTAATTAATCGAGGCCGAATGGACTTTACTGTATGGTATAAATACCTGATGATTCCTATGTCTATTGAGGACAATTGCACTCACCTTCTTAATAATGAACCCTACTTCGTCATACTCGGACGTCTCCACCACCAAGTACGGTGATGACAGTTCTGCAATTGTCACTACCAATGAAGGGAACATCAAATTCGCCGAAGACCTCGAAAGAGGACGTACCATGCAGAGAAGAGATCGCACATTTTCATCAAATAGCAGAGACAGCAGGAAATCAATATTTACCATCAACGAAAAGGCCCAGCCTGAAGCGGTGATTCCAGGTATTTTCAAGACCATTTCGCATAAGGTCGATAACGATCTTGAGAAGCAGGTGGACTTGGAAGTCAACTCCACTCCAAACAAATTCTCACTGGTAGATTTCCATACTGCTCTGGCATCTGATATTGCCAACAGATTCGGCTCCAGCGCCACGAATGGTTTGTCTGATTCTCAAAGAGACAAAATGTTCAAAGAATACGGTCACAACATGCAATCGAAACCTCCTTCCGGTTTAGCCAAAAAAATCTTCATGCACTTTTTCGGTGGTTTCGGTGGTTTGTTGATGACTGGTGGTGTCTTATGTTGTATCTCCTGGAAGCCATTGGGAGAGCCACCAGCCATCGCCAACTTGATTCTTGGTATCATTTTATTTGTTGTCTTCCTTGCCCAAGCCTTGTTCAATTTCTTTCAAGACTTCTCCAGTTCAAGAGTTATGGATTCCATTCACAATATGATTCCAACTGAGACCACCGTTATCAGAAACGGTCAAAATGTCAGAATCGACTCCAAGGACTTGGTTCCCGGTGATCTTGTGCTTTTTGCTGCTGGTGACAAAATTCCTGCTGATATCAGAGTGACCGATGCCTCCCCAGATTTGAGTTTTGATAGATCCATCTTGACTGGTGAGTCCAATCCTATTCCTGTCAGCTCCAACAGTGATCCCGAAAAGACTAACTACCTCGAAAGCAACAGTATTGCCATGCAAGGTACTTTCGGTGTGAACGGTTCTGGTCGTGGTATCGTTGTTGCAACTGGTGATCACACCATTTTCGGAAGCATTGCTAAATTGACCTCCAAGCCCAAGAAGGGCTTAACACCATTGCAATATGAAATTGTTAGATTCGTGGCCTTGACAAGTACCATTATTATTTGCTTGGTTGTTTTAGTCATCATTCTTTGGGCTGCTTGGTTACGTAAAAAGTATCCTTCTTGGATCGATGTTCCAACATTGATTGTGGATATCGTTTCTATTGCCGTTGCTTTCATTCCAGAAGGTTTGCCAATTGCTTTAACTACTTGTTTGATTATCACTGCCAGTGAAATGAGAAAGAACAAGATTTTGTGCAAATCCTTGTCTGTTGTTGAGACTTTAGGATCTATTAGTGTTTTGTGTTTCGATAAGACCGGTACTTTGACTAAAAACGCCATGGTTGTCACTAACGTTTGCGATGGTTCCCTGGAACTTGAATTGGAAAAAGTTGATGCCCATAATCCTGCTGAGAAGCATTTGTTCACTATTTCTTCCTTGTGTAATGAAGCTCATATTGTCAATGAAGATGCCACTGGTGGTAATGCTACTGACAGAGCCATTCTTCAATTTGCACAAAATTTCAGTGGATCTGTGGAATCCTATAAAAACAGATGGAACAAGTCGTTCGAAGTCGCTTTTAATTCCAAAGAGAAGTATATGGCCACCTTATTGGAACCAAATACCAACAATGCTGAGATCTGGAACGATATTGGATTTAACTCCGACCTTATCGAGTACGAAAATGAATATTTGTTGACTGTCAAGGGTGCCCCAGATATTTTATTGGAAAATTGTGGATTTGTGATGGAAAAGAATAACACTTTGACGGCTTTGACTCAAGATATCAAGGATCGTATCCAAAGAATCCAATACAATTGGTCAAGAAATGGTAAGAGAGTTGTTATGATGGCTTCCAAGCTTATTTCGAAAGATTCCTTGAATTTAAGTGATCGTTTAGAAACTGTTCAAGACATCAGAAATGCAGTCAAGGGTGAGCTTATCTTGGTTGGTTTAGTCGGTATTGAAGATCCTCCAAGAAAGGATATTGATCAGGTTATCAATACTTTGAGGGAAGCAGGTATTAAAATTATTATGATCACTGGTGATTTTGAATTGACCGGTGTTTCTATTGCTAAGCAGTGTGGAATTATCACAACTGAAAAGATTGACAAGGTTGACGACTTGAGTTATGGACCAACCACCGATTCTGAAGAACTTTCTAGAGCTATCAGTATCACTGGTCCTGAATTGAGACGTATTGAAGAAGAACAATGGGCCAACTTGATCCAATATGACGAACTTGTCTTCACCAGAACCACTCCAGAACAAAAGCTCTTAATTATCAAACAATTCCAAAAATACAAGCAGGTTATTGGTATGACTGGTGATGGCATTAACGATGCTCCTTCCTTGAAACAAGCCGATGTTGGTATTTCGATCATTTCTGCTTCCGATATTGCTAAAGAAGCCGCAGACTTAATTTTGATGGATGGAGAAAACGAAGATCACTTATTCTTCAGTATCATTCAAGCCTTGAAATATGGTAGATTGGTATTTGAAAACCTTAAAAAGACCATTGGTTACTTATTGCCCGCCGGTACTTATGCTGAACTTTGGCCAGTGTTGTTGAATGTGATCTTCGGTATGCCTCAAATGCTATGTTCCTTCTGTATGATCATTATCTGTTGTGTCACCGATTGTATGGGAGCCATGATGTTGGCATATGAAGAAGGCGAACGCAACTTGTTGAAGAAGAAGCCTAGATCTGTCACCAAGGAGAGATTGGTAGACTACAAATTGTTCCTTCACTCATACTTCACCATCGGTACCTTCTATACTTTCAGTTCGATGTTGTTGGGATTCATTAATTTGCAAAGAAAAGGAGTCTCTTTCAGCCAACTCACTTTGTCTTACGGAAGCTACAGCAACATTCCTGGAGTTGCCGATGCCATCAATGTCTCTTCTTCCATCTATTTCAACAATTTGGTCATCATGCAATTTTTCAACTTAATGGCAATGAGAACTCGTTACCTTAGTGTGTTCCAACACTCTCCTTTGAAGAATTATCGTTTGTTCATTGTTATTCCAATTGCCTTTGGTGTGACTTTCATCATCAACTATATTCCTGCTATTCAAAGCACTCTTGGTACCGGTCAAGTGCCTGTGGAATACTATTTCATTTCCCTCGGCTTCGGTTTAGTTGTGCTTGGATATGATGAGTTGAGAAAGTTAGCCAACAGAAAGTATCCTAACGGTGTCCTTGCCAAGATTGCCTGGTAGTTTATAGATGAAGGAAGCTAGGAGCTTATATAGAATAATACACTTAATTTATTAATTCAACTATCATCCCCAAGTAGTACATCCTCAGCTATTATCCTGAAGTATCAAATTGAACTATCACCTGATTTCCATCTATGACTCCCAATCTTATATAAATGCCCATCTTATGATTCCATCTATTATGTTTCCCCACTTCTTGTCCCGCATCATAAATGTTGGACTGTTTTCCCGCTGCTTCGGACTTCACTTTCTGTTGCGTGATCTCCGAAAATTGAATTTGTCTCGGATAGACCTCTATTGTGTTTTCCCGGCGCGAAAGACGCAGGTCGGTGGTAGCATGAAGATTTTGCCGGATGATGAGGCTGGCTCTGATTCGTTTCTTCAACTTGAATGAAAGTTCTCGATTGTTCGCTTCTCTTTGGCTTCTTCTTACCCTGTGGAATCTCGTGGGAAAAACGTGTCTTCGTACTGCTATGCCACAAAATTTTTCACAAGTTGGAGTCGAAAAAGCTGCAAAATCGCTGGCTATGTGACTCGTCAGCTGAGGTATCCTAATGCTAAAAAACAATTTAATAAGTGAAAAAAGCTCCACCGCTCAAAGAGATGCTCAGAGTGGATCACTTACGGACTTCATCTCCCCATACCCCACACCCAACATAGATCTCTCCGGATCCCCCCTCACGACCCCTCCCGGTGCCCCTCGTTTCGCATTCGCTGCATGCGTCGTCGTCCTGGGGAGCCGCCGCTGCTCCCGCGCACGACTGGTGGTGTGTAGTTTATATTGCGGTGGGGAGACCTAGTGATTCCATTAATTTAAAGGCCCGGTAGTTTTCGCTCGTCAAAACACCAATTGTTCCTTCAAGTAACATTCAATTGACCGAGAATTGACTCTTACCATGTCCGCCTCGATTCAAACCGTTCCTACCACCCCTTTCAAGGACCAGAAGCCTGGTACCTCTGGGTTGAGAAAGAAAGTCACTGTTTTCCAACAGCAGCATTACACTGAAAACTTCATCCAAGCCATTTTGGACTCGATCCCTGAAGGCGCCCAGGGTGCCACCCTCGTGGTCGGTGGTGACGGAAGATACTACAACGATCACGTCATCCAATTGATCATTCAAATTGCCGCCGGTAATGGCGTCAAGAAGCTCATCATCGGTCAAGATGGCTTCCTCTCCACTCCTGCCACTTCCCATGTCATTAGAATCAGAAACGCCACCGGTGGTATCATTTTGACTGCCAGTCACAACCCTGGTGGTCCAGAAAACGACTTGGGTATCAAGTACAACTTGGGTAACGGTGGTCCCGCCCCAGAATCTGTCACAAACAACATCTACGATGCCTCCACCAAATTGACCCACTACAAGTTGGTCAATGTGGACCCAGTTGACATCACCAAGATCGGTTCCGTTCAAGCCGGTCCTATTGAAGTCGAGATCATCGACCCAGTGCAAGACTACGTTGACATGTTGAAGGATATCTTTGATTTCCCACTCATGAAGTCCTTTATCGAGAAGGGTAAGTCCAAGAACTTCAAAGTGTTGTTCGATGCTTTGAACGGTATCACCGGTCCATACGGTCACAAGGTTTTCGTTGAAGAATTGGGCTTGCCAGAATCGTCTGTTCAAAACTTCAAGCCATTGAAGGACTTTGGCGGTTTGCACCCAGACCCTAACTTGACTTACGCCCACACTTTGGTCGAAAAGGTCGACAAGGAGGGCATTGCATTCGGTGCTGCCTCCGATGGTGATGGTGACAGAAATATGATCTACGGTGCCGGAACTTTCGTGTCTCCTGGTGATTCCGTTGCTATCATTGCTGACCATGCTGATGCTATTCCATACTTCAAGAAGCAAGGTGTTTACGGTTTGGCTAGATCCATGCCTACATCTGGTGCCATCGACTTGGTTGCCAAAGCTAAAGGTCTTGAAGTCTATGAAGTTCCCACTGGATGGAAGTTCTTCTGCTCTTTGTTTGACGCCAAGAAGTTGTCGATCTGTGGTGAAGAATCCTTTGGTACTGGTTCCAACCATATTAGAGAAAAGGATGGTTTGTGGGCCATTGTTGCTTGGTTGAATGTCTTGGCTGACTATGGTGAAAAGAACCCAGAGTCACCTGTCTCAATCGAAGCCGTTCAAAACGCTTTCTGGGCCAAGTACGGTAGAACTTTCTTTACCAGATACGATTTCGAAAACGTTTCCGGTGAGGGTGCTCAAAAGATCATTGACTTGTTGACCCACATTGTGGACACCAAGAAGAAGGGTGACGAATTGGCTTCCGGCTATGTTATCCAAGAAGCCGACAACTTCTCTTACACCGATTTGGATGGAAGCGTGTCCAAGAACCAAGGTCTCTTCGTCAGATTCGAGAGCGGCTTGCGTTTTATTGTCAGATTATCAGGAACCGGTTCCTCTGGCGCTACCGTCAGATTGTATTTGGAAAAGTACTCTGACGATAAATCCACCTATCAACAAAACGTTAACCAATTTTTGTCTGATGATATCAAGTTCGTTTTGGAAATCTTGAAATTCAAGGAATACTTGGGCAGAGATGAACCAGATGTCCGTACCTAAGTGTTCGTTAGCTCTGTTAATTCTTTATCTAGTTCGACTTTTATTAATCTAAGCATAGTGTAATGTACAATAAGGATCCTATCTATATAAATGATTACTAGGCGGAACACCTTCGGTATAATATTACCACAATTGATAACATAATATCTAGGCGAAACAGCTTCGTTATAATATTACCACATTTGTCAATAAAAATTTAAGTATATCCTGGTCGAGTCCCCAAATACCCATGGGACTACTAATAAATAAATCATTTCATGAATCATAATTCAAGCAAGTTTCGATTTCTTGGAATTTTCTTCGTTGTAGCCTGATACCCCACCTTCTTCGTGCTCTCTTTTCAAGGAGGGCAAAGTGATGCCACTGCTGGCAGATGATGGTGGAAGACCAGAAGGAACTTGTCTGATTGAGGGGAGCACAGTGCCGTGGTGAGATGCATGGTGAACCGGAGGACGTTGCTGAAGATTAGCGTGATGCTGATATCCGGCAAGACCTGCGGATTGTGGGGGCAAGGCCGAGCTAGCAGATCCAGGGACACTGGAGGTGGTAGCGGGCATTGTTGTTGAAGAAGGATAAGCGCTGGAACTCACAGCAGCGACAACAGGGGAGCCTTGACTTGGCATGTTGGCATTTGGACCGTTATTGTTCAAGTTCAACACTTCGTCCAATCTCTTTTTCATCGAATTTTCTCTCAATCTAGCAGCCTGTTCCATAGCCTCCAACTCCATGATTCTGGTTCTGTATAAGTCGTTAACAAGCTCGAGCTCAGAGATTCTCGTCTTCAAAAGAGTGATCTCGTTGTTGCTTGGACTGGAGCCGGAGTTGTTGCCAGAACCGGCACCTGAGCCCGATCCAGAACCAGACTGAGAATTGTCCTTGCCTGCACCGCTATTATCACCAGACTTTCCGCCGTTGTTATCATTGCCATTGTAGCCATTGTAGCCATTTGGCTGCTCGTTGGATTGACCAGAGTAGTTGTTGAAGTTATTCTGGAAGTGTGGCAAAGACCCCTTGTTTTCGCCCGCCACTTGTGTGATGGGAGGAAGCGAGGTGGTTGTAGGGGCAGAGTTGGTAGAGGAAGCTACCGTGCTGGCGTGCGAGTTTTCAGGCGAGTGCACCTGCGAAATGGCAGGGGTGGACAGCGAGGAGCCTTGCTGAGATGCGATCTGGAACTGAGGACCAAATGATGGCGATGAGATCCCAAGTGCTGGTAACTTAGGTGCTCCACTAGTGTTGCTAGTGTAATGTGCAGCACTAAGCGCAGAGGAAGGGGTAGAAAAAATGGAAGGCGAAGAGGACTCGTGCTTGACTTCACTACCCTTAGATTTGTTCATTAAGGAGACACCGTTGACATTGGAACCACCACTCTTGAAAGTGGCACTTGGACCCAATTCGTTGGACATGTTCTCCAAGGCGCCGGCGGCCGCGTGCACGGGATTCAATTTCTCCGAGCCTCTAGCGTTTGACACCGACGAAGTGGTGGAGAGTAGTAAAGGCGAGGTGATCCTTTGTAAGCCCGGGGCGAACTGGGTAGGTGTAGATGAAGGATAATGCAAAGGCTGCACCACATGGTTGAGGTGGTGGGAACCGGCCATTCCTGGCACTTGAGGAGGGTTGTTTGGCGTGAGGTGTGGGGGCAAATGGTGATGGTGGTGGTGGTGGTGGAAAGTGTTGCTGATTGGATGGAGGAAGGTACCCGATGCGGTGGTCGCAGCAGATGGAGTGATCGCATTGCGCAAGCTGGTTGGGGTAGTGACTGAGCTAGTACTGGTGGAGCCACTAGTAGCAGAGCCAGCAGCCGGCAATAATGGAGTCAAGTCGGTGGATGCAGGCTTGGCTTTCTTGGACTTGGGTGACTTCTTACCGCCCTTGGAGTCCTTGGACTTCAACTCTGGGGTGTTTGGGCCCGAGTTGGCTTTGGAAGAGTTGGCGGTGCCCGCGTTGGAGCCGCTTTGAGGCTGTTGCTTGATTCTGTTACGAGACTTGATAGTGTCGGTCTTCAAAGAGATGGGTCTTGCACGGCCGTGAAGCTTGAGGAACAAACCACATGCATTACACAACACTTGGCCAGTCTCGTCACGTCTCCACAACGGAGTGGTTTGCGTCTTACAGTTGCGACAGATGGGACTGGTGATGTTGGTCTTGGTGGTGGTGGTTCCGTTGTTAACATGGGTGGTGGTCTTGGCATTAGGATGCACCGGGTTTTGGGTTTGCACCCGAGGAGGACTAGGATATGGAGGTTGTTGGACTTTGTTGGTGGGCAGGGAAACCGATTTAGGGGCGGATGCAGGAGCCACTGGTGCTCCAGCAGCAGGAGTGCTATGGTGAACTCCGGGGGCCGGTTGAGGGTGCACGGAAGGGAGACGTTGCTGAATTTCACTCATGGCGAGGGGGCGGTCGCTTGGATGGTCGAAGATTGCTGTTGGAAGAAGCACGGTGAACGTTTAAAGAACGGATGGGCTTGACGCTGGAAAGGTCACTTGTGTCTCACTATCGCACGGTGATAACTGCTGTTATCAGATGGAACACAGCTTGGAGACAAAGCGAGGACTAGGCAGAGGAAACGGGAATAAAAGTAAGTCTAGCGACAAACAATTATGAAACAAGCGTCTGGAAGGTAGCGAAGGATAGTGTCAACTGGATATCTTGAACTTATCGAAGATAGTGGCGGAAATCAGCTTGATAAAGATTAGAAAATTTTTTTTCACATCAACGCCTTTGTGCGATATGTTATCTGCTTTACATAAGCAATATCAGCAATAGCTTAAGTAAGCGAGGGGCGCGCAAATCTCAGGTTCTCGGGTGACGTTCGGATAGCGCCCTCTGTGGAGCGGCACGATAAGGCCTTTTAGGAGTTTTGGTGGGGATTGTGTGTCGGAGTTGGTCAATCGAGTCTACAACAATAATACGTGGCTTTAGCGGGGTCCCCACTCGTCAGGTCACTTCATAGCCGCTCCCGGTACTTGCTCAACGACATTGCCAAGTGGCTTCGATAAGTGGGCAGAGCCAAGACTGTAAGGGTCCGAGGGCACCAAACAGTCTAGGCTTATGCCGGAAAGGGAAAGCCCCGACGCAACGCCGCACGGAAAGACCCAACGTAACGGCAATGGAAGAACAGCAAAAGAAGCCTGGACCAACAGCGAAAAAAACTTGGGTACACACTGCTGGAGCCCACTATTATTTTGATGCAATGCACCCGTGTCCTAGTGCCGAAACCACCCAGGATCGCCCATTGCTTCGGTGGCAGCCGCTTTATCCGATAAGATTTTTAGTTGGGCCGCGCGCACCATTTGTTGCCCAGATCGGCGGTCATGCCCCCTGGCCACGCTTGGAGTAAGTGCAGGCGATGAGTGCGACCGGTACAGTATCAGATTTGACGGAAGGGCGCTGCGCACGTGACGAACCCTGCCACCACCAACTGTTTATCACCATGTCTGTCAAAACTGACTATGCCAATCTTGCCGATCGGTTGATTGTATTGTATGCCAAGCAGTTCATAGAGGCAGGCAAAGTCCCGCCACGCTTCAATGCCCGCTCAGAAGTCGAAAAACACTTTCTCCAGAGCGTGATTCTGCTTGAGAACGTCTTAAGTCAGTATAAAGATCCAATTGCCACCGAAGCCGTCTTAAACACAATTGATCTTGCAGCCATATACGCAGGGGTGGACCAGAGAGAGTCAGAGGCTCCAGTAGATTCAAAGCTCCAGTATGACGATCACTTGGTGAAAGAACTTCTCCATTACTTCAAGAACTCCTTCTTCAAGTGGATCACCAAACCGCTGTGCCCCCAATGTAACGAATCTGGAGACAATATTCATCCCACCGGCAGCTCTCGCTTCAATCAGCCTGAAAATCCGGACCAGGTGGGTGTTATCGAAACCTATATGTGTGCCAACTGTGCGCGGACAGTGGAGTTTCAACGTATCAATAACCCCGTAAGCCTCCTTCGAACTCGGGAAGGCAGGTGTGGCGAATGGGTCAATTGCTTTCTTCTTATTCTCCATGCAATGATCCCTCAGCATAACCGCTTAAGATATGTATGGAACCAAGAAGATCATGTGTGGTGTGAATATTTCTCTAACGGTCTTGGTCGCTGGGTCCACCTCGATCCTTGTGAGGCATCTTTCGATGAGCCACATCTTTACGCCGAAAATTGGGGCAAGAAAATGAGTTTTGTGATTGGATACAATGACTACTATGCTATCGATCTTAGCGATAAATACATCACACCTGCTGCTCAAATTGATAAGCTCACAATTGTTTCGTCATTGAAAACGGTGAGAAAAGCACTTAGCTTCATCAACTCAAGAAAAATGTCTTCTTTCTTTGTCATGGACGAAACCATGCAATCTTTGGGCGCAGTGGCACTTTCACTGCTGCAATCGAGTATCACTGCTACACCAGAATCGTTACTTCATCTTTACAACGAAATCATTCTTCCCTATAATAGAGAGCGGAAGCTGATTGCACGGGGCGGTAAATCCTCGCCAACGACCACGGCCACAAGAGGACGGCAAACCGGTGGCGCTGAGTGGACTAAAGCTAGAGGGGAAGACGGGTCATGATCATGGTTTCTAGATTTGTTCTTTAAAGTATTTCGTTTCATTCTCATAAGTTTCGTGTATTAGTAGAATTAATTATTTGGCTATGGATATTTAAAAATGCAATTTCGGCCGTGATCTTATTTTGAGCTTACTGATTGGCATTCACGCAAGTCTTATTGTATCTAAACATTTGAATTTGTAGGTTTCCATGAATTTTGGGAATATCTGAGGTATCAAAAATCGATTAATGCTGATTTGAGAAGAGCTAATCATCTTGAGAACCTTTGGAATGGCGGAATAATTTGATGCCCCACCACGAAATAAATGACCACCACCAGGCAATCACATAGACACACCAAAGGCGAAGAATGTACCTATCCACCGTCATGCAAATTTTCTCATACAATAGATACCTCTCATGAACGAAAGGATCCAGCGATGCTGCCATGGGTCCTAATACAAACCTCCATACCTCGAACACTGTGTTGCACGTTATCACAAATAGAATCCAGGTATATGCCAAGATGACGTACCCGTAAAATTTCATATGGGGGGAGTTGAAAATGGTTTGTGGACGCTTGTCCTCCCCATCGGTAAGGGGATCTTCGAAAAGCCGAGGCCTCTCTATCAACGGCAATGGCTCGTCCATATCGATTACCAGCATCTTTCATGGGTTTGAGTTAGCTTTGAATACAGTAGGCGAATACACGTCTTTACCGCGTTAAGCACATCGTGTTGAAGACCTGTATATAGTGCGAGGCTCGATTCGGAGTGATTGACCAATAATTTGTTGATATGGAAGTATAAGTTGATAAAACATTGAGGGAGAGATAAATAATGGAGGTTGTTTTACTGAAGCTTGCTGTTAGGTGCTTATAAAATTATTTTGTTGAAGCTAAATCAATAGTAAACTATATAATTGATAGGGTTGAACTGATTTCTTCTGCACATTTGTAGAAATTTGGAATTTTTTGTTCAAAATGAAATATTGAGGATTCATATACTTCTTCTTAATAGCCATGATTTTGATCCCAATATTCCTGAGGTCCTATCAAATGTGAAATATGAAGTCATGTACTAATCATATCACTCAGATGTAATGGTGCCAAATAGTCAAAACTTTTTCATCGCAAGAAAAGGTCCCTTGGCCCAGTTGGTTAAGGCGCGGTGCTAATAACGCCGAGATCAGCAGTTCGATCCTGCTAGGGACCACTTCTTCCCAGGGCGTGTGGCGTAGTTGGTAGCGCGTTCGCTTAGCATGCGAAAGGTCTCCGGTTCGACTCCGGACTCGTCCATTTTTTGCTTCATCTAACTGGAACAACTAAATTTTTACAGTCATTAATGTCTTTGAATGTCTTTGTTCACATTTAATTATACTACGATCTCTCTATAAGATGAACATGAAATAAATAGTATACACTTAGACCACAATGTTTTGAGCCAAAGACTTCTTGTAGTCCAAAATAGATCCTTCCCATCTGGTAGCACCCTTGTTCTCAATGACGAAAATGTCCTTGGCAATCTTGTCAAGCAATCTGAAATCGTGCGAGACGACGACAACACCACCGTTGAATTCGTTGATGGCATCGGCCAAAGAGTCAATAGTAGCCAAATCAAGACCGTTAGTAGGTTCATCCAACAAGATCAAGTTAGGAGATTCCAAGGCAAGCAAGGCAAAAACGACTCTGGATCTTTGACCTTCACTCAAAGTAGCCATTTGAGAAGTTTGACCTTCACCAGTCAAACCGTATCTACCCAATTGTTGTCTCCAGTATTGGTAATCTTGAGAAATGCTGGAGAACTTGTCACGAACGAATTCCAATGGGGTCTTGGTCAAGTCCAATTGATCAGCAGAGTGTTGGGAGTAGACACCCAACTTGATGTGAGTGTGTTGAATAACTCTACCGGCTTGTGGTTGCAACTTACCTTGGAACAAGTTCAACAAGGTAGACTTACCAATACCATTAGGACCAACCAATGCAACTCTGGAGTCCATATCGATACCAATGTCCAAGCCTTCGTATAAGTTGTCTTCTGGCTTACCAGAGTAAGAGAAGGACATGTTGTCGAAAGCCAAGACTGGAGGTGGCAACTTTTCGACTTCTGGGAATCTGAAAGAGAAGACCTTGTCTGGAACGACTGGTTGAATCAAACCATCGGCTTCCATCTTGTCCAAGATCTTTTGTCTAGACTTAGCTTGTCTGACCAAGTTAGCATAAGTACCAGCAGATGCGATAAACTTCTTGATATGGGCGATTTCTTCTTGTTGTTTGGCGTATTGTTTCATTTGGTTAGTTTCCAATTCAGCTCTGGTCTTGACATAGGAATCGTAGTTACCACCGTACAATTGCAAGTCCTTCATTCTCATATCAATCATGTTGGTACAAACACCGTTCAAGAAATCCTGAGAGTGGGAGACCAAAATCAACATTTTGTCGAATCTCTTCAAGCATTCTTCCAACCAGACACAGGCAGCCAAATCCAAGTGAGCAGTTGGGTCATCCAACAACAACAAGGTTGGCTTGACGAACAAAGCCTTGGCCAAGGCAACTCTCATTCTCCAACCACCAGACATGTCCTTGGTCTTCTTCTTGATAGTGACACCGTTGAAACCCAAACCAGTCAAGATGATAGCGGCTCTGGATTCGAAAGTGGATGGGTCCATTTCGTCGATCTTTTCATAGATACCATCCAAAGTTGGGGACTCTGGACCTTCCTTGATAATCAATTCTTCAACCAATTCTTCCAAACGCTTCATTTCGGCTTCAGCTTCTCTGACAACGTATTCCAATGCAGAAAATTCGGTGGGTTCAGCTGGTTCGTTCAACAAGTAAACATCGATGTGTTCAGGAACAGGGAATTCTCTGGCAGCCAAGGACTTCAATAAAGTGGACTTACCACAACCGTTTTCACCCAACAAACCGTATCTACGACCGTAGTTAAGTTCCAAAATGGAGTCTTGAAGCAAAACCTTACCGTGGAACAATAAGGAAAGGGAAGAAATCTTGATATCTCTGGAGGTGACAAGGGATTCCAAAACACCGGTGGTGACTCTGTCAGACAATCCATCGTCGTCGGTTTGCAATTTCAATTTGGCAATTTGAGTTTCGGCATCATCGACTTCAACTTCTTCAGCATCCTTGGCGGCTTGCTTCTTGGTCTTCTTGGTAGTCTTACCAGCAGCAGCCTTGGCGGCTTCTCTTTCTAATCTCTTGGCTTCTCTCTTTGCTTTTGACGAGGAGATCGCAGACATACTAGGCGTGATTCTTTAGCGTGATGAAGGATTGAAATCTCAGATTTTTTTGGTGTTCAAGTAGCGATGAGAATTTTGCGGTGGTCGTGCCTCTCCCAGCGGACTGTATCGAAGCGGATGGGATGCAGCACTATATGCATCCGACAACCCATCCTTCCCCATGCCAAGCGTCTACAGCATAACTTATAGATAAATGAAGTATAGCGAATGTATTATAACATTAATTGGTGCATTGGGGTAGAACGATTTGAAGTCGCTGAATTAAAATGTCAAGTCTTCCAAGAGGTTTTAGTCAGGTTTGATGGAGCTGAGGTGATGAGCAAATGAGAGCCTTTGCGATGTCATCACTCGCAAATCAAGAAAACCCTGTCTACAGTGCGGGAATGCACTATTACAGAGGAGTCTATTCTTGTCTATTCTTCTCCAATAATAACCCGCAACAGAATAGGTCCAGAATCCCTGATTCGTTTGCAGTTGTAGATTACGTCAGAGCGCGGGCACATAACCGTTCAATTTGTAGTGGATCGTTCAGTTACTTTACTGCTATAGATGTCTCGCGACAACTCGGATTACCCTTTATGCAATTCAACGGTATCATAAGATCGACAGCTGCTACGTTTGCTACTTGATCTGGAGACGGTACCTGGTGACGAATGCAGCAACTGATATGTAGCGCCGCATATTCACGTGATCGGAGATGAGATGTCTCTTGTTGTCTTGATCTCGATAGCGTTAGTCCATCGCGTATCCTTTCCATGATTGCACTGAGCGGAAAACCCTTACTTCTCTACGTAGCTGTTGTAAATGCACACAATATCCCGGTGATGGTCATCTTACTAAGCCCAAAAATGGGGTAAGCAGTCACGTGCGTGGTGGCGACGGCGGCAAGACAAAAGAGAGTCTTCAAATGTGAGAAACCCGAGAAGAACAGGACAATTGAGTCAATTCGAGACTTCAGTCCCCTAAATGTCTGACGATATACCCATAACTTCCCGGGAGTCCGATATCAAGGCCCCGGTCGCTAGAAGTGGCAATGCGCCCACAATTCCTCGGGTCTCTTCTCAGTACTCACTCAGCACTCAAGATGTGGAAGAGCCACCCAGAGCGTTCACTCCAGAAATTGCTCAAAGTCTGCATCGTGTAAGACAACCACAATTCAGAAGAAGACCCTCATATAATACGATTGAGGGCAACAGAGAGCGTCACTATAATCTTGATTATCCAGAAGATGACATCCAACTTAAGAAGTTGCAATTAGATCCGACATCTAGATTCTTTTCTAGGACCAGGCCAAGAACGCTTGATTTACCTAGTATGCTTCCTTATAAGATTGAAAGTCCCAAGGATCAGGCCAAGTTTCTCAGCCACATCGTATCCCATCTCTACATCGCGATAAAGACATTAGATTTACAAGGATCTTTGATGGTGACAGCCAACGAATTGGCGGTTTTGAAAGATCTCAACAACGGTTCCGACATCGATGTCGCTTTGGAAACCAACCTTTTTGAAATGAACTCTACAAACGAAACTAACTTTGATGACGACGGATCCAACTATTTTTCTAATGACGAATCCGATAGTGATGATGACGAAGACGATGAAGATGGAGAGCTCGGCACAGATGGCGGAATGGAAGATGATGGCGAGACAACGAATCAACACAAGAAGTCACCCAAATCAGCAGCTATCATCGGGGTGAAAACTTGGACTCATGAATTATTGGTATGGTTGAAAATGAAATATGATATGCCAGTTGCGTTGAAAGTCGCTCTTGCAAAAGTGTATTTCTCACTCGCATTATCCAGGGGCCAGCATTTGAATCTCAAAACTTACGTGAAAACCTTCGATCAATTGACTAAAAACTCATTTATACTCAGACAACATGGTTTGGTCTTACCGTGGAAAGCCCTCTACGATGAGCTCAATTCGCATTTCCCATCAATAGATTCTATGATGGACCCGATGGAGAAAAAGGATCACAAGCAACTTTTAAGTTTAGCAGCCAAGGCATCAGTGTTCTTTGAAGATGAAGCAGTGCCTACTATCTTCTCCAAGATCGGTAGCAAATTGTCCATTTCGAATGCATCCTTAGTCATGTCTTCGTTGGCATTATTACCCATTCGTTTCACTGAAGGGGCCGTCGATGACTCTTTGGATATTCGCCATTATCTCGCATCTTACTTTTACATGTGGAAGAAACTCAGCAAAAGCTCAGGTTTCGACTCTCAAATAACATCGAGACTCGGACTTATTGCAATGTCTGCCTTGTTCAAGATTAACGACGAGCCAGAAAGTGAGTCTTATATCAAAATAGGAGAGTACGGTATTTTTGCAGAAGATCAAATGAGTTTTATGATAAATACTTTGATTAATAGTCTTAGTATCATGGTTGAGAAGTACTCATCTATGAAAACCAAGTTTTTCCATGGGTTTGCATCTACGATCATTTATTCGATAAATGGAGGAAAAGTCATCTCTGGCGGAATTATTGAGAATTTAGGAACATTACTAAACGCTATACAAAGTTATGTTCATCCTTCTAATAATGGTGAATGGTCTAGACCAATATCGAAGTTGGTGTTGAGTTTGATTTATCAATATCATAAGAGATACTGTTCGGAAAGGGAAACTGACTCTAGCTTGAGTAACTTGCCAACTTCCATCAAGTTAAGTGATGAAGTGACTAACAAGTTTGTTTCTATGTTCTTACCAGTTGTGAAGATTGGTATTCAATCGAAGAAAGCTTCCGCCACTGAAGACTACTTGACATGTTTGCAACTTTTAGGTTATTTAAACCCCACAATGGTCTTAGAAAATGTGTTAGTGGATATCTATGAGTCTTTGGAGGGAGTCAATTCAACACATAGAGTGATAATCGCATTGAGATCCATCGAGCCTTTGGGCAGATATTTCGCAGCAACGCCCATTTTTAGAGTTCATTTGGTTCGACTTCTCCTGTTATGTGTACCAGGTATTGATTCTAATGACTTGGAGAAAACTTTGCACACCTTAGATGCTTTTTCCTCCGTTGCCAATTTCGTCCCCTTTCACGACTTAACCGAAGGGGAGGGCGATCCAACGATGGCTCTACAATTTACGCAGGCTCACTTGGAGCATTTTCAGAGAAAGTTATATCTGGATCCATCGAATAACGGCGAAGAGGATTTTTCATTTGAGGTTGACGAGGAAACAGAACTCATGGCATTGAAATCATCAACTTCCGCTTTCAAGTCGTTAATCAAATTATTAAATCAAAGACTCTTTATTCTTTTCGAGAACTTACCAGACCCCTCTAAAACTGAGGGTGTTGAAAGAGACTTGATCTCCTCGATCCCAAAATATATATACGTCCTCTTGGAGTCGCTTTCTGATGATATCTACAAGACCTTTCAAGAAGAGTTTTTTGAGTTCATTTTCAACAATACTTATCATACTATTGCAGATGTCACAGCTGAGATTTGCGGAGGGATTATAAAACGTGATCCAAAATCATTCAGAATCTATGGTTCAAGATTGATAGACAAAATCAGGGATGAAATCGAGGAAAACGGAGCCGGCCAATCTAGAACTGGTGTTGATATTTTACCAAGAGATCAGAACTTATTTTGGAATATTGTGATCCTCAACGAGTGTATTGGAAATGCTGGTACAGAGGTTTTGAAAATGGGCGAAGACCTTATGAACTTATCCCACTACTTGATGGAAAATGTCAAGGGTCCGGTCGTTTTCGCCAGCTCTTATTTGATTAATCAACTTTTGCAAGCTGTAACTAAAATCAGATTGAACGAGAACAGATTGATTGCTCCACTGTATGTTAAACGGCACGGTGTCACTGAAAAATGTTGGGGTGGATTCCAATTTAGCGAAACTCGTTTCTCCAAGGAAAATTTGAAATTTGATTGGTTCATTCCGGGTGAAAAGGAAATTGATTTTGCAGTCAACTCTTTCAATGATCATGTCTTAAGATGTTTGAAAAATATTCTGCAATTAATGAAAGACTTCAAATCAGACCAGGGAAGCGCTGGATCAATTCAATTGACAGATGAAATTAGAACAAACCTTCTTTACATAGGTTACAGTTTGAGTGGTATATCCTACTTGCTTGATCCCTCATTTGATGAAGATATCCCTAAATTGGACCATGAAAATGAATCTGTCGAAAAAAGACTACTCCTTCTTAAGCAAATCCGAAACGCTAAGGAAACCAAAGAAGAAGATGCCGTTTTAGATATTTCCGATCACTTGCAAAGTATTGTTCAAAGTTTGAGCTCAGACTCGATGGAGATCGAGGAATATACTGGATCCAAGGAGGACAATGAATCCAATGAGAACGACAAGATGCTCTCAGATAGTGTCAACGTTAATGAAGATGTGGAACAACCTAGTTCTGAGTCGAGATCAACTTCGCCTATGGACTTGGATATTCCTGAGACTTCATCTACACCCCAAGTCGATGATACAGATGTCTCAACAATCATACCTTCGTCGACTTTCCGGGAAAGAAAGCTCTACACTTCGTTCTATTACTTTGGAGATGATATCGAGAAGCGCAAGTCCAATGAATTGTACTTGAAGCTCCACAAGACTCATCATTTCGTTGGAAAGAGTTTGCACGTCATTTGCAAGTTTTTAACCTCTCATTTCCACGACAACACGAAGTTGTTCAAGCACTTATTGTATGTCATCAATATTTGGTTTTCTGATGTTGGGCGGGAACGTATCCTTGATTCGAGTCATTCCAAAATTCACTATGGCTACATTAGTTGCATTCAGAGTATCAACAACATTCGCAAACCCTACACTAGAATCGCCATTGGATCTCGTATTGAAAGCTACCATTCGTTAAGAGTCTCGTTACACTCAACTTCAAGAACACAGACTCAATTAGACAGGTGGTTGATTGAAGATATTGTCAAATTGTCGTTGTCTACTTACAGTACTATTTCCACCCCAGCCCAATCTTTGTTAGTCGACATTATGAAACGGGTGGGTGGTGCTTACAGCGTTATCGTCAAGTTGACATTCAAAACTCTTACCAAGGCTTTGGAGGATGCTAAGCAATTGAAGCTTTCGAGAGATCGGTCAAGTTCAGGAAACAAGAATCCCGCTGATAGTGGTATCGAGAAAAAAATCGAAAGTGGCTTACATATTTTCTCCCTCAAAGAGATCAAATCGAAACTCAACAATGATTATTTTAATCTCCAAAAGTACGTTGAGATTTTACTCAAATGTCAAGAAATTGATTCATTGGAGGTACAAGCTTTGAGTCAAAAGCTAATGGAAGGAGTTTACACATATGTTACAGTTCCTTCGAATATTTGTATCATTGATTTGGAATCGATCGATGCGATAAAACCACCAGATGAATTTATTGACCTCGAGATCAAACTCATTAGATTGGCCAAGGAAAAGAAGCGTAAGGTCTACTATGACAAATTGAACAAGATTGAAGATTTCGTTATGTCGGCAGATAGCATTTCATCTCATTGGAAAACGTCTTCCTTACATTTGAATTTGATGATCAGTCTCCAATCAGAACTTGAATTGGACTTGAGGCTCGAGGTTCTCAAAACATTGATTGAGAAATCATCGTCAGATCATCCTATCGTTTCAAGATTGTCGCTTAAAGGATTGACCAGAATCATTAACAAACTTTATCTTTTGCAAGGTGTCGATTATGATCTCAATAAAGCCTATGATTTGGAGTACGTTATGAAGGACCAAAAACTCGTTGATACAACCCCCGTTGGTGGGAAGTCGTACCATGAAACTTGGGAGAAAGAGCTCAAGAATACCGCTGATCCATCATACTATCTTGATTTCAGAGCAAGTATTGGCTGGATTTTCTGGGATACAGATATTCTAGTCAACTCCAATAAGCCAGTTTACGAATTAGGCTTAAACGAGAGTGATAAGACAATATTGAGGAAAGCGTGTGATTTGTTCAATAAAGAGTGGTTTTTGGGTATAGTCAAATTATGGATCACTGATAACGAGGCTAACTCCGCATTCCAGGGTACCGATGTATTCTTTACGTCCACTTTGATTCTTCTTATGTCCAACGATTTTGTGCAGAATTTGTCTTTCCGAGATATCTTAGATATTATCCAGGAAGTTTACGTGGAAGACGACAAAAGTGTTCATATCGTTATTTGTGAATTGGTTACAGGAGTGTTAGTGGGTTCAAGATGGATGCACCCTCGCTACACTGACTCCAGAGACGAATTTATTTCAAACTTTTTGCGTAACATATTCGAGAATGATATTACACCGGATAATAGAGGCATTTGGAATATCTTCTCTTGGTGGTTACCTTCACATATCGATATTAGAAGATTTCCAAAAGTCATCTCCGTGATTACCAGTTTCACATTGGACAAAAATTCCGATTCGGTTGTCAGACAAGCTACAAGAATCAGCTATATTAGATCATTGCTCACATCTATTACTTGGAATTATTCAGACCCAGACACGCTTTTGAAGTTTTGCTTGGACAATATTAATCACAGGTATGAGGCAATTCGCACCCAAGTTGGAAGCTTGATGGCTATTTTGTCGTTCCCCTACTACGGCGAATCGAAAGCAAACAGTGAGGTTTTCGTAAAAGGGTGTAACGAAAAGAAAGACTTGACACTTTACACCAGCAAGGAAGATAATAAAATTTTGTCATTAATTCCTGAATTGTTTGGCAAGATTGATTCTTGGAGAGAGGAAGTTATCGGATTACCACCTCAAGAAATTTTGAAGTCGAATTACATCCATACATCCACCACCATCCTCACATGGCTCAGACAAGAACTCAACACCAGTGTCGGTATTTTGTTCCAAAAATACGTTGATTCTTACATCGTCCCGTTCTTGCTCAAGTTGATTAACATGAAGGAAGTGTGTCAATTGGGTAATATCGATCCAATCACTGTTATCAAGAAAGTCTCGCAAATTCAGTACGATGGAATCTACCTAGAAGAAATTGTCAAAATGTTGGAGAAATACAGCAAGGAGGATCTCAATGTTGTCCAATCCATCATCATGGGTGAATTTACGGAGACTTTCTATTTCAAAAACCTTTTCAAGCTTTCTGTGGATCAAAGAAGGCGCGTGATCGATTTGACTGTCCACATGATATATCACAAGAATGTCGAGATTCGTGAGTCTGAAGCGTCTACTTTAGCAGGTTTGATTCATATCTCACCACGTCAAGAGGTCGAGAGTTTTGTCAAAGACAGCATCAATTCTTGTACAAAAGATTTAGATAAAATCAGGAGAAAGTATAAAAAGGTTGGTTACAATAACTTAGAAAGTGATGACATCAGAATCCTTCATGCTGCAACTTTGGGATTAGGATCCTTGGTGCACGCTTTCTCGTTCTCATCACCTCCACCACATTGGGTCCCTGAGATTTTAGCAACTTTAGCAAACAAATCCTCTGGAATTCCTGGAATTGTGGGAAAGACAGCAAAGAACACACTCGGAAAGTTTAAGAAAGACAGACAGGACACATGGCATATTGACAGTAAGGTCTTCAACGAGAATCAAATGCAAGATCTTGAAGGTGTTTTGTGGAAGAGTTACTTCATTTAGTATAATTCCTTTATTTTCCAATTCGTGGAAGGGTTACATCATTAAATAGAATTCCTTAAATTGTCAATCGAATTACACATATATTTGCATTAATATTAATTCATTGTAATGTTACTAAATTATCAGTCGCTATTGCCTGATTGTAAAGGCTCACGACTGATAGATCTACCGCTATTTAAACAAAGTCGAGTAAAATTCCTTTAAAATGATTTCTCAACGCAAAGGGAGATAGTATGCAAGATAAGCAGCGAATAATGTGACTATGACATATTGCTTACTTCGAACAAGAAGTCGGCGAAACTAATAGTTGCGACTCCAGATAAGTCCTTGTCATACTTCTTGAATACATCAGTGAGTTTTCTCAAATAAACTAACAACTCGATGAAAGCATCAAATTTCAACTTCCCAACGGCCCCTGATTCGGTTCCTTTATGGTCTTTATAAGAAAACTTTTGGAATAAATTCAAAACGAGATCGATATTCAACTTGTAACCAATCTGTTCCAAAATCTTTTGGAATTCTCCGAAAGAAATGTCCCCTGATTTGTTGGTGTCAGCCTGAACGAAAAGCTTCTTGTAAGCTGACAAATATTTCCACAATGATACAAATTGATCGAAGTTTAAGCTCTTCAAAGGAGCAGACGCAACGTCACTCGACGAACTAAACAACCTAATCATCAACAAAACTGTCGATTCTTGGAATCTGGTATTGTCGAAATTCAACAAGGCAGAAGAGAGTTCCTTGGCAGAGATTTTACCCGAACCATTGGAATCGACCTTGTCGAATACGGATCGCAATTCATGTTCAAGCTTTTGCTTTGCCGACGACTTCAGAGAAGCATTATCGCGCGCCAAACTCTCTTTGGATCTATGATTGGATGAAGGGATCGAGTACGAATGACTTTCTGGCGATGTGTTGTTCATGCTGGGTGGCGGCTTCTTATGAGTTGACGAGGAGGAAGAAGAATACTGTGGATGAAGCTGTTGGGGTTGAGGAGAATGATGAAGAACCTGAGGAGGAGGTTGATGATGGTGGTGAGGCAGTGGCACCCTCTGTTGAGGTTGCTGCTGGTAGTCGTACCTTGACTGGGGCGCGTTTTGTGGGAAGTGTGAGGATTGAGGTGAATGGTCTTGGTAGTACTGTTGAGGAGTAGGAGCGTATTGCGATTGTGGGGGGTTCGAGCTATAGTGCTGGACCGGTGGCTGAGGGGTTGCTTGTGGTTGATAGTACTGCTGCTGCTGTGGTGGCTGCTGTTGTTGCGGTGGAGGAGGTTGATGGTGTTGCGGGGCAGATTGGTATCCGTGTTGCGGTTGATATTGCTTTGGAGGTCTGTAAGCCACATTTGCCTTGGGGTGGCTACTCTTACGCTGACCTGGGGGACTTCCTACCACATAAGCGGCTTGTTGTGGAGTAGGGTACATTGGCAATTCGTCCACAGGCATCTTGGCTTCGATATAAATAGACTGGGGTGCAGTTGTAGTCAGATACTGCACAAAGTTCTAAACGAGTAGATGTGTAGTCAGGTAATCGTGACCGGAGATCTAGAAAAGTAAATCGGATGTTTCAGGAGTCTCCTTAAGCCTGTGAAGTCAACACGGTTAGGAGAAGCGAGGAATCTAGAATCATGTTTTGTTTGGGGCGAATGGCGCAAACGGGTCACGTGACATTTACGTTGTAAAATCTTAATTCCCGGTTCGCAAAGTATGCTTAGCGGGCAATAAGCGAATAACCCAGCATGTGCTACACGAACGTTTACAGGTGATTATATTTATTGATGTTTTATTTGGTTCCATAAGGATAATAGAGATTACATAGAAAAGCTCCTACACCAATATGAACACAGTGGTGCACGAAAAGCCATTATTATACGATAAATTAATCACGAGCTCTTCTTCTGTAGTTGTCACCGCCGGTTCTTCTTGGGCCTCTGAAACCTCTTTGTGGTCTCTCAGCTGGGGCGTTCTTCAATCTGGTCAATGGCAAGATACCTTCTGGGATGTTCAATTCGGTTCTCAAGAAGTCAACACCTTCGTCAGTCAAGGTGTAGTAGTAGTATTGCCATGAGAATTGAGTCTTGACCAAACCCTTGGAGGTCAAAGATTGCAAAGCCTTGATGACGTACAAGTTTCTGGTGTCAATTTCTTCATGCTTTGGTTGGTTGAAGTCCTTCTTGGCGACAACGACACCCTCTATATTGTTAGTATACCGACTTGAAAAATTCTGAAGCCCGCTTTAGTAGCATTACATCTAGAACAAGTGAAAGTTATTTGCTTCTTTTGATGTGTTCTGGAAGCAGTAACTGGTAGTAGTAGCTGGATACCCTGATACTATCTGATGTGGTTGGATGATTGAGACTAGTTTGGTGGTTCTTGAGGCTTCTGGCATCATGACTTCGCGAGTTTTTCATTCTGGGTTTCTATGATTCAGCTTGTTCAAGTGTTCTGACTTTGGTACGGCCTGTTTCTTTGTATCGTTACATACCTTGGAAGAGGTATTGGTGAATCTTCTTTCTTTCTTCTCTTGGAATAAGCATGTTGGAGACTTAAAGCTTAACTATACAACTTTCGAAAACGATATAATAAAAATTTCATCAATTTTTTTACTCAGAATTTTCGTTGGTGGTGAGAGTGCGCCGCACAACTCGCGGCATGCTGGGAGACAGCAGCGCGCACTGTGTGGAGGGGAAAGTGCACTACCAACAGTATGTATTTTCTTATACGCAGGATATTTGCGCGATCAAAGGCTGGTTCCCATACTAGAAAAACGAATTGTGATTAAATACTAATAACACGTGAGTGAGGGCACAAGCCCTAATGCATCTCAGATCTATCTTTTGCAGCAATAATCCAACGTACTGCGACTGAGGAGAGGATTATCCTATTGCAAAACTGGATGTCCTAGTAGATCAGAGTAAATATTTCATAAACAAATCAATGATACAGCTAGCTATGATGGGCTTAACTGCTCCATTTCTACAAAAGGGAAGATTTCAAGAACATTAAGCTGTCTTCTTCGCCTCCTTCTCGTCGCTTAGTTAGTCTGGGTTTGAGCCTTTCGTTCAGGCAGCAAAGTTTAATCCTGCCTTACCATAAGATCCGGTAACTCCTCTGGAATCAATGAAAGACTTTCCCATTAACCTTTATGTGGCTAAGATATTAATGACTTTCATAAATTCTCTAACTAGAACGAATATCGTTGCATTAAGCATGAAAAGCGTACATTCTACATTTCTCTACACTTTCTACTCTCTGTAGTAACTGATACCACGTCCATTACAATTCCACAGGTGGTGAAACTCCCAAGTTTACAAAACTCGGCGTGAACTCATGAAATTATTTTTATTTGGCTTAGACAACAGAACCGATAGTCAAGTAGGTTCTGAAATGCGACAAAGCCTTCTTGAATTCCACCTGATAGTTTAATATGCCTACGAGAATATCTGTCTTTTGCAAGCTGCTGAGAGAATCAAGCTTTAGTTCACCAGGCAAAAGCCCCACTATCCGAATCAAATTTATTCCCCCATAAGCAAAGTCCATGAAAACGCACCCCATTTATAATTCAGAACTTTGCTTTTGGCATAGTGGTTCCAACTTTCCTCGCGACGTTTCGCATTTACCCGCCTTCACAAGGAGTTCGCTCAAACAAATGCGGGTGGGAAATTCGGTGGTTCACACCATCCCTCGACAGTTACTCTAGAGAGTTCCGGGGCGTGAAAACGCTGGGCGGCGCCATCAGAAACTAAGCGTTCGCGCTATGGGAGGCGTTGCGGATGGTTGGTCCTTCATTAAGAGGAAGGGCTTTTGAGTGCAATATGCGGACCTAGTTATAGGCACCCGATACCGATCATCGTTGTGAGTAAGGTTTTTTTTTGATCGCAGGTTCGATTCCAGATGGATGTGTACTGCAAGATGGGTTTTGAAATATTGGTAAACGCATTACAGATCGTGAACCGCATAAATCAGAACCTAGTAAATGGGAGTAGTCGCCACGAGATATTTCCAGCATGTTGAAGTCATTTTTTACAACTGTGCTCTTTCGTATGATTCGTAATTGCCCTCTGATATTAGCTTCTGACTGCTCACTTGAGCCTTGGAAAGACTAGCAAAGAAGTAACGTAGAGATCGCCTATGTGATTCAAGTTAGGCTTGATGATCGTAGAATTTAAACACCAAATTGATCAACGGCTACAATTAGCATAGCTGATTCAAGCAACATGTGAACCCAAGTCTTGTTTGGAGCTTTCTGGTATCGTTTGGAACATTTCCAAATACAAATTTACTCATGAACGAACCCGAAAATAGTATGGAGTTTCGAAATAAGGATCGATCATATTATGTAGATGCCAAATAAAGTATCGCGGCTTTCGGTACCAAAAAGTTCATAACGATTGACACCTGGTAAGTTTTCTATCAAAAATACAGCGCCGCACAGTTTAGGTGGACCCTGACCTTAATCAACCACATTAGTCCAATGTTTGTCCTTTTGACGTGAAACGTAAATATCTTGGCATAGTTGACTTCAAATTGTATCGATTAGCACACGCAATGAAATTAATCAAAGTGCGCGTAATAAACTTGGGATTACTTACAACCAAATGCAATGATCATAGCCAGTATCAGAAGGATATTTGCGAGTTTCAGGACTGAGGAGGAGGAGAGATCATACTCGCGGATGGCATTCTTCAATTTGTTAGGCTTCTTAGGCTCATGTGTCCTATTCAGTTTTGTTGCACAGAAGTTATCGAGGCAACCTAGAGAGTTGGCCCAGTTCGCTAAAGCGACATCATTGATGAACACATACCAATTCTAATCAGAGGGACGATTGAATCAATGGGATTGCATCAAGGGTGATCCATAGTTCCCATGTTACGATCAAAAAGAGTACATTTTCAGGGTGTATTTATAATATATACAAGCTCATACACTAACTATTGGATAACCATACCTCCGGTATCATTCGGAAAAACTTCTTTATATTCGGATGTCATAAAAGATGCAGATGATTCATTGGTGGTGATGGAATGAGCGAACTTCTTCTCAAGTTCAAACTTTGATAACAAGAGAAGACCAACTAATTCTGGACATTACTTTGAAGCCAGAATTGCATTTCCACTTGAATTGACCAAGCCATCTGTGGGCTTATTGTCTATTTTAATAAGATTTCTTTAGCCATTTCGTAAGCAGTCCACGAAATTGCTGTACTAGGTACATTGAAGATAATTCTCGGCTTCAAACCTCTGGAGAAAGCACTAGACCCACACTCCTTATACAAGGCTCTTCCGGCACTGAAAAATCCATTGACGTTTCTCAAGTTTTGGTTCTTGGTTATACCTCTAGTCTGCAAAGCAGTCTTGATACAGTCCAATGGGGTAGTCAATGCCGCAGCAATACCACCGGCTATACCACCGCTGACACAGTGTAAATATGGATTGTACGAGTTAGAAGGATTCAATAAAGAAGAGAAATACTCGTAAAAACCAAAGTTCAAGGCAGCAAATGGAATATTGGTGAACAAAGTGGTGGGGTAGGAAATGTAGAAAGCTGTAATTCCTTCGGCTTTGTATATGGCAGAAGCGGTTTGAAGAACACCACGTGATACTTGGTTGGTTTTTGGTGTTTCGGCGGGACCTGCCTGCATTCTTTGCTTCAAGACATCAAATGGAGTCATAAGAGCGTCAGATGCCGTGGTGGCAGCGATACCAGCACAACTGGCAATCAAAGGATGATTCTCATCAGTGACAATTTTGGTGGATTGGGAAGATGTAAGTTTGTTAACTAACATGGTTTTGGTTGCTTCGAAAACAGAGAAGTAGACTGCATGAGCGGGACCGGCTCCAAGAACCACAGAGGAGACACCTCTCCAAAGGGCGTAAGCTCCCTCGCTGGAGCTAATCCGGGAGATGGAGGAGACGATACTCTTGGACAATTCTTGTGTGCTACCGGCAATTTGCATTCTAGTTTTCAAGGAGTCGATAGGAAACATCACGGTATGTTCCATGATACCGGCAAAGGCACCGGCACTAAGATGTGCAACTAACGAAGCATCTTCAGGGAGAGCTTCGTAGTCTATTTCGACGGTTTCTTTTGTGAACTGAAGTTGATGCTGTTCCATGGTTGTGAAAAGTTGATCTAAGTTGGAACAATAAGTCTATAGGGTGAAACCAAGGTCTATGATTGTGACGACAAGTTTTGCCTGGGGTCCTGGTGAAAAAACGAAGTCGTTTCGGCGATTAATGGAGATGAAGAATTAAACACTTCACTTTCAGTAGAATAAACGTTGTCTTGATGTGACTCAATGCTAAACAGGATGTAATTGACGATTCGTAAAGATCCACGTTCCACACGATGTTGATTAGGTGATCGAGTACGTTGGTCTAGTAAATTATTTGGATTTGCACAGGCGCTTTTGTCGTTGCGTTGAAAAGTTCGGATTTTCTTTTTTCGAACCCCAAGAATGCTGAAGATAAACCAGCCCACGCAATTTAGGCACAGACGATCGACGAATTCACCGAATCGGATGGTTATACTTCTGTGATATAACTACTACGTGATCTACAAATCTGACAGCCGTTTCGGTCCGGATATCGTCGGATCCGACTCAATACCGCTAATTCTCCCCAGGAAGTTCAAGTGCGATACGGATTACGGACCGAGCCAATGTACAGGCCATCGCAGATACGTTTGCTTAGCGAGAGAGAAGGTCTAGATTAGTTTTCGCGAAGCACTTGTAGAGCCGTATGGTTTGAAAAGTTGTTGACGAAACCATTTTGGTTGTTTACACTCATAACATACACTACCTGTATAATCAGCTCATCAAGCGCAATCAAGGACGGCCGGTATCTCGAATTATTTGATCCGAGCCGAGAATGCCACTGGGTGGCGCCGAAGGCGGAGAACGGCAAACTGAGTAAAGCCTTGTCACGTGCGCGGGCTTATGCGGCTCAAGTTAGTGGGGTGCGTATCGCTATCAGGTACACACTACAGGGAGTTCTATATTCATAATTATATCAAAAAAGACCTATTTCTTGATTTCCATATCGTACTGCTCCGGAACAATTGTCAAAACTTTTCCGGTCTTCAAAAACTCTAAGACGTTTTTGACCACCCATTCTTCCATATTTCTGGTAGCCTCAACAGCGTAAGTGCCCATGTGAGGTAAAGCGACCACGTTGGGCAATTCGTAAAGCTCCTTTGGCACCTCTGGCTCATGCTCAAATACATCAGATCCAAAAGCCCCGATCTTGCCGCTCTTAAGAGCCTGTATCAAATCCTGTTCGTTTATAATAGCACCTCTAGCAATGTTGATAAGAATACTGGTATCTTTCATCTTCTCGAAAACATCCTTGTTGATACTATGTTTTGTTCTAGCATTCAAAGGAATTCCAACAACAATGATATCCGATTCCTGATATAATTGCTCGAGAGGAGTGTAGATCGCACCCCCTTCCAAATCCCCACTTAATCTACTACGATTGTAGTAAATGATCTTTTCGAAACCGAATGGTTTCAACCTGTCCCTAATTGCTCTTCCTATACCTCCCATTCCCAATAATCCTACGGTTTTACCCTCGGGGGTTCTGCCAATTGGGAACCTGGCCTCTTTGCCCCACTTACCGGCAACTAAGTGATCATGTCCGACTTGGAAGTTTCTCAACGTGGACAAAATCAAGTGAATAGCGGTATCAGCAGTAGGACCCTCGACTGGGGTGGTGACATTGGACAATTGAATACCTCTTTCTCTCAATGCAAGCGCATCGATTTGATCGTAGCCTGCTCCACAGTGACTAACAGTTTTGACAGATGCTGGTAAATGCAGCACCAATTCCTCATCAAACTTACCTGTTTGTTCAACACTATAAAAAGTTCTGGTAATGCTGACAACGTCGCTGTATTTGTCCTTGAGATCTTTGAAGAATTCCTCTCTGTTCTTGGAGGTACACTCAATTACATTAGCAACCTTCTCCAACTCTTTCCACTTCTCTTGAGCGAAGTTAACTTTGCCGAGTTTGAGCACTTTGGGCTTTGAAGCTGACATTTTTCCAATTGACAGAAATGCTCTTTTATCTAATCTCATAAAACCTGTGGAATATTCTAATATTTATAGATTGTGCGAGCAACATTGAATTGCAATTTTGAAACCCGCAAATTGATCCGCAAAAAAAAAAAAAGCGTAGCGATAACGATTTCCAAACTTTTCTAATGATGATAAGAGAGAAGTGTATGTCTGATGTAGGAGCACTTATTCGACCACTCTAGTATACCAAATTTCTGCCGAGATTGTCTTAGAATCATCATATCGACCCCAAAACCTGCGCTCACTTAGTAACAAGCCCAGGCACCAATTGGGGTGATCCCCCACCCCAGTCGCTCCCCCACCTTTTTTGAAAGCCCCCACACTTACTGAACTCCCCCACAATTACTTCCAATTGTACAATATGATGTGACTAAATATCGTGGCTGCGTCTAAGCGAATGCATTTATATTGATGCCAATGAGGCTTATATATTTTTGATCTACATAATCATATGCGAACCTCTGTAAACGAATCTCGAGTTGCCAGAGTTTTCTGATTCAACCTTAACAGCTTCGAGTTCTCTCTTGGGGAAAGTTCCCCAATCCTTGGCGTAAGTGGCAACCGAATGCGCGATTAATTGAGTGTTGTAAACCCAAGCTTCATAGTCAACATTGGTCAAGTCATCGCAAAGTTGATGGTAGCATTCATCGAACCACTTACCGGCTTGGCCACCGAATTTTTCTTGTCCCTCCTGGGTCTTGACTCCTTCGGCACCAGTAGCAATTCCACCAGCTGGAATACCATTGTTGAGGAAACCAACGTAATCAGATCTACCGTCAAAAGGAACAAAAGTGTAGTTCAATCCCTTCAGGACGTACCAATCGATATAAAGTTGCTTCAAGTCACCAGAACCATTTGGATCATCTTCATTGTTTGCGTCATAAATTTGGTATTCGTAGTTTGGAGAAGCCATCATGTCATAATCCATGAAAAGACGAAGTTTGGCATTCTCTTCTTCGGTCATATGATTAGCATACCATTCCGAACCTAACAAACCTTCTTCTTCAGCAGCCCACCAAGCGAATCTAACAGCGTTATTAACCTTGAAGCTCTTCAAGTGACGAGCGACTTCCAACAAGGAGATAGTACCAGAGCCATCATCATTAATACCAGGACCGGCACTGACAGAGTCTGAGTGAGCTCCCAACAGAACGACATTATCATGATCACCCTCAGAAGTTTCAGTTATGACATTTAAAGTTTTAATAAGCTTGACATAGGAGTCAACGAATAAGGTTGTTTCAATTTCCTTAGATGGATCCTTTGTCAATGCTTCGATGTATTCCTTGACATCAGCTTCGGTCACCGAAACGGTGGCGACCTCATCGCCAGTAGGGCTTCCCAAAGTTCCTCTAAGGGGTTCAGCGTCGTAAATGATAGCACCAAGAGCACCAGCTTTACCTGCATTGACGGATTTCACGCCAAATGCACACTCACCTCTCTTGATTAAAGCGACCTTGCCCTTCGCATTAACGAAGTCTTCTGGAGAACATCCCAAGTTCTTGGCCAAGAATAAGTTGGCATGCACCAATCCCTCGGTTGGAGGAGTTAAGCTTAAAGCCTCCAATGACTTTGGTCTATGACCGTCTATGAGCAATGAAAAGCTGTTAACATGACCGTCCAATGCCTCGAATTCTTGGGTCTCAACTTCATAGCCTAAGCTTTCTAATTCCAGTACAATGTATTTAACAGTACCACGATGACCTGGCGATCCAATTACTCTAGTTGGGTGACCGTATTCGTCAACTGATGCGAGAGAGATATTGTATAATGCCTCTGCTCTTTCCTTTAATCCCTCAGCGGTTATCAACAGTTGAAGCTTGTCTGTGTCAACTTCCGGAACCTTGCTGAATGATGCTAAATCAAAGACATTTTGAACTTGTTCTGGTACGGTTAATGGTAAAGCCTGGGCGATGGCGAGCAACCAAGCGAATTGCAACTTCATTAGGAATTGTTTGTGCAAAAGGAAGCTTTATGGGATTGTGCCTTTATATAAAAGCCGATAGCTGCGATGCGTCCGGGATGGGTCACGGGAACCGTTAAAATGCGTCACCGCGGCTTGTTATCGCGCCAGTTGGAGGCTACCCTCGGCCCGATTAGGAAAGCGTACGGCTCGAATATTACTTAAGGATTTGGTCCCGTTACCGTTTGGTCGATTACGTAATCCGAACATGAAAGATCAAGGTGATTGCAAATGTCATCAATGTTTTGGTGACTTGGCATCATTCTCTCGCATTAAAACCTACAAACAGCGCTAGAAAATGTATATTTTCACATACCTGAAAAGTATGCAGATTTATCAAAATCCTTTTCTTCTCTTTTGTTGTGAGTTGGGCGAACCACCGAAGTGAAACTTGAACCCACCACCTCCACCGCCTCCATTGAAATCAGCGTGGAAAAATTGATTCATGAATTGAGATCCAAAATTATGGCCCTGTTGTTGTGGTTGTCCTCCCATAGGATCGTCACCCCTATCGTATCTCTCTCTCAAACCCTTGTCCGATAAAACTTCATAGGCCTGGTTAATCTCTTGCATTTTGTTCTCAATCTCGTCTGGAGTAAGATCAGTGCCTTTATATTTGTCGGGATGAAACTTCAAAGTTTGTGTCCTGTGTGCTTTCTTGATAGTCCTCTCATCGGCATCCCGCGAAATATCAAGGACCTTGTAATAATCTGTCTTAGGGTGAAGCATTTGTTGTTGCTGTTGCTGTTGCTGTTGTTGCTGTTGGTATTGCTGTTGTTGTTGACGTTGACGTTGCTGTTGCTGCTGTTGATGAAAGTGGTGTTGACGTGCTTCCTCTGCTTCAATCTTTTCGTATCTATCTCTGAACATTTTCGTTTCCTTTACATTCGCAGAAAATCCTGAGAGGATCTGCTTTGCCTCTTGAAAATTGTTCTTTGCAAGTAACTTGTCCACTTTTGGTATAACATTCGGTAAGAAATGGGCCCCGGTGTTTTTACAGTGGCTGAAAAGGTGCTTGTCACCTAACTCCACGCTCGTTTGGCAAATAAGTTCTTCGAGCTCTTTGACGAATCGGGAAGTAGGCATGTAACTGTTCTTGAAATCGGCACCGCCAATGTTTACCAAGAATTCCTCCATCCTGAATTTCAACAAGTCATAATTAGTATGGAGATCGCTAGGGAGTTGACGCCTTTCTAATTTGGAGACTTTCATATCATCTTCGTATAAAAACTTTTTGACGAAACCCCAATCTATTTGCGGATCTTTATACTCTTCTTCGAGCTTTCCCCCTTGACCTTGTTGTTCTAGTTCCACGTAGTAATGACTAATTGTTATAGAATATTTTTCGAATAGCGAAAGAAAATCGTTGAATTTTGAAACGAATTTGGACAATCTTCCACACTCTTTGTTCTCGTTGTTAATACGCAAACAATTCTTGAGAACTTGTTTTGTTGGCTCTATTTGAACTTCTGTAAATATCAAAAAATTTGAAATATCTTTGTACCACTCTAAGTTTGCGAGAGGGTTGCTTTGGATTAGTTTGTGAAGATCTTTAACGATCTTTTTATTATGTTCGCTGCTTGGCTCGGATCTGAAGAGATGAAATAAAGATTTCACATGGAGTTCTAATGCATCAGAGTACATTGGAGACATGGGGAAAACCTTCTCCTCCAATATATGCACACATTGACTATGATTTTCCTTGGAAAACTCCTCTTCAGCATCCGTCATGAATTTTTTGATGTGCTGTATTTTAGCTAAATGCTCGGTATCATCTCCTAATGCACCATACATCTCGATAATCAGTTCCGCTTGTCTAAGATCTCCTTTTCCAATCAAAATTTCCATCAATTTATTTCTGGGAAGCGGACTTTTTGGATCCAATTCAACCGCCTTGGTCAAATCTGAAATAGCGGAAGCTTCCTTATTGAGTGCTAATTCTATCAAAGCTTTCTTCAAGTATATTTGGGGAACCCTTTCCGTAGATTTTTCTGCACCACTTACTTCGATTTCTCTGATGACATCATCGAAACCTTCGAGAATTTCAATAGTGGGACCTTCTTGTGTGTACTTCAAATCAAGTTCATGTATCCTGTCTAAGATAGAAGCACCAACTGATATACTTAGAAGGAGAATTAACGCGATGAGCTTCATATTAATTGCACTCTATTGAACCTTTCTCTTAGATTTCCAGTCAGTTGAATAGTGATTTTCTTTTCAGTTGCAATTTCTGCCTATAAAATGCTTTGAACCAGGATTTTTTGAACAAAATTTAACTGCCTCAACCTTTTCTGCTGTATCTATAAGCCAAGTGGTAGCTGCAAAGGGAACTTGAGGATGATCTGGATATTTATATTAGATACCTATTGCGGCATGAACTTACACGTATCGCATTTACTGGACGAGTAATATGCAGGACGGTTGAAAATGTAATAGCCTGCGAATTTATATCAGCGAAGAACCTGTTAAATTGGTTAGCGTTCCGCGTCGTGACTACAGTAATCTGTCAATCATTATATAAGCCAAAATACTGCTTTTAAAGTGAAATTGATCACTTGAATAATTTAGCTAATGAAACTGCACCTTCATCGTTCTTGGACATGACCTTAGCAACAGCCAATTCGAAATCCTCTTGAGTAACATGGATTCTTCTCTCTCTCAATGCATACATACCGGCTTCAGTGCAGACACCCTTAACATCGGCACCAGAACATCCATTCATTTTCTCGGCGATCTTTCTCAAATCAATGCCTCTAGTCAAGTTCATAGATCTCGAGTGAATCTTGAGAATATCGGTTCTTGCTGTGACCGTTGGAGCGGGGAACTCGATCTTTCTATCAATTCTACCTGGTCTCAATAATGCTGGATCTAAAATGTCCAATCTATTAGTGGCCATAATGATTTTAATATCTTTTGATGATTCAAAACCATCTAATTGGTTCAATAACTCCAACATTGTTCTCTGGACTTCAGAGTCACCGCCTCCAGATGATCCTGATCCTTCAACTCTGGAAGAACCAATAGAATCGATTTCGTCCATGAAGATGATAGATGGTGCATGTTCACGAGCCATTATAAATAACTCTCTGACCATTCTAGAACCTTCACCAATATACTTTTGCACCAATTCAGAACCAGAAACTCTGATAAACTTACACTCGGTATGATGAGCGACTGATCTGGCGAGTAAGGTCTTACCTGTACCTGGAGGACCGTAAAGAATGACACCCTTAGGTTGAGCAATACCCAAACTTTCAAACAATTCGGGATGTTTCACGGGTAATTCAATTACCTCTTTGATTTCTTTGATTTGCTTGTCAAGACCACCCACCATATCATAAGTGGAGTCTGGCACTTTTTCCACCATCATCAATGAAACTAATGGATCAATCTTGTTTGGAAGAATTTTATGTAAATCGTAAGAGTCCGCCTTCAAGCACACTCTTAAGGAAGGAGTCAACTTCTTAACATCGATGTCTTTACTAATGTTGACAATATACTTTCCTTCAGGATGAATTTTGACAAGAACCTTCTTGGTGCCCATCACCTTTATCACTTCACCGACATATGATCCTGGCTCCTGTAATAATCTCAACTCATCCTTCAATTGGCGAACTTTGTTGTTCAACTTGTTACGTTGAGCTTCCAATCTCCGCAAGTTTTGTGTGGTTTGTTGAATTCTGATTTCAGTGTCTTGAACTTGTTGATCAAAGTATGGACGTACACCACCTTCGTGGACGTACTGTGTAACTTTGGCAATGGCCATCTCAATGATTGATTTACTGTTTGACCTCTCGTTAGACTTGACACTGACAACGATAGTACGACGCCACCGAGTGGATCACGTGTTCTGGCTATATTAGTGCTCGGATTGGTAATTGGTTTGTACACGACAATAAATAGATCGAGATCATACTAGATAGAAGAAATGTATTGCTTATTGATTCTAGACGAGGCATATCACTGTTAGACAAACGGCCACTCAAAGTCTGATAGTTCTAAAGATACATGCCTCAAGAAATGTGCTTTGAAAAATCATTAAAAATTATTATTCATCGATATCTCGACAATGTCCGAATATACATCACAATTTCAATTATAGTTGAAAATAGATGAATCTAAGTACTCAGGCATCAATCTTTATCAAAACCTGATATAGAGGTAAGGATGCTGGGTTGAAACATCGTGAGTCACAAGGTGTTAGCTTTCCTTCAACCGCATAAGGGAATTCAACCTGCACATAAAAATCCTGGGCTTCCACCAAATGCTGATATCCAGACCTGAAGATTTAATGATTAGGCACTTTGGGCACGTGATGTTTGAGTAGTTGCGAGTACTATAACTTGCGAACACTCATCATCAATGACTCTAAATGAGACCAATACTCTTAGCGATATTTCTCCTACTGGTCAATGCGTATCAGCACTTTTGCTGGTGCAAATGCCAAGGTGAAGGATTAGTCCGGAAGATTGAAAAATGTGGAATGTGCACGAAGGAATTCTGTTTGAAAGAGAATCCTAACATTTGCGATCCTGTGGATGAAAAACTAGATGAAAGGACGGAGCATACGGCAGATGGAATTTTTATGAGTCAAGAAGATCTCACTATTTGGCTCTCGCTGAACAAGAGATTAAGTCCGGGTGAAATTGCATCTAATTTAGATGCTAGGATCGTTCTGCCAGAACTGTCAATTATCCTTCAATGCTTTCAAGTTGAATCATTTAAGGAAACCTTGATAGTGTATGTATTCATTGCAACTGTGGGCTCTTTACTCGGCTTTAGTTTGTACAATCTTTATAAAAGAGTTTAAAAAGATCATTACTTGGGTTTTTCGGATTCAAAATCTTCGATATAATTATCGAGCACCCTCATTCATATATTTCATATAAGTCCGGTACTTAGAGAAACTGATAAACAAGAACAATAACTTCAAGCCTGGATTTACGTATCACTTGTGAGCTAATTTATTCTCGATAGTCAGGTGTTTGCTTTTTAGAAGTGATCTCAATTTTTGTCATGTAAAAGTATATTTTGAGACATGGCTACCACGCCAAGCACTGCGTGCGGTGAGTAGTCTGACGAACCCGTATACTCACAACCTACTACACTTAGTACACTTAGTATACTTAGATCTTCGGATTGCCTTTGTAACAATAACGCTGCCACATTGGTTTGTTCGCATGATATCTAAAAACTTATTTGACGTTCTGGGTTAACTAATAGTGAAAAGTGTGAATGCGCTCACAATAGATCAGCCTGACATACTGAACAGATCAACCCTGTACTCAAATTACTCGATTACTCGAACATGGTCGATATATACAAGTATATATAGGTTTGTAGGTCCGTATAGCTTCTCTATAATCTACCCAAGTCGCGTAGTCGTAATTCTTGACTGGTCGTTCCTTGATCCCTACTATCACCAAGTCTCAAACGATGTGAAAATTTTTCGGACAATTTTTGTTGTAACTAAAGGAATTCTTTCTTTAACATCATGACTGATAAGAGTGTGGACGGTATACCCGGACACGCTACTTCGGGTGGGGCTGCTGCTAATACCAGCTCCAATCCCTCCCCAAGCGGGGGTGCCAGCAAAGCTACGGTGGACGACCGTCAAACTGGTGCTCTGACCAAATCATCCGCTGCTCAACCTACCAGCAAGCAAGCAGCTAAATCTTCAGGAGACAATTCTGCCGCTGCTTCCAATGCTAGCCACAAGGCTCAGGCTGGTTCTTCTGATGAGCAGCATGCAAACCATACCGCTCAAGGTAATCCAACCAATGTATCTCCTGTTCCAGGTTACTCGGGTTCATCTGACAAATCTTATAATCAGTACAACAACCACAATGGATACAAGAAAAACCATAGGTACCAGGGCCAGGCAACTCAAGCCCAAGGCAACCAGGGAGCTCAACAACAGGAAAATCAAGGTAACACCCCTGCAAACTCTTCCGGTGTCAACCCCAATGCCTCTGGTGCTAACGCGTCTGGCAATAGATTCCGTCGTCCTTACAAAGTCAATCAGCCAAACTATAATTATGCTTATCCACCAACTGGTATGTACTCGTACGGATTCATGCCTGCTCCATATGGTGGCTACCAAGTTATGCCTAACATGCAAATGCCAAATTACGGAATGACCATGCAACCATACGGTGCCATGCCAGGATCAAAAGTTAAACTCACCACAAAAGATGGTAAGCCTGTGGATCTTGAAGAAACAAAGAAGAGAACAGCTTCAAGTACACCAACCTCTTCTCCAGCACCAGCCATGGCTACTCCTGTTCAGGGTTCCGCAGTAGACGAATTACCAACTACTCCGGTCGCTGCTGCTGTTTCTCCTAAACCTGCAGCTGCCTCTGTCAACTCCGCAGCGGAAGAGTTCAAGAGAAAGATCAGAGAAAAGGCTGCCGCCACCAAGGCTGAGAAGGAGAAGGCTGAGAAGGAGAAGGCTGAGAAGGAAAAGGCTGATAAAGAGAAGGCTGAGAAAGAAAAGGCTGAGAAAGAAAAGGCTGACAAGGAAAGAGCCGAAAAAGAGTTAGCTGAAAAAGAAAAGGCCGAAACCGAGAGGGTTGAGCGCGAGAAGGCTGAAAAGGAGAGACTTGAGAAGGAGAAGAAGGAAAGCGTCGCAAGAGAAGCAGAAGAACAAGCTAACAGCTCTGAAACTATACAAAAGAGCGAACAGGAATCCGGTGAATCCAAGACAACCGACTCCGCAACCGAAAACAAAACTACTGAACCAGCACTTTCCGCTGAATCAGAGGATTCCACTAGTGCATCAGCTACGCATGAAGATGGTGAGATAAACGATACAGAAGAAGCTGGTGGTAACGAAGAAGAAGCCGAACCAACCTTCAAAATTTCAGACTTCCTTGAAAGAGTTAACCAGGCCAAACCTATTGAAGATATCTTCAGTGTCAAATATCCTGAGAATATCGTCTCTGTTGACTCGAGCAAAAAGATCCCAGGAAAGAAGTACAGATATGACCCACAATTTTTAATTCAATTCCGTCAAATTTTGCAATTCCCAATAGATGCTGAGTTCAAAGCCCAGTTGGAGAAGGTTGATATTCAAACAGCAAAGAAAGGACCAAACTCAGCACAAAGAAGTATGAGCAAATATGGTAATGGTATGCCAGGTAGATTTAATGGACAACCTGGTAGAGGACCACCATTCAATGACCCTAGACAAAACTCTAGAAGTGGTTCTAAGAGAAGAGGTGGCGGTGGCGGTGGCTCATCTAGAGATAAGTCGACAAGGAAATCTGGTCAATCTAAGAGAGGTGGTAGAGAATCTCGTGAAGATGAAACTAATAAGCAAATAACGATTGCTCCCGAAGATATCAAGCCTTTGGAAAAGACAGAAAATAGATGGATGCCAAGATCTAGAGCCAAGAAGGCTGAAGTCAAATATGCCGAAGATGGAAGTGTTTTGTTAGAAGAGGAAGATGTTGAAAGAAAGGTCAAGTCCTTATTGAACAAGTTGACCTTAGAAATGTTTGCACAAATCACTGACGATGTTATAGCGATTGCCAACCAGTCCAAGTGGGAGAAGGATTCTAAGACTATAAGATCTGTCATCTCTTTGACATTCGCAAAGGCATGTGATGAACCATACTGGTCCGAAATGTACGCTAAATTCTGTGCCAAATTGTGCACCAACGTTCCAAATGAAGTTACAGATGAGACTATTACTTTGAGTGACGGTTCGCATCCATGTGGTGGGTCTTTGGCAAGAAGAATCTTGTTGACTACCTGTCAAACCGAATACGAAAAGGGTTGGACTGATAAGCTTCCAACTAACGAGGATGGCTCTCCTTTGGAGCCTGAGATGATGTCTGACGAATATTATGTTATGGCCGCAGCTAAGAGAAGAGGTCTCGGTTTGGTGAAGTTCATCGGTCATTTGTACAACTTGGGCATGTTGAATGATCAAGTCATCTTCGTTTGTTTGAGAGACCAGTGTAAGAACGTTGTGGATCCATCTGAAGATAGCTTGGAGAACTTGGCTCAATTAGTCAAGACTGTCGGCCCTAAGTTGGATACTGACGAGAGAAAGAAGGCCATCTTGAAGATTGTTTTTGAAAACATTCAAAAGATTTTGGACAATGTTAAGTTGTCTTCCAGAATCATGTTCATGTTGATGGACTTGCAAGATTTGAGAAAGCAAAGATGGATTTCTGACAAATCAGAAGCTGGACCAAAGACCATTGAAGAAATTCACAGGGATGCTGAAATCAAGAGAATGGAGGAAATCAAGGCCAGTAATGAAAAGAAACAACAAAGAAGATATGAAGGAAGATCAAATTCTTCGAGATCTGCCTCGTCCGCTGGAGGTGCGGGAGGTTCAGGTTACCTCTCCAACTTGAAGAAGTCACCATCATTTGCGACTCAAAACAATCAGTTCTCTAATGCATCAAACAACAAGAATGATTCGGAGCTCAACAGAGAATCCTCTAAGAGATCTGAATCCGCTCAAGTGAATAGATTTGCTGCATTGGGTGCTGATGATGAAACTAATGAGTGAAAATGTACTGATCCTGAAAGCATAGACATCATTTTCCGGTTACTTATTCTTTAAGTTAATCTTTCATAACTGTTGCATTGACTCCGTATGTACTATAGTAGTTCTTTCACATCGAATTTTTTATATACGTCAGAATTGATCCTTGTACTACCGGCTTAAGCTTCATACTCTCTTCATCATAATATAACGGAGAAGGAAACTACAACAAATTCGATTTTTATTTTGTATCAACATGCCAGGGCATTCTTCTTTTAGGTTCTTTGCCTTCGCTTGAGTTTGAATGTTGGGGTACAAGAATAGAGGAGGTTCCGTTCTTTTTAAGTTTGGTAAACATTCCGTGCATGAGACTCTCTTGCAGCCTTTTTCTCACGAGTTTGGTTTCATCGGGCTTGATCTGAGTTGGGTTTGTTTCAACATTTTCTCTATCGAGACTGTCATTTCCCACTTCCTTATCAGTGAACATTTCAAATTCACTGCTGTCATAGGCATTGACCATCAGCTTTCTGATACCGTGGCGAATATGGGAACTAGACTCTACTTCTGCAAAATGTGGTATTGACCCATTGACTTCGTTGTTTCTGACAGCCTCGTTGACAAAAAGCGTATCAGCCATCGTGGATACCTGTATCATCCATTCTAGATATGTCTGGAGAATGCATCCAACTGCCAAATTGCCTACCTTAAGACAGATGTGCAAGTTCAAGTTAAAATAATCACGAATTAAAAGGAAAACTGATAAGTTGAACGCGATCACATCCGAGAAGATTGTAAGGAGTACAACGATCACATGCTTGGCTAGTTGATACGGATATTTATTCATGCCTTTTCCTTGCTCCTGCCTTTTGATCATAGGAATTATATATAATGAATTTAAGAGGCGCTTGAGCTCGAAAAAAGTTGCAAAAAACTATAAAATGTAAAAATCAACTAAACTCAGTCAAAAGGCTCACCAATATTGTATGTTTGATCGGCCTCGACGTAGTCATGAATTATAAATGGCTCTTCTTGACTCATAAGATTATTGACATACGTTCTTGACTCAATTTCATTCACAGCCTTAAGGCTGTAATCTATTGTTATATCAAAAACAGGAGATGTTTCTTCTTCAAATGATTGAGAAGCTTTTTCCGACTGCAGAATTGGATTGAATCTTTGCAGATGAAGAAACCTCTGCTCGATAATCCATTCAATGCATTGCGAAAGAACTACCTCGGGGTCCATGTTAGTATTATCAAGTGCGGAGAGATAACACAAGATATTTTTGATCAGGCTAAATCTCGAATCAGTATGGCCAGCCACGTATAATACCAACTGCCTTCCCACATCGATAGGGGATTCTCCAGCCTCTAGCAATTTGAGAAGCCAGTAAAATGCATTTCTCAATCCATTATGTTCCCATTCTTTCGAATTTGGGGCAATTATTGTTGTTCTTCCTGAATTAAACTCAGAATCGAGCTTCTCGTTTTCGGTTTCAATCTCACTATCGTCCGATAAACTCATTCGTTGTAGGAACTCAGAGTCACGATCATTAAGGTACAGTAAGGTTTTGAAGTATTCGGTGAACGATTGCTTCGTTTTTCGACGCTTGCAATTTTTGCCTTCTTTCAACTTTGGGGCTATACCATACTTCAAAGATTGTTCATTGCTTGTTCCCTGATCTGTTGGTCTATCTTTGAAACTTTTATCTGGTCCCACAGCTTCTGCTATCATAGAATCAAACATATTGGAGTAATAAAACTGGATTCTTGGATTAGAGATACTCAGCTTCGTTAGCCTAAGACCTCTAGTGCTTGCATTCACGAAATCATCATCTATTCGTATCACTTTTGCATCGTAGTTTGGAGCTTTATCTTTGCTAAATCCTACGGGAAAAGTTTCCGTGCCAGTTTCTTCAATGTGAGGTACAGCTTTTGCACTGATTAGTTCCACCAAATTGATAGCCATCCGAATATCGCTAGTTATTGAGATCAACTTTTCCACGGTGGTGTAATCAAATGCAAGCTCGGCCAAAGATCGGGACTTTCTTCTGAAATTTTCAACCCTTATGGCTCTTTCGATGACCTCTGTTGCATTTTCTTTGCTCAATGGGAATAATTTAAATTGCTGACACCTAGACAATATAGCTCTCTGTATTCGCTTGATAGGGTCGACCGTTGTAGCTCCTATGAAAACAAATGAGCCATCTTCTATCAAGGGAAGTAGAAAATCTTGTTGGTTCTTGCTGAATCTATGGATTTCATCAATAAAAACGACTACTTTGAGATGTTCATCTTTCGGTGAACGAATACGATTCTCACCTCTAATCGTTGCCAGTAGTTCTCTCAAATCCCCTACCGTACTTTCCGTCGCGGATAGCTCGACAAATACGTAACCAGCAGCTTGAGCGATTATCGAAGCTAATGTCGTTTTACCCACTCCAGGAGGGCCGAATAGAATCATCGAGGGTAAATAGCCTACTCGGATAAAGTTCATAATTTCTCCATTCTTCTGGTTGATTAGATGCTTCTGACCCTGAAAGTCATTTAAATCTCGGGGTCTGACCAATTCGGATAGTGGATAAGACCGATCTGCCATGAATACGCCGTAAATACGCCATAAATCTTTGCTGGACGTGCTCAACACAGTTGAATGATCTCTGTTCACAGTAATGAATGTACTAAATCATAAGCTACACGTGATCTAAAGAAACTATTTTATACATCTAGTATGTACAACACACCTGTTCTATAAATTGAATAATTAAGATTGATTCGGCTCTCGGCCAATTTCATTTACTTCCTTCTCTTCATGTTTTGCTCCGATACCAAAGGGCTGCTTGCACCGATGGAATTGCTCATTCTACGCTTTTTCAAAGATGACTTAGAGGAATCCATAGGATCACTGTCAGGTGAAGTTGGCGCCTGCTGGTTTGGTTTCTGACCCCCAGACATAGGATTTTGAAGCTGCTGATGGCCTGCACCAATTGCCATAAATTGCTGATTGTTCGCTGTCATGAATAATTCAATTGCTTTCAAGGGAGAATTCACATTGTTAATAATTGAGAATCCCATCAACGATCTTAAACTTGACATTGTGTCTCCAACCTTCAATATTCGCATAGCATTCTCGTGAATCCCGGAATCGTACGAATTTCTGGTTGATTCGGTTGTCGCATGAACGAATTTCATGAAATCATGACCCGAATTATTTTTATGATCACTGTTGTACTCGTTCCATCTTCTTTCTAAGCCACTATAGTTTATAGAGCCTTGATAATTCAAACAATGGCAGTCAATCCAGTCGATTTTAAGTTCTCTGTTCATTAATAATTTGAGATTTCCTTGTATAGTCGATACTGATCCATCGTTGTACAAGAACTGAAAAGATGCTTTCGAGATGATGAAGATCGAGCCATTATTCATTACCTGATATTTCAATCCGGGCAAAGTAATCGTGAATTTTGAAACATTTTTTTGTACAACGCATGCCACGAAAAATCTTGGTGCTGTCCAGGTGTTCAATTCAAACTGCCTGGAGATTCCCCTATTTGTATTGTAATCCAAACTGAAGGGATTATTCACGTCCTTGTTGAGATCTGAATCCGTAGGTGACACAGAATTTTGTACGTGAGCAGTCGTGAGCCTCAATCTTGAAGCAGGCAAGAAATAGGTCGATATGATTCTGTTCCAGTACTCGATGGTGGACAAGTTTTCGGTGAACTCATTGGAGATCTGTTCAATTAAATCTAGCACTCTCATCACACCAGAATTTCCAAGATTTCTTTTCAAAATACGGGTATTTAGTTCATTCAGTAACTGTTGTTGTGGTACTGGTGGTCCCTGTGGGTTTTGTTGATCACCTTGACCTTTGACGTTTCTGTTATTACCGATCACTATATTTTGAGCTGGAGAGTGGTTTGCTGGAGTATTCTTTTTTGCTTGGTCGATAGATTGGTGGCCAGGGGTAGCGTTAGGAGGTTGGCCCTGTGAGCCGGGTGGTGCTGGTTGTTGTGGTATAACAGGTGTAGCCCCATTTGGTAGCCCCCCACCAATGACCTTCTGAGAGGGATTTGCATTCATTTGTGATCCTTGCAACTGAGCAAATTGTCCGTGCTGACCTTGTCCTTGAGGAGGAACAGCTTGTGAAGTCAGGCCATGATTTTGAGGACGCGTTGGGGCTTGGTGTCCCATCTGAGGTGTCTGACCTTGTGAATCTCTTGTTTGGTTGGCTGGGTTTCCAATAGGTGCTGAGTTGGGACCCGAAGCAGAGGAGTTGAACTGATTTGCACCTTTCGTCGGGGCGTTGCCCATTTGTTGAAAAGTTGTTGCTCTTTGCATACCCGGTCTCCCCTGCTGAGACGTGCGTTGTGCTTGTTGTGCTTGTTGAAGCTGGTGCTGGCTCATGAGCTGTTGATGGTTAAGCGGAATAGCATTGACAGGTGCTGGACTTACCCCTGAGGCACCACTTAAGGATAATCGCTGTTGTTGTTGCTGTTGTTGAGCTGCTGCTGCTGCTGCAAATGCAGCTGGATTTTGATTATACATCTGTTGCTGGACGTTGCCTGGATGAGCGGTTTGATGTGGTCCTTGTTGTTGCATTGGAGCCAGTGACATTTGTTGTGACGGCTGTTGGTGGAGTTGTTGCATTTGCTGCTGCGAGTCCTGCTGTGATATTTGAGCTTGTTGTTGCTGCTGAGGTGTAATAACTATTCCTTGGTTGTTCATCACCATATTGGGGTTGTTCAACCCCATACCCATCATATTAAGATTACCGTTCATATTAAGTTCGCTGACTAAACATCCGAAGGCTTTGCTGCAATAAATTTGGGTGATGTTGTGTGATTATATCTTATAACAAAGAAATCGGCTCTTGTGGTGAACTTTCGAACCCGCTACTTCCCGCTAATAAGGGAAAAAACAACTAGCCCGACTAAGAAAAAAAATAATTCATGGGGAGACACTATCAGTGCATTTTGTGAGAATGTTCACAAGTGTGTAAGAGTAAATGTGTTGCGCGCAATACGATAACTACGAGAACTAGAAGTCATCCACAGAGGCTCTTCAGCGAATATCTATAGACTTTCAACGTGAATGACTGATTCACTCTTGAAGCGTAAATTAAGAATTAAACAGTAGAGTCGCACTGCCATTGAGTGATCGACTGTTATTTACGTATCTGTAAAGTGCTAGATGTTGAGTAACGGGCCTTCTAGTTTTCAAGCTCACCTTCGTGTCACTTGGTCCTTCAGTTTCCTGAACAGCCCTGGTCTTAGTTGCTCTTCTCTTTAATAACTTGTTCAAAGTATCTCTTTTCTCTTCTTCATCTTGTTTATTCTTATAGTCTTGACGGCGTCTAGTACTCTCGGCCTTTCGCAAACGTGCTTCTTCCTCTGTCTCTTTACGCTTAGAACGCTTTTCCTTAGATGCCTTTAGGTTTTCGCCCAATGCAACCAAACTTTTGCTGTTTTCCTCTTCCATAAATCTTGCTCTTTGTCGTTCGGTCATTTTGGAAACGTCGGGGTTTGCATTGGGATTGTACTCTTGCTCTTCGTCGGTCAATATTAAATCCTCATCCAAGTCTTGTGGCTCGGATATCTTCTCAATTGCTCGCCTACCCTTAGGAAGATTTTCTTCGTCTTCATCGTTGTCATCCTCCTCATCTTCATCCTCCTCATAATACGTCAATTGCCTCTTTCTGACTGGCCGCTGCGGTTTGGCAGGGTCATTTCGCCTAGGATTAGTTTTAATGTTAAATTTTTTGAGGGGGTACTTTTCATCTTCGTCTTCTTCTTCGTCTTCTTCTTCTTCTCTTAATTCCAAATCCTCATCAATCTCATCTGGATCATTGATTCCGTACTCTTCAACATCACTAAGTTCCTCTTCACTTCCCGCACCGTGTATCGTTGTTCCAGCATCATCCGATTCGTTAGAATCATCGATATCTTCATCTGATATATTAGCTAGTTCCTCTTCTTCGTCTTCCAATTCATCATCTAAATCCTCGTTGTGTTCTTCCTCTTTACTATGATCTTCTGTATCCTGCGCTAGACGACGCTGGTTTCTTGCAGATGGTGCCATGATACACGTTACTGTCGTACTTTGTTTTCGCTTTTTCGATTTCAGACATACATTGAGGGGCGCGCATAGTCACTGAAGATGTCTTCTTTCAGTATTACGTTACATTATATTCAAACTTTATGACACTCCGTGATATTAGCTAATCTATATCTGACCACTCATGAATAATCCTTTGATATGTCTTATTTCATTTTTAGTGTCAATAGCGAGATTTCTCTTTCTTATGTTGGCGTCTTCTGACTTGGTATCGGTGAATAGCTCTGAACCATGAAAATAGATCATATCTGACTTGCTGCGGAATTCTTTTAAAGCAAGCTCAACAATACGGTACTGTGAAACTTCTTTAACCAGGTATGAATGACATTTTTTCAAAGAGTCTGACAAAGTTGTCAATCTGGTTAAAACTCGACCGAGTTTTAACACATCACTTTTCTCTATCTCATCTTCCAGATCCTTCAAAGTCTTTCTCATGGTCTTATCAACATAGGAGTCTTCGGTTTGTGTGATAGCGTCAGCGTAATATTTGTTATCTCTCCTGATACCTACTATTGGAATTTGGCTAACTCGTCCAACCAAGTTTAAGTAACAATCACGGAGCCGATTTCGAAATAGTTCAAAAACTTCCAAACGCCTGGAAGCAGTGGTCTCCAAGAGAGGCTTTAGTATGAGCAATCCCAATATATAACTTATAGTCAAGAGTGCAGCTGAACCCTGGGTTAACTTGAGTAGATACGAAATTGTTCGATAATTTCCATTCCTTCTAGATCTGATTGATTGTATATTGACGTCATACGCTGATTCTGGGATAGTGAGTAGTGGTATGCTAGACATAACTGGAATGGTCGTACGTTCTAGTACTCTGTAGTTTGCATTATGGCAGCCAAGGTTCCTCGGTGAAGTACGCTATGTGCACGTGATTTGAGGGGTTTCGCGAGATCAAATACCCCACAGAGCACGATTGAATTATGCGACATTTCGAACCTCTGTATTAAAATCACCATCCCATATGGGTGCTAAATTCTGTATTCGGCGCAATTATTTCGATCATTTCCCAAAATCAACCGACTGAATACAGAATTAATGGATATGTACATGGAACATGAGGAAGAACGGACGGAAACTTATTTTCCTTGAATTCCTTAAATATTTCAATTTTTGCATAAAATTTAGAAAATATGAAGCTTTCGAGATCAATTACCCATAAAATACGAATTTTGCTATATACAGAGAGTTGACATATCGTCTTGAACCATTCAGATAGGGAATTTCTCAAGCTGAAGCTGCCCTTAGTCTATTATATCTTCTATGTTGTAGGCAGGTGACGTTCGAATTTTTTTCTGGTACTTGTGGCGTTTCATGTCACCAGCAGACTTTCTCGAATCTGCTTTCATTATCATCTTGGAGGGTTTCTCGACGACAACATCTTTCAAATTAGCGCCCAATTGATGCGAGAGTTTCTGACGATCACGTTGTATTGAAGCCAAAGTTTCTTCATTAATCATCCTCCTATCTTGTTTCAGTTTCCGACTTCTCTCGATGATCTTTGACTCCTCATTCTCATTTGGAATCCATTTAGATTGAAGTATTCTTCGCACGGCTTCAGGTGATATATTGAAGTGCTTTGCTAAATCAACCGTTTTAAGATCAGGCATCTGGTTGCGTAAATTCCTCAAATCACTAATTTGTTGGCGTGATAGTTTCCAAGTTGGATTCCAGGTTCCGTAACGCTTCTTTAGTGAAGCAGCTCTTTTCTGCCATTCATTTACGCTACTCTCTTTGGTCTTCTCTAGTTCACGAATCTTATCTATAAATATCTTCTCAGATTTTGTTGTGAAAGTTCGCTTGCATATATTATGCTTGATAGGACTCCACATGGTGCAGAACCATTCAATCAATCATTCAATAGATCAGTTGAATAAAAAATTATAATCAGGTCGTGCACATACAGAAAACCACCACGCACTCAATAGTCCAAATTGTAACACGACATACTTTAACACAAGTCAGCACATCAGCACATCAACTTTAATGATATCCGACGACCAATTGAACACAATTACCCTCACATTCGGATTTGCTTCCATGATTTTGATCTTGGTATATCATGCTATCTCCACAAACGTTAATAACTTAAAAACTTCAAGTTAGTGATAGGGTTGAGAGTAAGACCAGTACAATATGACTTCTACCTCGAATGAATACCTCAGCAAACGTGCATATATCAAATGAGCTAAGGTTTATCTTTAGATTCAACACAATTAGCATTTTACAAGACCTCATCTTCATATCGACTCCCTAATCAATTTCCAAGATAACCTATTTCGAACGAGTCATCAGATACACGATGTGAGTTATCAAAACTTCATGCACAAAATTTCACCCGAAGCCAACTCATAGCTCTATCATCTCAATTATTTTCATTTTCATCCGGATGATCAAGTAAATATTCGTAAGGTTTTTCAACACCCGTAATCTATGTTGTAAATTGATCTACTATGGAAATTTTTTTGCAATAAATGCAGCACAATTTATCTGATGACCTGTAAATATTATTTTAATGATTGACAGCCCGAACTTCAAGAGCTCGAAGTTCAGGAGCCCGACCAAGATTGTTCTAATACCCTGATAGCACATTTTCGAACCTCGCACGCCTCAAACTTTTGGCAGTTTCGCGAGAGAAATGATGAGAAACGGGCGGGTCAGAGCTAACAAAACACAGAAAACTTCCATTAAAAGTGAAAATCGAGGGCTTCTATTCAATCAATAAACGATCTCAGTCATATAAATTTGTCTTGAGTATCAATATTAAGCTTCAAAAACCAGTACTCGAAGGCGTCGCTACGCAAATTTATCTGAATTGAAGACAGGAAAGTCGAAAATAGAAATGTACGGGGATCCCGAGAAAGCTTCCTCAAATGCCAAGGATGTGTCGATGGTTGACGTGTCGTCTGTGAATAAGCTGAATGAGCTTAAGGAAGGTGAAGCTCCATCGCAGCCTCAAAGGAGAAAATCAACCTTACTCTTGAACGAAGACATTGACTTGGATCGTATGAATATAGATGAGAAAAGCAATCAGCACGACGATGAAATGAATATTGATCAATCATCAAATCACTCGAACTTGAGTTCTCAAGCGCAGTCACAGCATCAGGCGCAAACACATCAGCAACAAGATACTCAATCAAATAATGTCACAACTGAAGTAGACCCCACTTTGACCATTCCTGTTGAAATAAAATGGGTTCAGGGTGGTGACAAAGTGTATGTCACTGGGTCTTTTACCGGTTGGAGAAAGATGATTGGATTAACTAAGCAATCTGACAATAATTTCTCTATTACTTTAGGGTTGCCTGTGGGCACACATAGGTTCCGGTTTGTTATAGACAACGAGTTAAGATTCTCAGACTTTTTACCAACTGCCACTGATCAAATGGGCAATTTCGTGAATTATGTGGAAGTAACTCCAGAGCATATCCAGTCCCACATGGCGGAAGAGAACAAAGGCTTAGAGGAGCAGAACAAAAAGGAGATTGCCGAACAAGAGGCGCAAAGCTCAGGTAGCCGCAAACCATCCGTTTCAAGGTCTGCAAAGAGAACTGATTCAATGTGGGGATTGACAAATGATGATGATGACATGGGTAATGGGTATTCGAGATATCATGATGATGTTGATGCCGATGACAATGCAGCTGGCAAATCCTTGCAATATATCAACGATATTCCACCTATTTTCACTGATCCAAAAGTGATGGAGCAATATTATGTTGCTATAGATAAGCAAGCAAAGAGTTCAAATGGACAGCAGCAGGCATGGCTTCATCCTCCACAATTACCTCCTCATTTGGAAAGCGTTATTTTGAACAATTTTAACTCAAATGACAAGGATAATAATTCAGGGGCGTTGCCAATTCCGAATCATGTTGTCTTGAATCATTTAGCGACTACAAGTATCAAGCACAATACATTAGCAGTGGCTTCTGTCGTTCGATACAAGAGAAAATATGTCACTCAAATACTCTATGCTCCACTTCAACAATAAATAAAGAACATTTGATGCACGAGTATATGGCTACAAAGGAAGGCCGTTACTTTCCGGAGCTGATAGATCCCACCCACCCAACAAATTATGTCAATGTGCTCGATATTGAATAAAGTAGTAATTACATTAGAAGAATTATCTGATCTTGAGCTTGCGACTAAAACATGCGTTTATTTCAACATATGTAATTTTGCGATACTAGATACCCATCAAATTTTGGGTTCACATTTAATAATCGTCGTTTCTGTTAGAGGAACCGTAAGAGTCGGAGTTGTCGTTACCGTAGCCAGATCCTCTGTTAGAAGAACCATAAGAGTCAGAGTTGCCAGAACCTCTGTTGGAAGAACCATAAGAGTCGGAGTTGTCGTTACCGTAGCCCGAACCTCTGTTCGAAGAACCGTAAGAGTCGGAGTTGTCGTTACCGTAACCAGAGCTCTTGTTAGAAGAACCGTAAGAGTCGGAGTTGTCGTTACCGTAACCAGAGCTCTTGTTAGAAGAACCGTAAGAGTCGGAGTTGTCGTTACCGTAGCCAGAGCTCTTGTTAGAAGAACCGTAAGAGTCGGAGTTGTCGTTACCGTAGCCAGAGCTCTTGTTAGAAGAACCGTAAGAGTCGGAGTTGTCGTTACCGTAGCTCGAACCTCTGTTAGAAGAACCGTAAGAGTCGGAGTTGTCGTTACCGTAACCAGAGCTCTTGTTAGAAGAACCGTAAGAGTCGGAGTTGTCGTTACCGTAACCAGAGCTCTTGTTAGAAGAACCGTAAGAGTCGGAGTTGTCGTTACCGTAGTTACCGTAACCAGAGCTCTTGTTAGAAGAACCGTAAGAGTCGGAGTTGTCGTTACCGTAACCAGAGCTCTTGTTAGAAGAACCGTAAGAGTCGGAGTTGTCGTTACCGTAACCAGAGCTCTTGTTAGAAGAACCGTAAGAGTCGGAGTTGTCGTTACCGTAGCCAGAGCTCTTGTTAGAAGAACCGTAAGAGTCGGAGTTGTCGTTACCGTAGCCAGAGCTCTTGTTAGAAGAACCGTAAGAGTCGGAGTTGTCGTTACCGTAGCTCGAACCTCTGTTAGAAGAACCGTAAGAGTCGGAGTTGTCGTTACCGTAACCAGAGCTCTTGTTAGAAGAACCGTAAGAGTCGGAGTTGTCGTTACCGTAACCAGAGCTCTTGTTAGAAGAACCGTAAGAGTCGGAGTTGTCGTTACCGTAGCCAGAACTCTTGTTCAGGGAACCATAAGAGTCCCTTCCAGAGGAGTTGTTGTCGTAGTTGTCTTGATCCTTGTCTTCTTTGCCAAATCCGAAAACCATTTTGAATTAGCTTATTGAAATATTTCCACGAGTCTTGCTAGCCCTTTTATATGAAATCCTACCCCATGTGTACCACAACAAAAGAAATGATTGCCACATTAGAACATTGCGGTACCTTCGCAATTCAGCCACAATCTGCACGTTGATGCATACTTGTTCAGAAACCGAATCGTCTAAAAAACGTCTTTTAAACCGTAGCTCCGTGTCCATAAGGCATTGAGTTAAATATCAAACACACGGTAAGTGTCCACACGAAGTGTTTGGTAACAGTATAATTGATTCAATTGACGACTTTACAGTCAAACTACACTGAAAGGGATAGAATTGAAGTTCGCGTCGTGGTAGGGGCTGCGCAAAACACAAATGAAGTTTCACCTGTGGGGTAGGTTCCCTACATATCATGTAGACATGGTGACCACAAAACATGCTTTCCGAATTCGTCAATTGGGAAAGTTCTATAAGCATCAATTGGAACAAGCACTACTGTTGTAGAGGCTTATTGAGAAGCAAACGTCAAGATTGCACCAGGGCTTTCAAATCCATACTATTTCATATTTAATAACCTGTACATTTCGATCCAGTTTCTAAATCGGTACCTTACTTTCACGTGCAATACACGAGCAGTTGCTGCAAGTTTTCATCATTGCAGCTCAGCGAACATCTGAATTCGAAAAATGCGCACGTGTCTTTCTCTGATAGGCTGCGATCGGGAAGCTTAGCTGCCCCAAAATTTCATTACTCCTAAATCATGCATGTACTACTAATTTCCTACGTGATGAATTCGAACCTGATACTGAACGAAGATGATCTTGTTCTAATTGCAAAGTTATATGAATGTACTTAGTGGTTTCTGTCAGCTGTGCGGGGTTTAGCACGAATGATGTTATCGACTCGTAACAACACTTCCGAAGCCTCTGCTGCCGAAGAAACAACAGCTCTCTTCAATTTGAAAGATTCTACAATACCCATTTCCCTCATATCCGCAACGACACCTTGGTAAAGATCCAAGCCTGATGTAGTCATACCATTGTAAATTGCTGACCTTAATTTAGCAACCAAGTCGGAAGAATCGAAACCTGCGTTATCGGCTAAGATGGTTGGTAATTGCCTCAATGCTCTGGCGAAGGCTTCAACAGCCAATGCTTTTTTACCGGTTTCATTCGCTGCAGCCTGATCCACTGCTTTGGACATGATCATTTCTGAGCAACCTCCACCTAAGCAAGTCTTGGTTTCTCTAGTGGTTTGTGATAACACGGACAACGCGTCATGTAAAGAACGTTCAGCTTCGTCCAAACCTTGCTCAGTGGCACCTCTTAAAACGATGGTGCATGCCTTGCCTGCTGCAACTCCCGAAAATCTAGTAAATATGTCCTCACCTATTAATATTTCTTCGATTAAATCACATTGCCCTAATTTGACTCTCTCTGGATTTTCAAATGTCGAAACAACCTCACCACCGGTCACCAACGCTAATCTATCGACTCCGTCGAAGTCTGCATGTTCAATAGAATTGATTTTGGCATCAGTGAACAATTGTTCAGGATAATCATAGATCAATTGTCTGTTAATGAAAACATTTATACCAAATTTTTTGATCTTTTCAACCTTATTCTTCATCTTCAACTTTTCTGCTTTCTCCAAGTCAGCTAACTTGGCAGTCGAGTCAACTTTGAACTTTGCGCCAAAAACTTTGACCTTATCAGTATCCATTGATGTATTTGCAATCAAGATTTTTGCGTTTTCGATTCTTTTTGGCTGACTGATACCAAATCTCTTTTCCAAAATGAAACCCTCATCTAAAAATGAATCAGACAATTTTCCTCCCACTTTTTTAATGATTTGAATGTTATTCAAATCCGTAGAGCCTTTCAATCTCAAAATTGCATCGACAGCTAACTTGGAGAAGAATTCTTTATCCTGAGATAAAATTTTTGATGAAAGGGTGGTCTTCGCAATGTTGAGTAAATCCTGTTTGAAAAGCTCAGCTTTAGATCCATTATTCACCGATGACGTCTCCAAAGCATCCAAAGCAACATTACGCGCAATTCTATAACCTTCGATAATGGTTTGCGGATGAATTTTCATTTCGATTAATTTTTCGGCTTCCTTCAACAACTCTGAGCTCAATACTGTAACAGAAGTGGTCCCATCACCAACTTCATTATCTTGAACTTTGGCAATGTTAACCAACACTTTTGCGGCAGGATTATCGAGAGGAATTGACTTCAAAATTGTGGCACCATCATTCGTTATCATGGATTTGCCGATGTCTGACGAACTTTGTAACAACTTATCCATACCCTTTGGCCCAAGAGTGGACTTGACCAAATCACCAACTGCGATAGCACCAACAAATGCGGACATACGAGCATTTTCAGCTCGTTCTTCAGAGGCTTGGTCCCCTAAAATTTGAACAGACATCCTTGTAATATCTTTCAAATCAAAATCAGACGCCATCTATTTTTTACGTGTCGAGATAGTAGTGTACTTACCAAAGAAACAGGTTTTTATTTCACACGATTTTGTTGGAATGATAACTCGAAGTGTTTACCTACAGAACTTATTAATTATGCATTGAATAGGTTTCTTGAATCTGCTGACATTCGACGTGAGAGAGTCTATTTCTTAACAATCAACTAGACGTTCGTGTTAACACAAAATGCATTATTAGCAATATATGCTAACGGTTAAAGTATTTACAAGAGGGGTTTCGCCTATTCACCTTATTATCCACTCTCGAGATTGTAAAGATTTGTCAAATAATGTAGCTAGTTCTGACTGACTTGTTCTCGTATTATTTTGATTTAATCACCTGACCTCAAGCGGGACAAATTAAAATGCACTGAATAGAGCTTACGCAAAGTTTTCAAAGATTGACACTTGTTGAATGTCAATATTTGGGGTTTGCTGAACGTACTACGTACCTACACATATCGATTTCTTTCATCAAAGTGCAATCTGCTATAAAATCCATTCTTTATACTTCCAATTGATCCACTAGAGATTTGATGAGGCTTCACTTAAGTTCATAAGAGTTGAGCCATCAATACACATCCCAATGACAAAATACACAACAATTACATCAGCATCCGATTATGATACCTATAGTATTCAAGAAACTGGCACAGATTCGGGGGTAGACTATATCGTTAAACCTACCAAGCCCGATGACTACGAAGCCTTGTTCAACAAGTTGGATGTGAAAAGATCTGGTGAAATAACCTTGCATGATTTCAAAGTAGCTTTGAGCGAACTAAACCATCCTATCAGCCAAAAATCAGAACTCATTCAGACAATTTTCAATGCTTTCGATTCAAATAAGGATAAGGTTATTGATTTCAATGATTTTAAAACGTATTTGACTAAAACAGATGATCAAATTTTGAAAGGGTTTATAAAGATTGATCAAGATAACGATGGGAAGTTGAACAAAAGCGATTTCATACGTTACTTGAAACAAACACTAAATTTGAAACCCACTGATTATAACATAGATCTACTTTTCAAACAGATCGACTTCAAAAATGACGGATATATAACATATGATGAATTTCGAGACTTTCTAATTTTGATGCCAAGATTAGATGGCTCAAGAATTAGAACGGCTTTTTCCTATATTGTTGAAGAACTAGATATATCCTCAGATGGTGATGTTACACTCATCAATCAATTTCTCAATGGTGTTGGATTTTTTTTGGCAGGTGGCTTGGCAGGTGTGATATCAAGAACTTGTACCGCTCCTTTCGACAGAATAAAGGTCTTTCTCATAGCAAGAACGGATTTGTCATCAACAATCTTACATTCAAAAGCCCAAATAGCTGAACAAGTTCGCAATGGTGTTTCAGCACATATAATAGAAGAAGCACGGAAGAAGATAGCGGCAGCTGAAGCAGCCGCCAAGAAAAGTACTGCAGAGTCGACTATTCCGAAAACGATTAGGTCTCCAATTATCCAAGCAGCTAGGACTCTATGGAAGCAAGGCGGTATGAGAGCGTTCTATGTGGGCAATGGTTTAAATGTTCTTAAGGTTTTCCCCGAATCAGCTATGAAATTCGGATCCTTTGAAGTCGCAAAAAGATTTTTCGCTTCAGTTGAGGGTGTCGATGATACAGCAAAATTATCAAAAGCCTCAACCTATTTGGCGGGTGGAATTGGTGGTGTTGTTTCACAATTTTTCGTATACCCTATAGATACATTGAAGTTCCGACTTCAATGTTCGAACTTGGACTCATCGTTGAAAGGAAATGCCCTTTTGATTGACACGGCAAGAAATTTATACAAGGACGGGGGTATTAGGATCTTTTACAGAGGAATCATTGTTGGAACAAGCGGCATATTTCCTTATGCAGCATTGGATCTTGGTACTTTCTCAACAATCAAATCTTGGCTAATTAAAAAGCAAAGCCATGCAACTGGCGTGAAGGAAGAAGATGTGATTTTGCCAAATTATATGGTTTTAGGGTTGGGTGCTTTTTCTGGCTCCTTCGGTGCTACAGTCGTTTATCCAGTAAATTTATTGAGAACCAGATTACAAGCTCAAGGCACTTACGCTCATCCTTATACATATGATGGCTTTGCAGATGTTCTCAAACAAACCATAGCACGTGAGGGGTATCCCGGATTATTCAAAGGACTAGTGCCAAACTTAGCCAAAGTTGCTCCAGCTGTCTCAATATCATACTTCGTTTACGAAAAACTAAAAGTGGTCTTTGGTTTGCACAATATTGTTAGTAAATAGTCAAAAGTATTCATTATGAACATCAATATCAAATAGTGTCATACCGATTTGACCTATTGGGACGTATGCGATTTCTGATGCGTCATCTTGAAATCTCTGCAATTTCACCCAACCATCATGAACAAGGTCGGTGTCATCATCTAATTTGATGATCAACTTAAAAAATAAATCTCCACTTTCAGACAGCGGTAATATTGATTCGTATTCTATTCGTGCCTTGTTATCTATCCTTTCAGTCCGTTTGAGTTCATTTACATGCAGATGCAACACTGAATTTATGTGCGAGTGGATGGATTTCCATGTCACGTTCGGCAAAGCTAACTTGGCTGAGTTATCTTTATCGAAATCGTCAAGATTGTCTATGACATCCCCTAACTTCATAAGAAGATTAGAAAATTGCAAAATGTAAACTCTCTTAATCTTATTACTCCTCTGACTGTAGATAACAAGTTTCAATTGATCGATTGCCGACAAGCCCCTTTGAATTCTTTCTTTCTTATGATCTTTCTTTATGATTCGACTAAGAAAATTGTGAACGAAGTCAGATAGATACTCTTCCAACCTTGGATTCCTGTTTTTGTGAACAACGACATTGAATGCTTTACATTGATCGAATACTAAAGGATTGTAAACCCTATTATGATACAATATTTGGTTGATCCAAACAATAACAAACTCTTTAAAAGCATTGATCAAAGATTTCGCCGATAATTCGGACATAAATCACACCCTAGGTATGTTCGTCATCTGTACCTATCGCAATCAGTTCCTGCTGCACCACCGAATTGCACTGGTGTGTACACGACGCGTCACTGCAAACAACACTTCGCATACTATGCGGATCTGACTAAAAATTAGCAGATGGTAACGCACCTAGCCAAAGATTCCAGTCTATTCAAGGCGCTCATTACTCAATGATCATGTTTGGATTGTTTGAATGCATCTCGCTTTTGACTTCTAAAATACGACGAAACTTCAATGATACTACATAGACGGGTATTCCAAGACTAAAGGTAGTGTTTAAACCGAAATTTGCAGCAAGATGTCTCTTGATCCCAAAAAATTGAACGCGATAACGCGTGCGGAGGTACAAGCTATCCTTTAATTCATGATCACAGGCATATCGAGCGAGGATATCGGCAAGCTTACCTCGGGTCAGGTCATCATAGATTTAAAATCCACTCTCAAAGAACTTTTAGAGAATTCTATTGACGCTAAGAGCTCAAAAATCGAAATCACTTTGCATGATTACGGCATTAACTGCATTACAGTCACAGATGATGGATTTGGTATTGATGCTGAGGACTTTGGGCTGCTCTGCTTGAGGAGTCATACTTCAAAGCTCAAGGATCTCGAAGATCTTAGTCACTTGAAATCCTTGGGGTTCAGAGGTGAAGCACTAAATTCACTTTGCGCAGTTTCGGAGAAAGTAACAATCGCCACTACTTCAATAGTTGACACTACCAGAAGACACACACTTTATTTCAACAAACAAGGAGAGTTGATTAAACAAGATGAGAAGAAAAAGTTGACTTCCTCGACGGGAACAAGTGTCACAGTGGAGAAGATTTTCTCGAATCTTCCTGTCAGACAAAAAAATATGATAAAAAATTCTAAAAGGGAATTTCACAAAGCTATTCATCTTATAACACAATATATTCTCATATACCCAGAGATTAAATTCACCGTTACGAACAATAATGCCAGAAAAAATGAAATAATTGCTAGTCGAGGTGGTAGCAATTCTTCAATCTTAGACAACTTGCTAACAATTTTCGGCTCTAATGGAACGAGGGGACTCGACCGGCTAAATCTCAAGCTTAGTAGTGACGTGAATCTTGATGGGTTTATTTCAAATCATTCATTCGGAATGGGAAGATCCGTCCAAGACCGACAATTCATTTATATTAACCGAAGACCTATTACTAACAAAAAACTTCAAAAAACTATCAATGATGTATACAGGCAATACAATCATTTACAATATCCTGTAATGGTTCTCAATTTCATGATCAAGGAGAATTTGTTGGATGTGAATGTCACACCTGATAAAATGCAGATTTTAATACACGACGAAAGTCGATTCCTTGATGAGCTTAGAGAAGGTATTATAAAGTTTTTTGAAACTCAAGACAACCTTGTTCAAAAAAACCAAACAATCAAACCAAGTTTCGAAGAAAGAGTGGGAATAGATCAAAGTAATCAACTGCGCGATTCTCGCAGCGAACAAATGCTATGCGAGAATCCTAAAATGAATGAAGTCGACACCACCGAAAAAAAAGATGGCGCAGAAGAGTCCAATTCAAGTTTGAAACTACGACTGAAGACCCCAGATGAATTGATGGATCGCGAACCGAAGAAGCTCGAATGTAACACTAATATCTCGACGGCTACTCTGCTGGATCGACTGAATATCGGGAGTGAATTGAATTTTGATGCTGCAAAATCGGTTTCCAGATCCTCAAAATGTCTATCGCCAGCCCGGTCCAATTTGGACGATATTGAAGCAATTCTAACTTTATCGGAATCGACACATACTACACGAAAAGATGGCATGCTGACCTCAAAAGTAATCGACACGAAGCTTTATAAAAATGCAAATCGCCAACAATCTGAGATCGCTTTTTCATCAAGGGACAAATTTGTAAAGGACGATATCATAGCGAATTCGGTAAGCAAAGACACAGATCACAGTGCCGATGATCACATTAAACTCCAGCTGTCCACGAAGGGGCCAAAACTACAAAAGTCAATCCAAAATTTAGCAATCACGTTGAAAAGTCCCGAATTATTAAAAATAAGGATTACCAGAGAAAATAAACTCGATGCAAAGGGAGGTGGCGCCCTCAAACTCGATGACATAACCTCTCACGATGTGCAGGAGCAAACATTGTCATGTATTATCTCTAAGAGTGATTTTTTGCTGATGAAACTAGTTGGGCAATTTAATTTAGGATTTATTTTGGTATCTTTGAATGATCGAAACTTATTTATCCTCGATCAACACGCGAGTGATGAAAAATTCAATTTTGAAAGATTAGGGAATGAATTTCAATTCGAGTATCAAAAGCTAATTATTCCAAAATATGTTCAACTTGGTGTTATGGAAGAAATGCTAGTAATGGAAAACAGGGAAGTCTTCAAGGCAAACGGGTTCGATTTCGAAATTGATGAGCAAAAGGAGGCGCTGGGCGCAAGAATAAAACTTTTAGCTTTCCCAGTCCTGAAAAACCACGTTTTCGGAGAGGAAGATTTCCACGAATTGGTCAATCTCATCACCTTAGGGGAAGGCGACAAATGCATAAAGTGCTCAAAAATTAGGAGCATATTAGCTATGAGGGCATGTCGCATGAGTATCATGATTGGTCAACCTTTGTCTAGAAGCCGTATGTCCAAGGTTGTGAAAAATTTAAATTCCTTGGACAAACCGTGGAATTGCCCGCATGGAAGGCCCACCATGAGGCATTTGGTCGAGTTAGATAGATGGGGAATGGTCCCTCAAGATTATCAATTATAATAAAATCTAGCTCACACATCCAAATACGTATATCGAGTATATATGAATTCTTGACATGCTCTCGAACGGCTAAGAATAAACTTAATCAGCCAGACTCTTTTCTAGTAAGCTATTCTTTGTAAGGTCTTAGTTCAAATCAATATTCAAAATGCCACCCTAAATATGAGAACTAGAGTGCTATTGTGCCATCTTTGAGCATCAGCAGCTTCGCCACTACATTTGCATCCATTTATTACGTGGGGTTAGTCACATACCAGGAGGGATTCAGTGGAACTACAAGCATTGATTATTAGCAGGGTTCTTAAGCACTCTTTTTCAATTATACACGACTTCATACATCCATATATCGATAAGTAAAACTTTAGTAGCAAGACTTCCGATGATAAACACAGAAGATGCTAATTGCCTTAAATATGACAATCTACATGCTTACTATGGCCTGCGAGCGCAGTGCGGGGAGTGATCGCTAGTTATTCCTCGGATTTGTCATTTTACGAGGCACAAAACCACTTTCAATTTTTATGCGCAAGTTTTGAACATCCAGTTTAAGTATCTTTAACTTGAAGTGTGCTGGTTCACGTTCGAAAGTTTAAACTAGTCAAGTGAAGCTGTTTATAAAGAACAGGAAGAAGAACATCGAGAGACGCTAATTAAGGACTGTCGACAAATTAAAACTGATCAGGACAATTTCCAGCAACGTGAACCGTCTTGGGCCCATGCTCGTCAGGATTACCACTTTCTAATAAATCGTACAGCTGATGTCATTTCCCCTCGCAAGTCGCGTTCCTGAAAGGAAATGCAGAAGAACTCACAAGAATTCCAAAGATGGCTGTCCAAATTGCAAAGCCAAAAGAATAAAATGTACAGAAGAACTACCGTCATGCCACAACTGTGTCAAAAAAAATTATCGGTGTGGATATCTTGATTTCTCGAAGGACAAACTAGATCATATCAGAAAAAAAAACGAAATGAAATCTGTAAGACCACCGACCCATTCGACTAAACCCAAGGAGGAAACTCGTTTGAAGATGGAAAAAGAATATGTCCTTTCCTCAAAGAATGCCGAAGCTCCTTATGTCGAATACAAGAGCACTCACAACGTCACGAACATTGAGTTATACTCAAATCCAACATCGATCAAACACGAGGTGGAACAGCTTCCTCACGGGTCTCAGAAGTTCATTCCTTCAGGATTCCAAGCAAACGATAATACCTCGATAGTAGCTCCAGCGTTTAGATCAAGAAAAGGGAGCTTACATTACTCAGACACAACAATTGATGGAACTCCATTAAGTGGATCCACATCTTCCGCGCCCATAAGTAACAATTCCCCTACATTGCTGGAGAACTCAAGAGATATTTTTGCCATGGTTTCCCCTATTACTACGAATATTATTGGACAAGAGTTTTTCACAACGAGAGATGATCTAAGAATGGCTACTTATAAGGATTCATTTTTCAAATTATCACACTACGATTCCCCCTTTCCTCAAAGCCCTCACTTGCATAAGGAACCTCAGTTTCCCGACTTTTCGAATAAACTGGACAATGAAAAGGAGAATGATCTCAGTAGTAACGGAAGCTTTGAAAAAACCGAGCTTCGATTCGATCGGCATGTCCGATCCACTATTGATGACGCAAGTAATAATCGAGCCTATCAAAACATGATGAGCATTGCTGGTAAGGACAGCGGGGCCATCTATGAAGATAGGAAGGGTGTTCAAATGATTGGCAGCCATGACTTGTATGACGAAGGAGAAAAAATACCGCTACAACAAATGAGTAGTGGCCAAACTTCACATGCACGTACTCACAAGAACCTCTTACCTGACCTCACTCATAATAGCATAATTAATCCTTACTCACCTCCGAATCATGTCAAGATCGGGAACTGCCTTGATAATGCGAAGGTAGAGCCTGCCACATTCCCCAGGCTCCACAGAACGGAACGTTTGAAGAATCTGTTTTTGAGTAACTATCTTCGGAATGCTGGCAAAGAATTCAAGCTGTTAACTAACACTGACTACTCCATACAATATAGCCCAGTTTGGACTTTTCAGAACTCGGATTTGTTCTGGAGATCAGTTTACAATCAGAGTGTTCTTCTAGATTTGTACTTCAATTTTTTCATGGACCGGTCCATAAATGTCCTAATGAGGAAATGCATCCAGATATTGGCTGTGGAAGACACACGGAAGAGTAAGGATGGTACAAGTTCAGCAGATACCCCACATTCAATGCTGATCTGGACGTCATTTTCCAAAAATGATTTGGATATCTTAACCAAGAAATCATATGCTTATTACGGTTCATTAATACGAAGTCTCAGAGAATCAATGACGCAAATTCATATTGAATTCCCCACGAAAATATCTCTTTTCAGCTCCTGGTCAACATTATTACAACTACACTCTTCAATTGAAACGCTATGTTTGATGCTCAATGGAACTGCATCTCTTATAAACAAAATTGTCCACGAGGCCGCTTCTTCCGATCAGATTACCCCAACATTAATCGTAATGGCAAACTGTTTCAATGATCACACCGTGACTGCACTCATACCTGACTATAAGTTTGATGTGATAAAAGAACTTCAGATGGACTTGAATGATTATAAGTCTTTTCTTATTAAAAACCAAGAACTTGCATCTACTACAAACGAGTTATTGCTCAGAGATTTCTTGAATTTAGAAGTTTTTTTGAATCTGTTAACGAATGAATTATACCCTATGATACAAAAATTGAATAATGATTACAAAAATGCCCATCTGATACACGATACCTCCACTAATATCCTTTTCACTTCGCCGACCTTATTTTTCAACATGCTCATCACATGGTTGAATATCATACCCAGTGAGAGTTTAACAATAAGCTCGAAAATGAGTCCAGTCAAAAAAGTACTTTATTTATTTTACATTGCAATCGGAAAAGCACTTCTCAATGTGTTTACACCTTTGCGTTCTGTTTTAGTAACTGATCCGCTATCGATAATGTATCCTAGGGTTGATTTTGAATGTGAAACTTACGAAATTACCTTGAAAGATCTCAATTCTGATTTTAAACAATTTCAGTACTTGACCAATCTCTCCAACAAACTTTTGAGGATAGTCAAATTTTTCACCTATAGAAATGAGTTATTGTCTCATTATCTTAGTTCCAGGTCTGTCTTGAAGAGCTCAGATGGAGCATCTTATTTAAAGATGGCTGAGTCTATTCCATCAAACGAGTCACCATACTCGGATATAATCAGAATTGTTCCCCAGAAAATGGAGACCAACGAGGTGATGATCACAAATTTTGGTAAAATTGACGCTATTGATATCACAAATTATCCATTGGTGGAAGATTTACTAGATGACACCAATCAAAAGTCGAGACAAATCCTTCAAAACCTCATACATGAAGAAAAGATGGACCAGCAATCACGAATTAACAGTATGTCACTGACTTCGCCAAACGCGTTTATTTACAGTTCTGGATTGTACAAATCTGATTTCAACATAAAGCGACCATTGAATTTTTACACAAAAACAAAACAATCAAGCTACTCAGTGATCGATCTAGATGAAATGCGAACCCGGATGAACAATTTCGCAAATGCAAGATCGGAAGTCGAGAGAGCCGTGAAACAAAACTAGTGAATATCATATAATTTGTACACAACTATGTAGAATTTAAAGAATGTTACGAATTATCACGATATCAACAATAAGAAGTCATCAGCAAAGGTATGAAACGATGAATTAAAACTTGTACAACATTTCCATACAAGCAAGCGCTCGGTAATTCACCAAATACACTAATCAACAATACCATGTAAAAATCAAATGTAGTCGTCCATCATTTCGACTAAATTTACAAACAAAGTAAAAGTTCGATAACACACCAAATGCACCGAGCAACTATTGCAGGTAAAATGTAGTTTGGGTTTTATCTACAGTTGCATAAATTATTAAACAAATAGCAATTCAGCTATACATGCAGATGACCATTCAGCTTTCTTGCATTGAATATTATGGTCCTCTTACAACAGTACGAAGACCTTGCATTCCAAGATAAACATGTACTTCGAATGTAAAAGTTAATATTACATACCCAAAATAAAGAATTTTATCTTGTTCATACTAGCCCTCCAGCAAAGCTCTGATGATTTTAATTTATAGCCAGAAACAATTGCAAAGTACTTCCAAAGAATAAAAACCATAGATACACCTAACTATTATACACTACTCATTGCATCCAAATCATTCTAGATTTGAGTGATGAGGACTCATTGTAGTGGAAAACCACTAAGAACTTTAAGACGCATCGACCAATATTTTACAAGACTATACATACACGTATCTAGGAAATAATTTTCAAAACCATATAAAAGTCGGCGGCAGAATCTATTTTGGCGCATTTGATGGCGCATTTTGCGGTAAGCGCAATGACATTAGAATACATAGAGCGCAATAAAACTGTATGAACGAGTCGTCTTCGAATAACCGAAGTGTACTTTCAGTAGCGTACATGCGACAGGAAAATATATTGAGTGCTCATTCTTATCTCGCAATTCGAGCATCCTACTACACTCAATGTCGCAGTTAGTATACCTACGATGTGCATTCGAGTCAAGTTCAAACGCGACATCCAGTTGAAGGAGGGTGCGCATATTGGGTCGAATTTACTGTACATGGTACAAGTCAGTTATTTTCCAACTACATTCCAAAAGCTAACTACAAAATATTTTCTTTTCAAATGTAAATCTACAAGTCTACATTCAAACAAACAATAATTTTGATGCAAAAAAATCACCTGTAGTCTGAAGACAATTCATTAAAATCGTTTTTTAAACAATCCTGTGTTAGTTCATATATGTCGTGAATTCAGAATGAAATTCCAAGAGATCCAAATTAAACACATTTCTTAATCAACGGTCGAAATCCGGTGAACAAAAATCTTTCTGCTCGTGAGATTATTCAATACATTAAATAAAAATTTCATCAAAATACAGAACAAACAATCTTCTCTACCTCTGATCCGAAAAAAACATTGCAGCACTCTCTTAATAAAATTTGTGGAAAACCAATTGCAATAACTTCATGAACGGTGCGCGAGCTCAGATCATTTGGTGATATGGTTTATTTGTATATTTTGTACGGAAACAAAATTACGCTAATAAACTATTAGTGCTAAAGATACAAGTTTCATGCTGTTTGGTTATATTTTAAGATCAATGTGAAGGAAATCCATTGCCTGTTTGAACATTATTGAACAGAATATATGATGTAGTCTCTGTTGGATTGAAAAACAATTCAACCACTTAAATTCATGCCACAGAAAAAGCATTTGTAAAAGTCCACTACTTCAATGAGCCAATCTCTTTCGATCCAGTTACTTGAATATTGTTTTGCTGAGATATACATTGCCATAGATAGGTCAGTGATCAAATCACGATAAGACTGGCAACCGATTATGCCTATTCCTGTCTTTGGCTCTATACAAGGATTGGTATCTTTTATTATATTTAATAATGAGAGCTGTACTGGCATCTAGAATTTTTGAGGGCCTGATAAACTTGGCATTACAATCACTACATCAAGACAATTTCTGTAACCTGCTGGAATAGATAGTGTTGCTGTGGTCATGAAAGTTTTGTTTTTATATATCTGAGCTTTTAAGATATCGTTGTAATTGCCAAAATCAATTTGCTGTTCTTTTAATATATCTTCTGGATGCTGTAATTTTTTTCAAGATCTCAATAGCTTTGATTTCGTCAAATATAATTTTTACGGTAAATATATCAATATTTGCTTTAAATGGCATATTTGTTACTTGAGTTGTCATCATCGAGTTTTCAAGCATCAAGCTCGAGAAACCGAAGAATAGTTTGATTCTATATGCGGTAATTGAAAGAATGAGTTTATTGTAGAGGACCAATTTGACGACTGGGTTCCAAGCACGAGAACAGCACTGGGTATACCTAACTAGAAATTATTTCTTCACTCATATTTGAATGTCAATGTTGAAACTTCGTGGTAGGATGAATTCTATAAAACATGAATATTATGAGCTTCGAGAAGTAATGTGGTCTATAATTCTCAGTGATTATCAACTTCAAGCTACAGTCTTACTCTGTTATGAATTGCACCAACCGATGTTAATATACGACATCGCATTTTGCATAATTGACTGAATAACGAGCGTAATGGATTGGTAAAGGAGTTATAATTGGATGAAGCTGAGAGTAAATTTTAAGCCAGCGCCGCAGAATCGTTAAGGTACCTCCGTTGTTAGTCAAGCTCAAACCATATTTTCGTTTGCCAAACGGATGTTCAGTACAACTTAGTGAATTGGCTCCTATTAAAGTTTTAGATGTGTCATGCTTACTGTACTACGCGTAATTTGGACTGGACTTTCGCAACAGCAAGAATGCATTTCATAAATCTTAGCAAATCAACTGGATTACTTCATTGAACTACAGGTTTTAGAAGACTTACTTCTGGCGTAATATCGTTTCGACCCATTGGATCATTATTATACAGTATGTTCACTAGTTGTGGATTAATAGTTATTCGCATTCCAGTTTATACGAGCTTCCTTTACACTCTCCACGTTCCTTCCAATTCATCATATCTTCTTCTAGCAGCTGTCAGTCTCCTTTTGGAACTGAAATCATCGTAATCCCTTCTCATATTTTCCCTCTTTAATCTTCTCATGTTTCTAATTCTTTCATTTTCCCTCTTTTCGATCTCAGCCTGGGAGAGCATCTCCACTATAGGTTCCCAATGATCATTACCATTCTGAACACTAGCTTCAGTAGCTATACGAATACCACTTTCGAAGATCAATCCCCTAAGCAAATGTATGTTTTGAATTTCATTGTTGTAAGTTCCCTCAGCTATTTCCTTCTTAACTCTTATCATAATTTCATGTAAAGAATGAGAAATTGCAGGTTTAAATTCCAAAGAAAGACCCAAGTCCGCAACAACTGTTTGTGCAAATTTTTCTGGCGTGATATCTGATTGTCCCAAATCCCACTCAAACTTGTCCTGATACAACTGCTTGTTAAGATTAACGGATAAGTCAATGATTACAACACAGGAATTTCCCGCTGGAAGTTGTAGGCCTGAGACATAATTATAATCCTCAATTTGTTGTAAAATTGACTCAGTTATTTGCAGCTGCATTATATTAGGTAATTCCAAATCTGTGCATAGTATCTCTGAAAATTGCTGTGGGGATATCAATGTTTCGTTCAAATTCCACATGAAGAAGTCAACGACTTTGTGTGTCGAGTTTGGATTTTCAACACTTATCTTAATCGGGATGAGCACGTCACTTTTATGATTAAGTTCGTTAAGCTTGTGCTCATCTTCCAAATCTTTTATATGTGGAGTGTTTCGAGCAGCAGTGTACTTTTGAATATGTGGCTGCTGCTGTGCAATCGAAGAGTTTTTTAATAAGCTGGATGATGGTGATTCTTCGAAGTCAAAGTCATCCACATACTCTTCAGAATAATTGATTTGCTGTGCATTTCTCTTTGCCTGTCTTCCCGTGGGCGCGATATTCAAAACTAAAGAGTTTTCAGGGTCACTTGAGAGTCTCTTTGAGATGCTTGACGCTAATGCCTGTACGAAGAATGATGAAGAGTCGTATGATAAAGTTGACATTTGGTTGTACTTGCAATTGGAAAAATGAACATTTTAAGTTTTTCCATGTTGTGAGATTGATGTTTGGGCTGTACACGATTGTTTATCATCGTGATTATACGACTTATCGGCATGCTATGAAGGCGAATCTCTTAATAGAAGAGTTATTTGCAAGGAATTCAGATGTTTCAAAGTTCATGGCGTATGAGAAGTTCTCTGCCTTGATGCCTGCTCACTGTCTGGAGAGCTTTACAAGAATTTTATATAATGAGCTATCAGAACAACGAAAAGTTACGACAAAAAACCGAGTGGAGAATAATGTTAGCGAACACTTTGACCTCCGAATCACTATCGATCAGAAGAACTCCGATGAATCTTTCTCCACTAACTCTAATGCAAAATCTATTCATTCTTTGTTAAAAAGGCTATCGAATTTTGAACACATCATACGAAATCAACAATCATCTACGGAAGACTATCTAGTTGAGCTAGTTTCTGTTATAGACAAAGCAATTAGAAAGTTGAGTGACTTGAAATACGAGAAATTTGTCGAATACGACTCTGGATCAAATGCATCTCATCAGAAAGTGCTCGATACTTTCACGAAATTGGAAGGTCTTCTTGAGTGATGCTTGCACTTACTCAATAATGGCGGTGTGTCAGATTGTGAAGATTTTCGCGGAACATATTGATTTCATCATCGCCAATCCATTTCCAGCATTCGAATTTCCAGTTCAAGCCATCGCGACTACCTAGTTGATAATTACTCTCTAGCCCTCCTGTTCGAGGACTTGATCCTAAGAAGATAACACGCTTAACGCGCGAGTGAACTAATGCCATAGAACACATGACGCAAGGCTCGTGTGTGGTATACACAACCAAATCCTGGCATAAATAGAAGTCATCTTTGTTGTCCTTCAGGCCTCTTGTCTTCTCGCTTGATGCTACACCCTCGATAGCTTTCATAATACTATGTTGATAAGGGCTTGACCTGCCAGTACTTTGCGCAGAGTAAATCAAATTAAAATCGCTGGTTCCATTCAAGCGTCCTATGTATGTCATCAGCACTTCTTCATTTCCAGTGGAAATTGCTTCATCTAACAACTTTTTAATCTGCGAAGACTCGAACTGCCAATCAAATTGAACCAGCAATAAGTATTGATGATTGGGATCACCTTTCCATGACATTGGCCAGTACAAGTTTGACCAAAGAATACTAGTTTCTTTAGAGTCTGGTGCGGATTTAGGAATGGACAATTCCAGAACTTTAAATTGAAATGGGCTATCCTTCAGATACTGAAGAATAAAGCTTTTGACATCGTCCGCAGAATCCAAAAATTGTCCCGAGCAGAGTATGGTCCTCAAAGTGAGTTCAGGATTCGATTCAGCATCTATCTTTCGGAATCTCTTTACATGGTTTAGAAGTGAATCGTCATCTTTGGTGATTCGCTCTCGTATCAACGCGATGAGTCTAGGAGTATGACGTGGCTCCACATCGCAGCACCAAACTTTCATTAGGGATGGACTGTGTGGATCCTCAACTCTCGAGCTTTTGCTTCGTATTTGTTGAAGACATCCATGCAAAACACCATTCTCTAAATCGACTGCTTTTGCTTGTACATTCAGTTTGTATTTCATCTATATATAAATTGAAGCGTTAGATACCAATTTTTTGAAGTTCTCGTATTGGTATGTACACGATAATATTGAATAGACGTCTGATTATTGTACCATCAAAAAACAAAAGAAGCGTGCAGTGGAATGATCACCATACCACACTATTTGATCTCGAGAATAAGGAGGGCTGGAAGGTGATTGAGACAACATTGAAATTTTAGGGAGATTTGAATTAATCCATTTGAAAGTATCCTTGAATCACGTTGGCCATTTCCCAACACCTGGATCGAACTGGTGCGTGCAGACGAGAAACTCGAAGAATCATATTCATTCCGAATCGACTTGCATATGTGGTGAAGGGCAACTTGCAAATGTAGACAATGTATGGGACCAAGACTTCGCTAAAAGAACATTTGATCAAATTTGTGCCTAAGGAGACAATTGAAGTTACGGAAGCAACGAATGATGAACTTTCGAATATTCTTAATCAAGTGATCCTCTTTCATATATCTGATGCTGATGTACCAACCCTTAAAAATATCGGAACCTATACCGAATTTCTTAGTTTTGCAATACATCAATTGAAATCGAGGGAAATTGATAACGTCTTATTTCAAGGTCGAAGTTTAGCACAGCCACGGAGTACTGATGACCTGACAAATTTCGGCATAAACTACATGATGATGCGATCATGGGAAATTATTTTCGAGTGGGTAGGGCAACTAGAGTTTCTAAGGCTTCTCTCGAATACGGCGGGATTTCTATGTCCTGGTGGGCATAAAGGCATTCAACTTTGGGGTCCCAAATACCAATTCAATCCATCCGAAATCAGCTGGATAACAAATAGAAGAATGCTATATAAAGATAGAAGGAAGGCAAAAAATGATCTTTTTTTGACCCCATTGGCGCCAGAGACGAATACCTCAAAAATGCTAACTGAAATGAACTTCCTTCGAAAAACTAATGGGAACATTCCGAAAGAATTAAAAAAATTCAATAAAATTCTTGAGAAGGTACTAAAAAAAAATGCACGGTGTAATCTTAATGAAATTTTTAGACAAGTCATACCACCAAAACCACTAAAAGAGAATATATTGGGCGTGGAAACAAATGTCAAGGATGTTATCAAGTTTCTACTTATAATTTTAGGGAAGATATTTCCGCTCGAAATTTGGGGTACAACCAAAAATAAGAATATTATATACCAAAAGTTGAGTAAATTTTTGAGAGCAGGTGCGTCTCTGAAATTTCCGATGGATAACTTGATACACCGGGTCCATTTGAAAGAAATTTATTGGATCGGGAAGAGCAACGTGACACACTCTTTGCAAGGGCTGGATGGGAAGGCTATAATTTTCAAAGACTTCTTGATGTGGCTCTTTTCTAAATTCGTACCCACAATTGTAAGCAAGATGTGGTACGTATGTGAACTGCCCCAAAGAAGAGAACTTCTTCCTTTGTACATCCCGCAAGTCAATTGGATAAAATTCAGACGCGAATGGATGCATTCTTATATTGCCAAGTTTTTGATTCTTGTCGATAGAAACGCAATACCCAAAAACTTGTCGATGGTGCAGAAGTATAATTTTGGAAGCTTAAAACTAATCCCAAAAAATTCTGGTCTCAGACTACTTTGCGTGCCCTATAAGTTTCCTATTGAGCAACTATTCGTCGATTCATCACATGAGCGGGATAATACTAAATTTCTGTATTTAAAGTACTTAAGGAACTATATTAGCCCAACAAGGCGAATTATTGTTCAAAAGTTGCAAGGTGCTGATGCGAGCATGTCTCCTAGCTTAGCGAATTGCAATTCTACAATGGATGTGATTCGAAATATAATGGCATTCAAACACGAACTTTTACGTCTGAACCAGTTTATGCCCAAGTTATACTTTTTGAAATTCGATATGAAAAATTGCTATGACAGTCTCAATCAAGAGAAAGTATTGAAGTATGTTAATGGTCTTTTCGATAATGACAGATCTGACTCAGTTTATTTTCTCAGAGAATATACTGGTCTTCAATCTTTAAGGCCGAAAAAAGTTCATACAGTGGTCAAAGATCAATCAAATCTAACTGATTTTGAATGGAGTTCGGATTTCTTTAAGGCCCGAATTCGCGGAAATATTCAAGACAAGACAAGAACCACTCGGATCAGCAAGAAAGAAGTTTTGGAAACAGTGAAAGAGCATGTCAAGAACACTGCTATTGTTCTCGGCCCATCGCTTGACCACATTTACAAACGGACACATGGTGTGTTCCAAGGCTTTCCGCTACTGGCAACGTTTTGTGATATTGTTTACCGCAATATGATTAAAGAGAAATTTGAGCCGATCATACGCAAACATCCAAAAAGTTTGTTGTTAAGACTAGCAGACGACTTCCTTATAATTTCTACTTCCTGGAATACATGCAAGGAATCGAAAAAAATGCTTACAGACTCTTCTTTACATCCTTATGGAGCATTTACCAATTTAGAAAAAACAGTTTGCGTCGGGCCACAAGACAAGCAGAGCAGGATCTCTTTTCTAGGACTTAATATCGACACTTCTTCATTAGCAGCATCGAGGGAGCATTCGGTGAGTAAGCTTGATTGCACGATGCTTCGATCTTTCGAATCATTGTATCATCACTTACTATCAGTCTACAGATCGAAATTGGAGGATTATTTACTTAACTGTGACTATCAATCTATCACAAGAGTACTTGAAAATATTCAGGATTTGTTGATGTTGATTATCGACGGCCTTAACAAGAGCTTCGAAGTTTTAAAAACTAAACACAACTTTGACGAAAAAAAACTTCAAATTTTTGTCTTGGAAATGGTTGACATTACCGTTGACCGCTTCGAGTCCATTAACAATTCTTTATACAATATTGATGAAGTGCTCCTTGTTTTTTGGACAACTCTCAAAGCCTGTTCATTGAAGTCTGGTGCCGAGCAAATAAGAATTGCCATCAGTCAATTGTTATCTAATTAATGAATTCATTCTCAAACTATTCCAAAAGAACTTTTCAAGTTTTCATTATCTCTTTCCTTTCTCATTCTCTCAACTTCTTCAATTCCACCAGACTTTTTAAGTTTGCCATCTTCAACAAACTCACCCAACTCTTCTTGGAATTTAGTCAACTTCATGAGTTCTCGTTCCTTCTCTCGTAATTTCTCCGCTTTTTCAATGGCCTCCAATCTACTCTCATGATTCGGTGTCAAAGCAGCGACTTCGTTCAATACTGCATCTTTCATGTCGTGAATACTCTCACCAGGCTCGGGAATATGGAGCTGAGCAACCACCCTATTTCTTTTGTATGCACTTTGCTTTGTCTGTTCTGAAGAACATTGCTCGATAAGATCAAAAGTTTCCTGAATTTTTTTGATATCGTCTTCAAGATCTTGAGTAAGGTCATCTTGTAAATTGAAAAACTGCTGCTCCTCGCATACCTTATCAAGCTCTGCTTCCCAGATATTTTTCCAAACGGTCCTTTCGTTTATGATATAATTTGACATAGTTTCTAAAGCAATTCGGGCTTCATCAATTTCGCGCTTTGTATTTTTAAGCTGTTTTTCACTTACCCTTACACCGCGTTGAGCGACATCTTTCCTCAATGCTTCCATAATATCTTGTAAATCATCAACCTTAGTCAATAACTGATCGGATTCTTCAGATAGCTTTAGATGACAAGATTCCATATAGGCTCTATTGGATGACTTTGAAATTTCCAGTCCGGGATCTTTCAAGTCTGCTATCTGAGAAAATAAGCCCGCTATCAAAGACGTCATGTTGCCCTTGTTCTTACTTTGTAATTGCCGCATCACTTTAAGCTCCCGCTGCAAATTAGAAACCTGTCTGAGAATATCGGGATTAACTCCCAGCGTACTGTGCTTGTCACGAGTTACTATCTGTGGAACGGAAGCTTGTTTTTCCAATTGAGCAAGTGAAGTTTTTATATCAGTGGAAATGGTTGTAGTAATTGATTCGAACCTTGCGGTTAAAGACTCAAAGTGTGACTCCATGGATTTTTTCATGTCAGCAGTTGAATCGGTAGGTTTTAGGCATAGAAGACTACCGTTCTTGACATCCTCCAAGAGATGATCTTCCAATTCGTAAGACACCTCGGTCTTCGGGTCCTGTATGTATATGTCCGGAAAAGAAGTGGATCCAGGCGAGTAAGCAAATTTCTCAACAAACAATAATCGAAGAGTTGCGAAAGAGACAGGAAGCTTGATTTCTACTTTCTTCGTTCGATTGCCAATCTTCAAGAATATGTAATTAACATCCAGCGTTTTTGACTCGGCCTCATTTTCTTTAGGAATCCGAACCTTCGGCGAAGCTATGTCCTCTTGGTTTGATATCGAATCATTTGCAATTTTTGGAAGTCCGCCCCCCGGCGAAGAGAAATTGGTCAATTTCGCATACTGATAAGCACTGAACCTCTTGGAAGCTCTTCTTTGAAGCAGATTGCTATTTTGCAATTGTGCTAAAGCATTGTTAGCAATAGCCTGAGGAGGCCTTATCTGAACATCAGAACCCTTTTTATCCCTAGGCGATGAATCGGTGGCAGGTGTTTGGGTGATTACTTGAGTCGCGTTCAATTGTTTTGAACGCTGTTGCTGTTGTTGCTTTTCCTGTGAAAGAGTCTTTGCCCTTGCTTGTTTGGACTTCAAGTTTTGAAGCAAAGTTACTATTATGTTCCTGATGTTGGGAAGAAAGCGGTCCAAATTCTCCTGACTGGGAGGTTCGCTTAAAGCCGCCTCCAAAATAATTCGTAATGCCTGTGGAACATCTCCTATGTCGGAAATGTCTACTCCTGCTGTTGTAAATGCCCTTGTTGCAGCTCGAAAATCATTGCCTAATTTCACATAGGCGTCACTTACAAACTTATCATCTGCTTCGTGTCTAGCCCACTGTGTTAAGCTTTCCAAGAGATGTTTAGTTGACACTAACAACCGTGTAACACTTGATTCTATTGTACTTAGGGATTGACGCTTGCTTGCTCGTGATGAAGCTGTCCCCGATGATGGGCTCAGAGAGGAGCTGGACATATCAATTGATGATGAGGTACCGTGGTATTGATCCGAAATCAATCACTAGGCTTGTTCGCGTTCCAAAAATATGTGGTCGTGTATAACAAATATTATTTCATTGAGCAAAGGTAAACTCAGAAGCTAAGCTGAGCAAGTCCAATATGTGAAACACTTGTAGCAAGTCAAGATGTGAAGAAAATTCTTTTATAATTTGTGCGGTTAATTGACCTCATAATCTTGCCATTTTTTACAATTTTTAGTATTCGTTGCATTTTTTCAAAAAAAAAAAACATTGTACAAATGTATTAGCGACGTGAATATTGAATATTATACTGATATAATGTAATACTTCATTTATTTCTCTTTGGACTTTATTTATGTGAGCTAAGAGAACCACTTCTGAACTACATGCAAATCTGATGGATTCTTTTGCAAAAGAGTCATAGCTTCAGTTTGCGGCATTGATCCTAAAAGTTGTCTTGCTTGAGTTACTACCCTTTCGGCAGTAGTTCCAGAGATTGACGCATTCGCCAAGGCTTGAATGATGCTGTCAATTACTTTAGGTATATTGTTTGCCACTGAAACATGTTGATTTTTAATGAGTTCACTCAAAAACGTGTAAGCAAAAGGTGCTGCTGATTCATCCTGAACTATGGGCAATAGAGCAATCCACTGCTCAATAACAGCATCCAAATTGGGAACAGAGCTTGCAAATCTATGACACACCTTAGCAATTGCAGCCACAGAATTTTCAGTGGCATGGATGTTCTCTTCAGCTCTAGCATCTGGCACAGAAGCCATCTTAAACATGGGCTCTAAGCAAGCAAGACAAAAGTCGAGGTAAGAATTTCCACCATATTGCGCAGCAACACCCACGGCATATGATGCAGCTTGACGAATACCAGCATGTGGAGAAACAATAGACTCTGCAATAGTTTGACCAAATATTTCTTTATAGCCTATCGAGTCTTCCCCACAATGTTCTAATATATCACACACAATGCACAAACCACATAACTTAATATTGGTGTTCTCATCGCTGAGGAAAGTGGTTACAGTGGGAATAAGATTTTGGAAACTTGTTAGGAAATTCGATTTGGAATTCTTGAAAATAGCTGAAACAGCTTTGTTTATTTCATCCAAAAGCTCCTCATCAGTGAATTCCTCTTCATCTTCTTCGACGTCTTCGGTATATTCGTCATCCTCATTGTCACGAGCTTTAATTCTATCGTAAATCTCTTTGAGATTGGAGTTGATAGCTCCCCCCAAGGCCTCGAGCTGAACGGAGCCTAGTGAGTTAGGCGCTAAAACATTGATAGATTCAACAAGGGATGTATAATATGCAACAAGCATTTCTGGGACAGGCTCATTATTGAGAACATCAACTAATTTGTTGCATATTTGTGACCAAAAACTTAAAGTTTCATTTGAAGAATTTCCCGTAGCGTAAACAGAGCATCTCAATAAAGAAGCTAATGTCAAAGCTGCAGAGCCACGTACTCCATCATGAAGGTAAAAGTCTAAAGCGGGAATTGCAATGTCTTGAATAATCTCTTTGACCCAAGGGAAAAAGGCATCCTTCAATTGGATAGCATATGTCCTAAGAAGGTCCATAGCGGTAACTTTGTCGTCCAAAGCTGATGTATGCAAGGCGATCAATTTACCAGACAAGTTAATCACATCCCATTCTTCATTTTGATTGAACTCTTCAGCTTGTTCCTCCTCTAACAACGAAATATCTTGAGTGGCTTTCGCAGCTATCAACAATGGAGGCAAAACATCGGGAAGATAAGGTAAAAAATCCTTACCAATGATTCTACATATACGACCCCAAGCTTGCTCAAGGTATTGCTTGACAGGGTCGTCATCTTGCAGTATTGTGCTCTGAATGTGTCCGAATAATTGAATTAAATCTGCACAATGCGGAGCAAATTTTTCCTTACCAACAGCGAGTGCAATCAAAGTCGAGCATTCGATACATTTTGCTTTCAACAAGCGATTCTCATCACCCATATCTGTCTTCAAAACATCAGTCAAAAGGGGCATCAATGTATCGTAGTATTTGACGAATTTCTTCTCTGCAGCATCCGCAATAATAGCGATTGTAGTGAGAACTTGCTCCTGGACATATCTCTTAGGAGATTGTAAAAGACCTAACAAGTTGTTCAAAAGGTCATCCAAATAAGGTTCTAAAATCTCTTTAGAAGCGGCTTCTGAGAAGTTCACTAAAGCTGCTGCTGCATGTGCTTGCACTCTTGGGACTGATTTATTTGTAAGCATTGAAATCAAGGCTGGAAGGATGCGGTCGCCAGATGTCCTTTGAATAACATCGGAAAAATCTGTTGAAATTTGTCCTAAAGCGTTACAGCACGCAAATTGTACCCTTGGGTGAGCATCTTGCAATGTTGGCAAAATAAGATCCAAAATCTTTGGAATTTCATTAACCAAAACGTCAACACAACCTTCCGCTGCTGAAGATAATGCCATCAATGCAGCTTGACGAGCTCTCCAGTCTGTTGACTGAATCATTGCGGGAAGATACTGGAACAAAGGCTGCGCAAGCGATTGGCCATTAAGTCTTAATGCAACACGATCTAATGACTGACGCGCAACATCATATTCAGGCTCTTCCTCATCGTCATCGGCATCGTCTCTATTATTCCACTCCGCAGCATCGTCGTCATCTTCACAAACTTCAGTCAACATGGACAATGTAACAACGACCATATTATCGGTGTAAGATGCTGTTCTTTTGCACATGGATGGGGAAACTTCAGCAAATGTTGTGAGTAATTCAAGGGATGCCATTCTTGTATTGGATTCCAATTCTTTATTTTTAGAAACAGCGGTGCAAAATTCGATAATTGTAGGAAACATGTCTTTGAACATCTTAGGAGCAAGTTCGACGAGATCGATAAGAGACTCCAAGACTGATGCAAGTGCATGGTCTTGACCATTTTGCAAGAATCGAGGTAAAGAGTTCAACAAATTTGGCAAAAGAGGTGATAATGACTGCCAGCTTTTCTTGGGCACATCGCGGAAAAATGCCACGAAAGCAGTACAAGCAGCAATCCTGACTTCATCATTCTCATCCTCAAATCCGGAATTGAAAACAGGTAAAACTTCGTTTAAATATGATTTATCGATTAATTCAGGAGCTGACGAAAATACACGAAACGCTGATTCACGAAGGCTCACATCTGAACTTTTGGCAGCTTCAAACAAAGCTGGTATAAGCTCGTTCCATGTTCCTTGCGGTGATGCATCTTCTTTGGCGACTTCTGAAATTGCGTCTGAAAGTTTGTGCCTAACTTGGTTAGTTTGTGGGGAGGTAAAGCCATGCAAAAGGATTGCCCTAATCTGAGCTCTAACAGGTTCACTTATCACTCCAATAGTTCTGTCAATCACACTGTTGAGCTCTTTAGGTGATTTTATAGCCACACGTCTGAACAAAACAGCGCTGAAGGCACGTAAAGTCTCCAGATCGGCAACACAAGCTTGTTCTGCAAGGAAAGTCAATAGCATCTCGACATTATTAGAAGTGGTCCATTCATTTTCTAAAAGTTTTTCAGCAGATGAACGGATGTTGTTGTCGGCAGATGATAAATTTTGCAAAAGTTGGCTCAAGATGCCGTGTATTTCATCAGGCAAAACCGTCATTTTGTCGCGTTGATTATAGTGTTTCGGTACAAGCTATTAGTGACCAGTTCAAATGTTCTACTGGAACACAATATCTGTGTAGAGAAATGCTTGTAATCTAAATGAACAGTACGTTGATTTCTTCACGCTAAAAAAAAAAGTAACAATTGTCACGTGACTTGATGAGGTTTCGGCTAGACGAAAGTGGGTCAACAGAATTTTACGAATTGACGTAGTGTACATACAAGAATGTGTGTCTGTGAGTTTGTACATTCAAATGCATACACGACAAGCGTATATGAAAAGTCTATATGTAGATATATGTATGTCTGTATGTATGGGTGAGTTTGTGAGTGAGTGAGTGAGTGAGTGTGAGTGTGTGTGTGTGTGTATGTAAGTGCTGTAACAACAACGCGATCATTTTTTCAAAATTGTTATCACATCTTCGTCCTCAAGTTCATGAGACAACCCAACTATTTGAGGTTGATGTTTGACGGATGTACCGTAGACCAAAGCATTCCGAAAGTCTTGTACCAAAGATTTGTGAATAGAATTGCAAAAATCTTCGACCGTACACCTGTCATTCCTCAAAACCACCGGTTCTGAGAAGTCAGGTAATTTACCTTTAGGTTTGGTATAAACTCTAACCAAGTCAAGTTTGGACCACATCATTTCGAGCAAATCATCCAAATTCCAACCGTTTCCGGAAGATATTGGGATTGCGTCTGGAATTTTATACAACAAATCCAATTCTTGTACAGAGAATGAATCAATCTTATTCAACACATAGATCGCTGGAATGTATTTTCTGGCCTTCGACTCAATCGCATCGATAAGATCATCAACGGTTGCATCACAACGGAAAGCAATATTAGCAGAGTTGATTTTGTACTCAGACATGACAGCACGGATTTCGTCATTATCTAAATGAGTCAAAGGGCTTGTAGTTGTGATGTTAATTCCACCACGCTCTTTCTTCGTAATAACGATGTTTGGGGGTTGCTTGTTTATTCTAATTCCCATTCCCTCCAACTCATACTCTATGATTTTTTTATGCTGTAAGGGTTTGTTCACATCTAAGACCAAGAATAAAAGGTTCACAGACCGTGCTACTGCAATGACCTGTTTACCACGACCTTTACCATCTTTTGCACCTTCGATGATACCAGGTAAATCCAACATTTGGATCTTAGCACCTTTATACTTGATGACACCTGGAACAGTAGTCAAGGTCGTAAATTCATACGCCGCAGCTTCCGAGTGAGTTCCAGTGATTTTGGATAACAAAGTCGACTTACCAACAGAAGGAAACCCGACAAAGCCGATCGTAGCCACACCTGTTCTCGCGACGTCAAATCCGACACCACCACCTCCACCACCAGAAGAACTATCAGTCAAGAGCTCCCTTCTTAATTTCGCCAATTTTGCTTTAAGCTGACCTAAATGGAACGAGGTAGCCTTATTTTTTTGCGTTTTGGCCATCTCATCTTCGATGGCTTTAATTTTTTCAACAGTCGTCATTTTTTACTTTCGTTGCTAATTCTTGAATAACTCGAGAAGAATAAATTGCATCTTGATGATCTTTGAAAAAAAGGTCGTGCGCTTCACACTAAATGGCGTGAAAAAATTTCAGTGTGTAAAGTCGAAGTAGTATCGTACTCTATATTTTGTCAGTGAAACATGGGTAAAAAGAAGGGTGGTAAAGCAGGTGGCGACTTCTGGGACGAAGAAGAGCCAGAACAGACCACAGAACAACTTGAAGATTTTGAAAACTCTCCAGATACAGCTTCAACCGCGGACGTAGCTGAAGACGAATCGCCAGCTAATGATGCAGGTGATTTCTTGAGCTCTATCAGAAAATCAAAGCAAAAGAAAGACACCAAAGCCGAAGAAGACAAAAAGTCAAAGGATGGGCCAAAAATTTTGTCGAAGAAGGAGAAGGAAAAGTTGAAAAAGGAAGCTGAAAAGCAAAAGAAGAAGGAGCAAGCCGCTAAAAAGAAGGAGCAGCAAGCCACGAAGAAGGATCAGATTAAGGAAGCTAATAAGCAAAACGCAGCTGCTTCTGCAGCTTCCGCCTCTGTGACTCCGGAACCCGAAGCTGAAGCGCCGACTGAATCCAAGGCTAAAAAAGGTGGCAAAAAGGTTCCTGCTGCAATTGCTGCATTGAGACGTCAAATTGAGTTGAACAAGCAGATGGAGGATGAGCAACGTCGTTTAGAGGAGGAAGAATTGAAGCAAAGGGAAGAAGCAGAAAAATTAGCAGCAGAAGAAGAAGCCAAGAAGGAGGCTGCAAGAGCAGCTAAAAAGGAGAAAGAAAGACTCAAAAAGGAGCAGCTCAAGGCAGAGGGTAAATTCTTGACCAAAAAGCAGAAGGAAGAAAAGAAATTACAGGAAAGACGTCGTGAACAATTATTGCAGGCCGGAAACGTATCCGTTGCCGGTTTGCAGAATAAAGGTGAGCCTGAGAAACAAAAGAAGGTTGTTTATACTAAGAAGAAATCCACCAAGCCTAAAACATTCAATCAAAAACCTCAAGTCAATAAAACTGCAGGTGATGCGGCAACTTCTGAAGCTAACGATGAAGTGGAGGAGGATTGGGAGCAACTGGCCATGGCTGAGGAAGTTGAAGATGATTGGGAGACAGCCATGGAAACCAATGACAACGTAGCTGAACCTTCAACCGAAGAAGATGAGGCCAAAGAACTTGCAAACCAAGCTCAAAAGAAGGCTGAAGAAGAAGCCAGAGTGAAGGCTGAAAAGGAAGCTGCTCGCAAGGCTAAGGAGGAAGCCGAATTAGCTGCAATTCGTGCTAGAGAGGAAGCAAAGAAGAAAGAATTGGTCAAGAGCAGTCAACCTTCCGACAAGGATTTGCGGTCTCCAATTTGTTGTATTTTGGGTCATGTTGATACAGGTAAGACTAAGTTATTGGATAAAATCCGTCAAACCAACGTTCAGGGTGGTGAAGCTGGTGGTATCACTCAACAAATTGGTGCCACATACTTTCCCGTTGATGCAATTAAACAAAAAACTGCGGTCATGGCTAAATACGAGAAACAAACATTTGATGTTCCTGGTTTGCTCATCATTGACACCCCAGGGCACGAGTCTTTTACAAACTTGAGATCTCGTGGTTCATCATTGTGTAACATTGCCATCTTGGTTATTGATATCATGCATGGGTTAGAGCAACAGACAATAGAATCCATCAAATTGTTGAGAGACAGAAAAGCTCCTTTTATTGTTGCTCTTAACAAGATTGATAGATTATACAACTGGCAGAGTATTCCAAACAACTCTTTTAGAGATTCGTTTGCTCAACAAGAAAAGTCTGTTCAAGCTGAGTTCCATAACAGATATGAGGCTATTAAAGTCGCTTTAGCCGAGCAGGGATTGAACTCAGAATTGTACTTCCAGAACAAAAACATGTCGAAGTATGTTTCTATCGTCCCTACATCCGCTGTGACTGGTGAAGGTGTTCCTGATGTCTTGTGGTTGTTGCTCGAGTTGACTCAGAAGAGAATGTCAAAACAATTAATGTACTTATCCAAGGTCGAAGCTACAATTCTTGAAGTTAAGGTAGTCGAAGGTTTCGGTTACACAATTGATGTGGTTTTGTCGAATGGTATCTTGAGGGAAGGTGATCGTGTCGTTTTATGTGGTTTGAATGGGCCTATTGCAACGAATATAAGAGCATTATTAACCCCACCACCATCTCGTGAACTTCGGATCAAGTCCGAATATATTCATCACAAGGAAGTCAAGGCTGCTTTGGGTGTCAAGATTGCTGCCAATGATTTGGAAAAAGCTGTTGCTGGTTCTAGATTGATCGTTGTTGGTGAAGACGATGACGAAGACGAGATTATGGAAGAAGTTATGGATGATTTAACCGGATTATTGGACTCTGTTGATACCTCAGGAAGAGGTGTGGTCGTTCAAGCCTCTACTTTGGGTTCATTAGAAGCATTGTTGGATTTCTTAAAGGATATGAAAATCCCGGTCATGTCTATTGGTTTAGGTCCAGTTTACAAAAGAGATGTGATGAAAGCTTGTACTATGTTGGAAAAAGCACCAGAGCTTGCAATCATGTTATGTTTCGATGTGAAGGTTGACAAAGAAGCTGAACAATACGCCGAAGAACAAAAAATCAAGATTTTCAACGCTGATATCATTTATCACTTGTTCGATCAATTCACCGCCTATCAGGAGAAGTTACTCGAGATTCGTCGTAGAGACTTCATGGAATATGCTGTTCTTCCATGCGTGTTGAAAACTGTGCAAATTATCAACAAACGTAATCCTATGATTATTGGTGTTGATGTTGTTGAAGGTACCGTCCGTCTTGGTACCCCAATCTGTGCGGTCCGCCAAGATCCTACAACCAAGCAACCTAACATCATGGTTTTGGGTAAGGTTGTCTCTCTTGAAGTCAATCACAAATCGGTAAATGATGTCAAGAAGGGTCAAACCAACGCAGGTGTTGCCATGAGATTGGAAAATCCTTCGTCCGCTCAACCCGTTTGGGGCCGTCATGTTGACGAAAGTGACAACTTATACTCATTAGTTTCACGGAGATCGATTGACACATTGAAAGACCCAGCATTCCGTGATACTGTTTCGAGAGAAGATTGGGTTTTGATCAAGAAATTGAAACCAGTCTTTGATATCAAATAGGTATCATTGTGGGCATTCTTCGAAAGCATACGTAACATAACTAGTCAATTAAATGAATTGGAAATTCTATATCTGTAGCATCACAGTAAGAAGTGGCAGAAACAGAGTAGGTGCAAAATGTAGTCGTGCGATTACCCAAACTTTATCCAATGAACTTGAAGAAAATGTCATAAAAATTCTCGATTAAAGGACATCTGAGAGTGTTGGAAATGCAAGACTTACCACCTATCGGAGGCTATGAGCCAGTACAATGGAAAAGAAACCTTCCATCTAGAGGATTCAGAGCTTCAATTTACTTTTGGGGAATAACCGGCTTGATTTCTTTCGGGTTTTACAGATACTATCAAGGTGTGAACGAGCAGCGTGAAATAAGCAGAGAAAGACAATGGGCTAGATTCTACTTGGAACCTTTGTTATTAGCTGAAGAAGACAGAAATATCGCCAGACGCTACTATTCAGAAAAGGCTAGACAAGACTTGGTGCGTGAATCTATGAGTTCTGAAACTCAAGCCAAATTTGATGAAGAGCTTTACAACGATAAGTCCAAGTTCCGTTTCCCCAAGTACACTGCCGGTGTGCACCCTTCTGAACGCTAAGAAAATCGAAGAAATCGTTCACGGAGCTATAAGATATCTCACTAGCGGTATTTACTCCACCTTTCAGACCTTAGGCAGACCTCACACGTAATCGAGGCTTGCTTTATAGGACTGATCCATGCATATCTTGAAGTTATGACCAAGAATCTTTTAGTTATCAACAATTACATACAATAGCAGTTTAAATCATATCAATCTAAGTTAGAAGCTGATCTAATGTAGATAGTCGTTCCTTATTCCGTTCGATAGTTCTGATTCGAAAACGCGAACTTTATGGCGAGCAATTATTGGAAAATCGCTACTTCACGATTACAACCTTATCAATGTCGCTCAAGGTCAGTAACAAAGAAATAGCTCAGAATATCATCGATCAATATGATTACTTCCTCTTTGATTGCGATGGAGTGATTTGGAGAGGTGATCACATTTTGCCACAAGTTGCTGAGACGTTGGACCTCTTGAAGCTGAAGAACAAAACAGTTCTTTTTGTGACGAATAACTCCACTAAGTCTCGGGATGATTATTTAGGAAAGTTTGCAAAGATTGGAATTCAAGGAATTACCAAGGATGAAGTTTTTGGCTCTTCATATGCCTCAGCAATCTATATCGAGAAGATACTCCAATTACCCAAAAATAAGAAGGTGTGGGTCTTAGGAGAAGCTGGGATAGAGAAGGAATTACAAGAAATGGGATATGTGACAATTGGTGGGACTGATCCAAGACTTACGGTGGATGGCGTTACGTTTGATCCAGATCATGAAATGTTGACCAGCTTGGATGAAGATGTTGGTGCTGTTATTGTTGGATTGACTATGAACTTGAACTACTTGAAGCTTTCTATTACATTGCAATATTTGTTGAAGAACAACAAGTCGATTCCATTTATTGCAACCAACATCGACTCAACTTTTCCCACCAAAGATAAATTACTTATCGGAGCAGGTTCAATCATAGAATCGGTTTCTTACGCTAGCGGCAGGAAGCCCGACGCTGTGTGTGGTAAACCTAATCAATCGATGTTGAATGCCATTAAGGCTGACAATGAAGGTTTGAAGGTCAATCCGAAGAGAGGTCTCATGGTGGGTGATAGATTAAATACTGACATGATATTCGGAAGAGATGGAGGTCTTGATACCCTATTGGTTCTCACCGGAATTGAAACCGAGGACAGAGTTCACGCTTTAAGTAAAGAGGAAGCTCCCACATATTATGCTGACAAACTTGGTGACCTTTTCAATTTAACTCAATAGAATTCTTCGAAGTTTATTGAGTTAGAACTAGACGAAATTTAGAGCAATAGATATGTTTAGAGTGTATCCAAATCAGAGGAAATATAGAGCAATATATATATATAGAGTATATCCAAACCAAAGGGAGCAATAGTTTTCGAAGCAAAAGGAGTCTTGTCAGAACACTGTAGGGTTCTTGGGTAGCCATAATAATTGACAGTGTTCAGTAATATTTATTGCACGCCAAGGTAACAGTTGGGTTTACAACTGGAAATTAGACACGAAAAGCTGTTCGACAAATAATAATTACATACAGGTTATTGTTGAACTATTCATGGGGGTTCGTGTATTTATTATTCGATCACCATGGGCTCGTTAGAAATATCTCCGAGTGCTTGAGTGTATGCTATATGTATAACGTGATATATGAAGGATATCACTTTAGCCGAGCATAAAAAGTATGCACACAATGCAATGTTTCGAGATCTTTATGCCACTATACGCCAATTGTATTATTAGTCCACTTTATGATGCAATTTAAACTTTGATGAACTGCCCCATTGCATGGTACGTTAGCAATAATTTTTTTCCCCGATACTATAAATGTGGGAAACATAGATACAATTCCAGTTCTATAATTCGTGTGGGCTCATCATCCTTCGCTATATTAGGGGGCCCTCCGCATCAACGTTCCTGTGCAAGTCACCTGCGATGGGTATGCCGGTAAGACTGAATCTCGCCACTTTTGTTATACTTAGGTGAAGTGAAGATTGGCTCTCGAGTAGGATCGTTCACATTCAACAAGTGGAAGATGTGTCGATTTTACTCAACACTCAACACGCTGTTGAACCTGGGCCCTCTCGCTACCTATTGATACTGCATAAACTTAAGCGCATTCGTGGCTATGACGTTGTGCATTGAATACGCGCCTACATATAAGGGTTAGACTTTGTGTAACTTTCCTCAGGAGTTCGTCAAGTAGAAAAAGTTGCTTCGGTGTAAGACCAGATAGAAGGATACAAAAAAAGATGAGTGAAGAGAAAAGCCAAGAGCTACAGGCCTCGGGTATGGTGGAGTGGAGTGTTTTCTCTGAATTGGTGGCGATGGATGAAGATGAGGAAGGATTCAGCAAGTCCTTATTTCAAACTTTCGTGGACCAAGTGATAGACACCTTTGGTGAGATTGATGAAAATTTAAAGCAGAAAAACTTGGACAAACTCCTGGCATTAGGTCATTACTTGAAAGGTCTGGCAGCAGCTTTGGGTTTAACACAAATTCTGGCTCAATGTGAAAGGATTCAAAATTATGGACACAAGAACAACTTCGACAATTTTGATGTGTCTCAAAGTCCAGCATTCAAGGGCAGTGCCATTGAAGGTATCAGTGGAAATACCAACGGCGCCAACTATACAATTGACACACAATTTCATGACCAAACTAATGACATTAACGAACGTTCAAATGAAACAAATATAAATACATCACAATTACCAGGTGAATCAGAAGATGAATTCTGGATCGCTCTCATTCAAGATGCCTTGGAAAAGGCTAGAGATGGATTTTTGAAATCAAAAATTGCTTTGAGCAAATATTTTGATGTCGAATTCTGAGAAACTATGTATACAAAGCAACGGACTCTAGATAAATAAACATCAACACTTTACATTCTGAAGCAGGCTATCCGTTGAATTATACAAAACAATGCTGATGTTTATTTAAAGGGCATTCACAAGCAATTCAGTTGAATTGTGTTCATAAACGCACCTTTGCGTGAGAGTAAGCACATATCATTCATGAGTTTATGTTGAAGTACTACTTTGTTTGGTCATTCGAGCGATCTGGTGAGTAGAATGCCACGATATATCGATACATTTTTTTCTTGCAATTCGCTCTTATTCGTCAACTACAAATAAACATAGTGACGAACCTACGTACTTACTTTTTTTAGAAAATTGAAAGAATACTAAATATCAAAAATCTTGCTAATTCAGCTTTTTGATTTCCTGTAATCTGTGATATATTAAAGTGCATCAAACCAAGCTCTTCTTAGAAGCGCAAAGCTGTAAATACTTCACATCGTAAGGTATATACTTTCTCAAGGGCACCGGAACATAAAGAAGTCTCCCAACGCCTGAATGTGATCCATTTGGATCGATAATTTTATGGCAGCCAAGAACCTCCCATGCAGGATCTAATGATATAACAGACTCTTCTTTCTCCTCAAAAATATGTGGTTCATTCAGATCAACGTCAGATCTTTCAGTGTTATCGATAAAGTAGTCACATTGACCGAAATTGATCACTTTATCGGATTCAAAATGGTTCTTATTATTCATGTTGACCGGAACGTGTGATGTCGTGTCTTTCAAAGAGTCAAACTTTTCACTAAAGTCCCCTGGTAACAAACCGTTGAAGCCACTTTGTACAAATTTTAGCCTGTAGTTGTCAGGGAGAAATAAAGAATTTGGAAAGTGATACCACTCTTTACCAATGCAAACGTTCTTCTGTGTAGCTGAAGGTGGCAAAGCGCTAATAATTTTAAAAGTTTCCAACGGTGCCGAATAATTCTCAACTAAGTTCATAATTCTTAATATCGTGAGAAGTGATACAAGCGCGATGAATAAGCACTGTATCATTTTGTTCCACAATGTTCTGTATTTCGAATATGGAAATATCTTTGCTGAGATTTGGTTTATGAAGGCAAAAATATGATAAGTTAAGATAGCGGCATTTATGCTGATGAGGGGATAGATTGGATATAAAAAGCGTTCCTCTTTATGTGGTTGTGAAAAGAAGATGAAGGACCAAAGGATCATGGGCAAGGACAAGTTTAAAGTTGTACGAACTTTCTTCTTCGAGAGAAATACATTCATGAGTGAGCCTGTGTAAGCTAGCAAAGCTATCAAATTGAAATTTAACAACAAATTCAAAATGTAATAGCTAAATGGCTCAACACCAAAAATTTCAGGACCTTCCCCTTCACCTCCAAAAACATTATAAAAGACGATATTCAATGGAACCAACAAAAATCTTGAATAGAAATATGTGTCGATGGAAATAATGAATGTCAAGATCATAATTAAACTTGTGAGACACCCGCCACATATGAGTACCATCTTGTAATCTTTCCAATACTTACTATCAAAGATCGTCGATAACCCATAAACTAAGCCTAAACTTAAGGCAAAGGGCCAACCAAGAATTCCTCCAGTCAAAAAAAAGGAGATGGCCATAATTGTAGATTTGACACCCTCGGAATTAAAGGACTTCAAGGCGAAAGCTAACGCGAATATGTTGCATTGCATCGCAAATGATGATGGAAGCAACGCAACACTAGCATGAGACATGCCTGGAGCTAAGGTTGTGAAAAATAAAAACCAGTTAGCGATTTTCACATTCAAATTGGTTTCGATACTTTTTGTCAATTTGAGTTCTCCATAGCTAGTCAATCCACAAAGTGCGATAATCCTCAAGAAGTAAAATTGATAGTAGGAAGTTGTGTAAGTCAAGTCTTCAATAAAGTTAGTAAGAAACTTGACAGGATATGCCAACGCGTAGTATGGTATCAAGTAGGCATACGATCTGATCGCATATTCAGGTGAGTATTCCCAAGTTTGCTTTCCAAACCCACGTAACAACAAATTCAATGGCTCCCAATAGTTGAATGTTTCATCACAATCGGCAATGATCATATATAAAGCGCTATAGGCTCTGACTGCAACATTCAAGCAGACGAGAAGTGCTCGGATCAGTGTTAAGAATGAGGTTTTGGACGACGCAAAATTTGCCACAGCTTGCCGCTCATATTCTCTCGAACGAGCATCCTTGTGACTAGACATCACTAAGGAAATCTTGTCGTATCTTCGTCTTGGACTAAAGTTTCAAATAGTCAATAAATATCGGGTACACGCCAATGCGCGATCGGCACGATTTGACATCAGCAACGTCTCGCACGAGTAAAATTTACACGACCTCGTGAAGTCCTGTCAGCATCTACTTACAGCATATTTTACAGCTTCTACGGTTAGAAATCTGTTGTTGTTTGAAAATCAGATCGTGATGTGCTTCTTTGTATAGATTACTCACTTGTCAAATCCTGAGGACGTGAAAGTATTAACATATTATTATTTTGATTTTGTATTAATACTTATGTGCAATTTACCACAATGCGTTGTATGGTGCTTTCAAGCGACAATTCTTATCCAACTTCAAAGAAACACCACCCAAATTGATATGTCTGAGATACTTATTGTGATATACAATACGGCCGATCACAAAATTGAGGCAGCTGTGCATGAATAGTTGATTAAAATCTATCAAATCATGATTAAAAATGAACGGTTTCTCGTTCGAGTTTATCACGGAATTGATTGAGAATAGATTCTCATTGACATGCTTGAATTGGCGTTTCAAGGTAGCAATAATGTATTTCAAAAAGCTGATATTGGCTTTATTGGGATCTATGGGACTCTTAGACCTACTTCCAGGATCTAGAGCAGGAACGGGAATTAGCGAGCCCTTAAATTCATGCTTATAATTATTCTTAGAGTCGAATTTAGCAAATTGGAGGTACTTGACTCTTGTCGACACGCATGAAACACATTCGCACTTGTTGAGGAGTAAGTCAAAATAACTTTCAGACTCATAATTTCCTTCGTGTGTTCCCGGATGTATAAAGACGGTCGGCAAGCTGACTAGCCAATTATTGAAAAAATCGGGAATTACTAATTCCCTCAATCTTTCTAATTTTGACAATTTTGAGATTAGCATACTTAGTGAGAATTCCGATGAATGGTTAGCATCCATCCGAATAAAATCATTGAAATTCAAATAAAGTGACTCAATACCCGAGATAAGTTCAAAAAAGTTGGAGTTTCTCATAAGACGATCAAATTGTTCCAAATTTTGTTGAAGATTATTGGACTTGTAATTTATCAAAATGAATTTGCGAAGACTGTTTGAACGCGGTAACCCTTCAAAAAACTCGTTCAAACAATTACATCCCTGATGCATGCAATTGAATTTTAGCTCAAACTTCAGAAGACTTGAAAAATTGATAATCTTTGTTAAGTCTGAAAATATCAAGCATGAATTATCTTTGTAAGAATGAGAGCAAGTTATTGATAACTTTTCTAGATTATGCATGATGGGTTCACCAAGCTGGCTCAAGGACAGTAAGAACTGGGATGTTGCAGTGGGAGAATCAAGATACAATCCCTTGAGGGTAAATAAGTTCTTAAGGGTTGCCTTAGGAATAGCATCGGGAATACAATTGCTGCCAAAAGCCTCACTGTAAATATCCAAATCTTCTAAATGCTCATTGTATGGTAAGTCTATAAGCTCCCTGAAATCGAGTATCATCCAATTCTTTAAATTAGTCACTTTGTTATTTTTATGCAAACTCATCAAGTTATCTTCTACAAATTGAGTAGAATTGCCTGAGACATGATGATTAATCGTTCTGTGATTACGAATATTATTGATATCAAAATTCATAAATGTTATCTTGTGATTAGGCGAATAATTCCAAAGTTCTAAAATTCTGTCATAAAATGGGTAGTAGTCGTGAACGATCATGTTTGATTGTGAGTGAATAATCACTTTCTGCATAAAAAGGAAATTCTGATTAGAAAGTCTGTCCACAAGAAGGTTGAGTTTTGCTACCCTCAAATAAGTACTCTCACACTGCTCAAGAAAATTGCCCATGGTGTCATCATTGATGACAATAATCTTCTTGTACAATCTTTCCGAAGCTTTAGCGTTGAAGTACCTATTAACTTGTGCAAACTTGCATAAGTCGAACTGGTCAAGAAACTCCAATACAAGCAGGAGCACCTCATCAGGAAGATAGATTAGCAGTCCTTCTTCTCCGCATTCTTGATCACACGCGATCAGTAAATGCGCTGAATTAGTCATGGTTGCGGCTCATATGTCCGATGCTGATCAATGGAATAGGGTGATGAAGAATGTGCTACAAATGGAACTATCTTTATATTTCCCGCATTTTCAGTTTTGCTTGTATTTTTGCTGCATTTCTCCACATTTGAGAACCAAATTTCTTGTCTCTGACAATTTGCCTTATGGTTTTAGCGGCTAGCGCGGCGGTCTCCTGCACAATTTACAAAAATCCTGGAGTAAGTCACGTGCAAATGCATGCCTTTGCAATGTTCGTCTATATTGGTTTCTCTTGATCATATACACACATGATTCTATCTATTGCAGACTAAGAAGGTGATCAGTTATTCATCCATGCGTCTCCTTTTAAGGAACTTGCAAACCGTGTGAAATTAATATCCTCGACTCTGGCAAAGGCATTCGTCTTACTTAAAGCTACTTTCCGTAGCCTTGGGAAAAGCTTACCTTTCAATAAATTCTGGTCAATCAATGAAATGAAAATGTTCTCGACCAAGTAATCATCGATATCCTCTGGTTTTTGAATAATAGGGAAGGTCGACCTGTCGAAACCTGCAGATCCAAGCGAGACCAAAAGAGCCTTTTTGATGATATCAAAGTCTAGAATAGTAGGAGACCCTAGTATTGTCCACACTCTTTTGACTAAGTTGCGTAGTATAATAATTTTACTTTTGCTGCATAAAAGTAGCAACAAATCACTGTCTTTAAGGTATGTGTAATGCTGGAGCAAGCCTGAGTTGAAACCATGAAAGTCACCCAATTTCATGTGGTAACTGAGATTGTGATAGATATTGATGGTATCGCGATGACACCCAATATTTGCAAGGTAGCCAAAATTTGGTATTTTTCCGATTACCAAGCTAAGTGGCAATAATACTTTCAAAATTCTTGTAATGTTAGGATCTTCTTGTTGAAAACTTCTTATTGGACAATTCAAGAGGCACCATTGGATATGATTGTAACTTTCTATCAACTGATCTTTTATGAGATAAAATTTGGACAAAAAATATCGATACTGAACTTGTTCAATTCTTCTGAAAGATCCCATACTTAAATTGGCATTGTTCATATTCGAGAAGATATTTCGACATAGAAGAGGATTTCCTAATTTAAAATAAATCATGCATAGTTTATTACTCACAAACAATATGATTGTTTTCTTGAGTTGATTGGTATCGTTGATTTGAGATCTGATGTTGTTAAAAATCTTTAAAAGAATAGATGCCAAATAAGTCAATCTGGGCCTTGAGCGGTACTCGTCGAAAAAGAATTGTGTGTCGAGTTTCAATGCCAATGGAATAATAATTTGAATGGAGTCTCGAACCAAATTACTCAACAAGTAACCTCGATTTGTATTGTTGAATGCGACGGATAAATCACTTAGGTACGATGAGTACAAATCGAAAGACTCAAGAGCTGACCATGGATTGAGGCTCTTACTAAAACTGATGAAGCTCATCAAAAGCTCATTGAAAGCAGGCCATTCATCGTCATATAGATTATATCTGTCAATGTTGATTTGTTTTAAACTGATGGAGGAGCCAACTGAGTTGATATTGACAATGTATTGATTGATTTTCGGGTCTAGATTGAGAAGTCTCGTGAGCTGTGCAACTTGATCCCTCGGGTGTAGCTTGGTGGCTGATGATATTTCACCAAGATAATGGTTAATGTTCTCCATGTATGGATATGTCCATCGATGAGACCCGCTTGATAACCAAATGTCGCGCTCGGTTTTTTTAGGTCTACACATGACGCAGCGCTACGGAAAGTCGGTTTGTGCTCTAGGTTTAGTGTGGCTAGAAACCACTTGGCATAAGAAGCTTCAAGTCAGCAACATCGGTGTGATATTTCACTGGCTTTCTTAAAATCAAATAAATCCATTACATCTCAAGTGCTTCAAAGAATATGGCATCTGTTTCAGCCCCAAGACGGCAACAGAATATCCATCCCAACCAGAATTCCAAAAACGATTTGAAACAGTCAATACCAAATGCATCAAGAGAGAAAAACTCTGAGATTCCGGACTCCCAGAAGATCAGACTCGAAGTACGACTTCTTCCTCCCAACTTAACGGAAGAAGAGTTTCGTAGTCAACTCTCGGAGTATTTCCCTCAAATGAGTTCTATCTGCTCAATGTATTATATTCAAGGCCATCTTCCACTCAAACCATACGAAGCACCAACTTTCTCTAGAGCATATTTACTTCTTGAAGAAAATTTCCCCATTCAAAGGCTCATCACTGATCTCCATGACAAACCGTTCTCAGATGGTGTTACAAACGATAGCTTAATACCAATCATTGAAAAATCAATCACAAGTCAAATGCCTGATGTAAAAATTTCAAACAAACCTCTAGATATGACCTTGATTAAGAAAAATCCGATCTTCAAAAGTTTCGTCGGGCTAATAGAGGGTAAGAAGGATAATTTCGATCTACTGAAAGAGTACGAAAAGACTAGAAAGGGCAAAAAACTCAAGGCAAAATCTGGTAAAGCATCAAAGTCTGATTCCGAAAAAAATATTCAGAAGAAGACTAGTCAACAGAAGGAGGAGCTAGCAGCACCAAAGTCAGAAATCCAAAAAGTGAGTGAAAAAAAGAAGAAGAAAGCAACTTCTTCGAAAGCAAAGAAAAAGGCTACAAGGAACGCGATCAACGAAAATGATGAAACGACGAAGAAGCACAATGGAAAGCTCAAGGAGCAAGAGGATCGTTCCGATGATACTAAAGTGAATGAACTGGATAAGGCTCCTCAGAAAGTTGCGGAAACAAGTGTGAAGAAGAGCAAAGCCAAATCGAATAAGCTGAAAGAGCAAACAAAAAGCAAGCAACTCAAAGCCGAATCTGAAATTTCTTCAAAAGATCCCGGGAAATCGTCCGAAAAGATATCTGATAAGACAAAGACATCTACAAAAGCAACTCCTAAGACATCTGGGAAAGCATCTGAGAAAACTTCTGAGAAACCAAAGAAGTCGGTTAAAGCATCTTCAAAAACATCCGAGAATACATCTGGGGATTCACCTGGAACTGCATCCACGAAACCACCTGGAAAAAGGGCTAGGGCAAAGAAAAAAGCTGATTCGAAGCCTTCGGATGTAGAGAATGTCTAGCAGATTAATTAAACTAATATTATCACAATTATATACTCCTTAGTGAAAGCTTAAATTCGATTTGATGCGAGCACCTTAAAATTAGGTGGATCCATTCAATGATAGCCATACCACAATAATAATACCCTAAGGGTACATGATACTATTCGGCATAATTATGTTATATAGATAATCAAAATAGCGAAACTTACCACCCTCCAACAGCATTTAACTTTTCGCAAACTAATTAACTGCGCCCGTGAAAATCGGCTCCCAAGTTTGCCAATCTATCTGCCTGTTCATTTCCGTGATTTCCAGCATGACCCTTCACATGTTCGATGCGTAATTTACCCGAGCCATTCTGTTCATACATCTTGTTGATACCGCCCATCAACTTCAAAGAATCTTTGATAATGTCCGAGTTGGAGACATCTTCACCTTTCGAGTTTTTCCATCCGTTTTTGCTCCAGTTATCCGACCAAGTGTCAAGCGCATTCTTGGTGTATTTTGAATCTGTATATATCGTATAATCTTTTACAGTTCCTCTTTCCATATCTTCTTTGACATTTTTCAAAGCGTGCTTCATTGCATAGAGTTCTGCTCTTTGATTCGTGGGTTTGTGTCCAGTCTTGTCAACACTCGACAATGGCACGGATGCATTCTTTTTCAGGTTGGCACCATAGTAAACTCCGTAGCCGGCGGCTGGATTGGCATCTCGGCCATTTCCTCTACATGCACCATCCACATAAATATCCACAGAGTCTTCTGAGCTTGAATAATTCAGGCTCTTTGAGGAGGAGCTCGAAGACCTGCTCGAGAAGCTCGATGAAGGCCTTCCTGAATACCCTCCTGAATACCCTCCTGAATAATCTCCTGAGTATGAAGGTGATGACTTCGAGATGGAGGAGCCCGATGATCCCCTATAGGAGCTACCAGAGTATGACAGTGATGATTTTGAGGAAGAGCCGTATGATCTTCCACTGGATGATCTCGATGCTCCTCCGTAGGAGCTGCCGGAGTATGACAGTGATGAGGAACCACTACTTGAATCGATGAAACTTTGCGCTTCCGCTGCAGAGTTGAATTTCTTGAATTTTGCACCACTATATCCGTTCACATTGGCCTTGCAATCGTCCCAATTCAGATATATCCCTTGTTTCGTGCCTTTGGCAACTGCGTAATAAGGCATCTTGACCAAGCTAGACTTCGATGCAAAATTTCTGACTAGTTGAAACGAATATTGTATTTTGTTCAAGCTTACCTTAAATCCACAAGTCCTCAAAAATTGACGGCTTGAGAATAAGGTACGTTCAATTGAGATTTATATGGTATCAGGATGCTCCACTTCAGGGGCTTATTGATGGTATTTTCTGGAGATATGTCCTGATGCTGGGGGTGTATTATATGCAGTTACACTTTATATACTCAAGTGCACAGTAAAGTTATAGTTTGGTTGTATCATTATCCGGATAATAGGGGTTAGTTATATGCAGTGCTGTTTATACTTAATTCCCAAGATGAAGGAAGGATTCTAGATCTTCGTTATGTTTATTCTTCTCCTTTCTTGAGCAAGGAGAGCAACATGGAATCCACATTTATAGTAATCTGGATCGATACTTCATCGTTTCGCCATATTCCATGTTCCACACACTGAATCATTCTATTCAAGTTCTATTGTGAAGCATGTTGGCTACTACGCCTGACTAATCCATTCATTTAGATATGCGATAATATCGGCATGAGTTGTCAGATTGCATAGTTTCCTATTTGATTTCTTGACTGATAATTACTGGTGCCTATAAAACTTATTAGGTAGGTGCAGTTTGGTGTATTTGTATAATCTTTTAATCTTGCTGAATTTTCCTCGTTCACAATCTATTTTGCAGCATTTTTCAAATTTTTTAGAAAAATTTCACAACTCACAATATTTGCAACGACATGTACTGAAGATAACTTTTCTATTGTTGAAAGATTGGCATATTTTAAATTAACTCCTCAAGTGTCGTAGCCTTCCGTATTAAGAATTAAAATCTGAAGTGATGAGTCCAGCACATATACTCGCGTAATTTTTTTTCAATAGCTTTAATCGAACTTATCCAAGTAAACCTCTGATATCAGGATGAGATTGTCGGTATATTATAAGACGTGTGAATAATCAGAAGATCCAAGCAATCGGGCACGAAGAGCGAACCAATGGTCGATAAATATTGATGTATTGCACTAGAGAGGGTTTAGTGTGATGCACTGTCAAAAAAACAAGAAAAAGCGGTTTTAGCTCAGTTGGGAGAGCGTCAGACTGAAGAGATTCAGTCACAGTTAATCTGAAGGTCCTGTGTTCGATCCACAGAAATCGCATTTTTTTGCAATAAGATTTACAATCACGTGATATTCACATGCTTTACACGTGAGTTTTGAGTAAATTCATTATTGACATTACACCAACACTAGCTAGACCAGGGAGATCATCAGCTTTCAGGCTTTAATCCTTGGGCAGTCAGTATCTTGTGAGACTGATTTCAACCATGAACAACCTAGAACTACTCTCACAGAGTAGACGAAGGAAACTTGAAGAGCTATTCACTTTCATAAATGATCCATTATTGAACTCTTGGAAATCGAAGCCTGAAGGTTTACCAAATTTTCTCGAACAAAATGACATAGAGACCGTCGAGAAAGTTGATTTGACTCCTTTAAAGCAGAATAAGAATGATAGGGTGGATTTAGAGCTCCTCATAAGTCTGTCTATTGACAAAACTACCTTTCACCCGAGTCATTCATTGAAACGAAAGGCAGATCACGACTTAATACAAGATAAATCCAAAAAGAGAAACTTTTATAAGACAAGCGTGTCAAGAAATTCAAGACAAGCATCTGGGTTTAACGCCAAGCACCCCAAAAAGCCATCAGCCGTCAAGTCCTTGAAGTCACAAGATGAAGTATCACAAGAAGAGATTGAAGAATTTCTCAAAAAGGATCTCAGTGATCTTGAAATTCTCTCTATACCCGAGCATTATCCAACCAAACCACATAATGTGTCCTCTTTGGCAGAGTTGTATTACTTGACACAAACGCTTCCATTAAATAAATTACTTCCGGGATCTCATAAAGTTTTGATGACTGATAACTTCGAGTTAGCTCTATTAGAAGGAAAGATTGCTGTACTATACTCCCGTATTGAAGAGCTCAAAAGACAAGGGAAATGGTCATTAAGACAACCTCAACGATTTTACGATCCATTCGTGTATGTCAAGAAAAATAAAAAGCACACATATCACTGGGACAACTTATTGCAAGAGGGAAAATGGATGGCAGCAGATTTCAAGGAGAGCTCAAAGTATAAGAAGTCCTGCTGTGTGATAATAGCTCAAGCCATAGAAGATTACTGGACGCACGGAAAGTCGGTATGCGTTAAATGGAAACCAATCGTTCATTTACCAGAAGCTTCAGAGTCAAACCCCGAAAATTCAGATCAAGCCCTGGTTGCTGAATCCGCGGAGATAGCCCTTGATGGCAAGGATACTAATGACGAGATCAAGACATCCACAGATGAATCTACAGAACACAAAGTCCAGTTGGAGCAGGAGGCTGATATTGAGACTGAATTGCCACCTCAAAACAATGAAACAATCGATACCAATTTGATCTTCTCTAAAAGCGCAACTGCCGATCCCGAGGTAAAATTTTCGTTCACGGATAGCACCAAAATTAATGACGAGGACATTTATAAATACAAGGGATCTATTGACGAGCGGAGCCCATTCAAGTTGCATATTGATCTTAACGATTTGAAAAAAATTGATCAGTCTATTATAAGAAATTTACCAAAGTTCACGGCTTTCGATGAAGAAATTCCTAATGCACCATCGACTGCACTCAAACCCAATGATAACCCATTGATACCTGTGTCTCGTTTGATACATCCATTAGAGGCTAATGAAGACTGGTATAAGATTGTTCTTAAGGACTCGCAATCTAAATCGAGCTCCGCAAATCCACCTGGACCTCCGGAATATCAAAAGGGATTATTTGGTTTTCAAACACATCGTAGGTTCAACTATCTCAAGCCACCAAAACCCCCACTCATCAAAAATATTGAATATAGGTCACCAACGATTTGGTTACCTCAAGATGATAAGTATTTAATTCACTATGTTGCCGAGTTCTGCTTCAACTGGGACTTGATTTCGGAGCATTTACTGTCGTCCGCATCAACCTTGCGAAAATATGAGTCCAACATCGAAAGAAGAACCCCATGGCAGTGTTTCGAGCGTTATATTCAGTTGAACGAAAAGTTTCAATTTTCCGATATGAAAGGAGTGTATTCGTATCACGCTCAGCAATGGCTCGAGCAGGCGCACAGGGCCCAGCTGACTACAAAAAGAAGAATCTCTCCACTAGGAGTCGGAGCTGAATCCATTCAAAGAGGTCACAGAAGATTGAGATGGGCATCCCTTTTTGATGCAATTAGAAAATGCATGAAGAAAAGAGAGATAACTGCGGCTAAAATGAATAATCGGAGGACAACTGATTATACTGCTAATTCGAATTCGTCGACAAGCTTAGCTAATACGACCGGTTCGACCAACAACAACACCAACAATAACAACACTACAACAAGTAATGGTCAGTCAAGCAATAATAGTTTCTCCAACGCATCTACAAAAAGAACCACAGATAGGGTACCTACTCCGGCAGAGCTCGCCAAATTGAAGTATGAGAGAGACAAATCCATTCAAGAAGCTTATTTGAATCAACAAGCAACCAGATCACGCATGATGGCAGCTGTTGCACAACAGCAAAAGCAACAGCAACTCAACAATAACGGATCTCGTACCCTGACAACTCAAGGTCCTCCCGGTGCAAATGCTTTGAACAGTTCATCGAGCAGTGGGAACAATAATGTCGGACCTCAACAAAGGATCTCGGTGAATAGCAGCGCTTTACAACCAAACTCCAAAGCGGGCTCCATTGGAGCTCCTAATCTGAGTGTTGGTCAGGCTCAAACACCTGCTCAACAAGCTCAAAATATCGCAAGTCAAAGACAAAGGGCAAACCCAATCACTAATACAAATAAGAGGCCAACGACACCAAATGGTACTCCATACACCCCAGAACAAATACAGCAGCTTTTGCAGATCCAAAAACAAAGGAGATTGATGCAGCAGCAGAATCAACAGAATCAACAAGTGAAAGGCTCTGGAAGTCCTTTAAGCGGTAATGGTTTGATGGTTAATGCTTCAGCTGGCAATAAGACTTCGATTAATAACCAAAATGGACTCTCGAATCAGCAGATGCAAGGCCAACTGACTCAAAGCTCCAGCTCTTTCCCATTGCTGTTGCAACAGTCACAACAGAATCAGCAAAGTTCTAAGCAGGGACAACAGTTGAATTCTTCAGGAACATCCGCAACAAAGCCCCGGATCCACTTCGCACCTGCTCAAGTATCTGCTATCATTAATTCGATCCAACAAAAGAATCCTGGGTTCAGTAAAGAACAGGTGACGAAGCTTGCTGCTCAATACTTGGCGAATCTTCAGCAGCAACAGCAAGAGAGATTCAATCAGCAACAGCAGCAAAATAGAGCTACGCAAAATCCATTATCGTCCGGAACTAATCAGCAACAGTTTCGGCCTGGCAGCGCTCAGCAAGGTACGCATAAGCAAACCCAAATTGCAACGCTAACCCCACAAGAAAGGAATCAGTTACAGATGTTGAAAGCGGCAAAAACTGCTCAGCAACAGCAGCTTCAGCAACAACAACTTCAACAACAACAGGGAAGTTCTGTTAGAAAGAGTGGGTCCCCAATATCGGGGTCATCGAACTCCTTAGACATCGGTAGTTTGTCTAAATTGGAGTATGAGCAGAGAAAGAAAGCTATGATCCAAAAGCAGCAGCAGCAAAGATTATCTGGAGCTAACATGTCACCATCCTCTGGCCTGGTTACTCCCAGAATGTCCTCAGGCTCGTCTCCGGGACCGGGATCCGGCTCACCCAATCATCCAAATGGAAATTAAACTTTTCAATTCCGTGTACTTTAGTATATATAGTATATATTCATGAATATTTCGATAGATGAGTGTAGCGCGAAGACGTTTCCGCAGATCTGGAAAATAATTACATAAAAATTGATACTTTTGGAAATGATGAAAAGTGAATAAGACCATTATAACCAAACGCTTTAAAGAAGAGCATATTGCATAGTGTTCAACATGTCTTGATGGTATCTTGTGTGGACATGCCTAAGATTGGGAGTGTCAAAATGCACGTGATCGCGTATCGCATTTCGCTTATACGGTAAGATCACTACATATACTTTATTCATCCTCAAAAGATCTCTTCTCGGCCCGTAAAGGTCCCCATGTTTCCATATCACTTTCATCAACGAAAATGCTGAATGAGAACCGGCCACCAAAGGACCTAAGAGAAGCGCTTAGTGTTACGCCTTTACTTCATATGATCCCAAAGCAAGATTTAGCGCCATTGATCTCATCACACACATTGATTACACAGCCAGACGACTCAATTATTGACAACATTATACTTAATGGATCTGCGAAAAGGCAATGGGAAGATCTTAATATCATTGGAAGACATGATGACCTAATTTCACGCTTCAGTAATGAATTCACATCATACATCGATGAGGAACTTGATGAGGTCAGATTCAATCACCCTGCTCCGAAAGCATACACGCAGCAAAAGAAATTAGAGGTAGAATCCAACGAACTGATCAGAGGGCTATCGCCATTGGAAAGCAAAATTTTTTTAGCCGCCGGGGATATTTGCGCTGCGAGTCAGTTTGCAACCAACACTACATCAATGCCTGAACAGAAAAGCTCTAGGCTTTCTGTGCGGAAAGACTACAGCGGTTCAAAGGAAAGTTCGCTCAAACACAACCAGCGATATGCCATTAAATACAGAAATGAAATGTCCAAGTTAGGGGAAGCTCGGAATACGACTTCGAATGTTGTGATATCAAACAATTCAAGAGAAAACAAAAGAAGTGCAGAGGATACTGTACCCGACGTACCAATTAATTATAAAATTCACAAGTCCAATTATCTTCACGAAGGTACGGCCATCAAGAATGCAGTAGAATTGTATTCCAATTTGCTTGCAAGTATAATAGCAACAGAAAATGACACAGCCGAGGAAATTCCTTATTGGATTCAAATAAAGGATATCAAAATACCAGCGATCAATATTTTACTTTCAATCTCTGACTGTCTATACAGAATTGGCAAAACAGGTATTGAAGATCGCATCGTTATAGAGCGAACTTTAAAGTTTCAACTGATATGCCTAAAGATTCTTGAAAGTTATAAAGTTAATCGGACAGAAATTCATGAATCATCCAATCAAAATGAAATTAAGTCTATTCACAGCCAAAACGTTTTTGAAGAATATCTCTTCTTCAATTTGATATCTAGGATAATGATGAAAATATTGATAGGTACATGGATGGAAAAGCAGATATACATGAACGAGTACCTCCACAGTGTTATTGACATGAATTTTCTGCTCGTAGAAGAAGTGATAAAACCACTTTCACTGCATTGCTATTCATCCTCTCAGGATTTCATGATTGATAGACCTATGATTTCGAGATTGGTCACTGATTTGGTTTCTGTTACTGAAATGTTATCTGATTACACTTCCAAGAATGCGATGGATGAGAGCTCATCTACAAAAATGGAGTACTTCTGCATAGTTTTAATCTTCTTAGAAGGAAACCTGAAAGACAAAATGGCATCTTTGGGACAGGATGATATTGAGAAATTGAAAATGGCTTCATTCAACTTGATTGTAAAGATTTTCAGTGCATCAATAGAGCAAAGGGGTTTCATCTTGAATGAACTTCTAATCAATATCGAAAAATTACCGACTCAAAGAAATGCTGCAAAGCAATATAAATTGGCACGAGGCGAGAATGTCCAACTCTTAACCGCTTTAGTTGTCAGGCTAATTGAAAATAGTGTGGATTCTTCTCTCATAATGGAGAATCAAAAAACTGGTCATGAAAAATTTAGCGATGATAAAATAATAAACTCAACGGAAAATTATGCAAAGATGGCATCGGAAACACTTAAAGTTCCATTTGAAGTTTCAAATGAGGTTTGTTCATTTCTCATGAATAAACTTGCTTCGAGCACGGAGCAGCGTTTGAAACAAATACTAGACTACCTAATTGAAGATTTGCTAGTAATGGTGACATTACCGGAGTTTCCAGGGTCGGTTTTCTTGCTCAAGTCTATAACATGGGCATTAATTCAAAGTCTTCAATCTGCCAAATGTTCAACGTCTGTTGAAAATTTCATACTAAAAGTTCTAGGCTCAATCGGAGAAAATATTCTCCAATTGAAGATATCTAAGTGGATTCAACTTAAATTTGACTCTAAAGCTGAACCCTTTGAAATTGAAGAGGTTGGAAAATCAATGCTTGAATCTTTGAGTTGCTTGAACGAAAATATTTCGAGTGCTTCCTTCATTTCAACTACTAAAAAGTTTCTCGTTTATCAGTTCATGAGTTCTTTGAATCAGTTCATGGATACTGTAGATTCCGAAACAGAATCAGACAACAGAGGTGAGAGTAAAGAAGTCAGTCAAACTTATAAACTTAAAGAGCTCTGTCAAAGCTTGATTGGTGCATTAAATCAGGATGTTACTCCACAATTGTTAGGCGATAGCGATAAAGTATCTCAAGCTTCATACAGGAGCCTTTTGTTGTCACAAGATTTAATACTGATTTATGAAAATATTCTCGCTGTGCTTTTCCAACACATGGACGGCTCAAAGACGAAATCCAAATCCCGAGCTGTCAAAATATTGTCCAACTTTATTGAAATTGATTCATCTCTTCTTCTTTCTCCCCTCGTCCAAGAGTCTAAATTCAATAGACTTCGTGACCCATCACCTTTGGTACGCGATGCGACAATGGACATGGTTGGCAAATATCTAAGTTCACATCCAGCGTCGATAGATCGCTTTCACGGACCAATTTGTGAATGTCTCAATGATGAAAGTCTTCAAGTTAGAAAAAAGGCGGTACGCCTATCTAAAGAGATGTATGAAACAAGCAATGCTCGGCATGTCAAAGTAAGTATATCGTCCAAGCTTCTTCGCAGGATCGAAGATGAAGATGATGGTATACAAAAGTTGGTTATGAGTTATCTTCAGGACATCTGGATTCCTATCATCAAGGATGATAAATCTCTTGACAACCTTGAACCAAGCAATGAGTTGAAAATGAATATTGCTATTATGACAGAGTTAATGAAGTACGACAGAAGTGTTATGGATTTTGAAAAATTCCTATGTCGTGCGATAGCAGCACAAAAAACAGAGACTGATAGATCACTTAAACGAACAGCCGAGTTGATTCTAGAATTTTTGACTAACTTGGACGACCGAGGAAATATTGCAATAAAGCTCCCAAAATTTGACCATTCCAATGGGTCTGATATATTATGCGAATTAAATTCCCTTCACCTATTAAAGTTGTTATCTGCTTTAGTCAAGTGCCACAAAACGTTGCTTACTCAGGATGATTTAATTTCGTTGCAGTCTTTTATCATTAATGATCACAAGCCAGGTAATAAACTATTTTTTCATGGTATGGAAATTTTACTACATAGTTTGCAGGGCAATTGCCATTTGCGACCAGATTTCTTGGACTATGTCCAGCTACACTTACTCCAACAACTCACAAAACTTAGCGTAAAAGAACTACATGTTGCTATGCCCTGCGTTTGGCGATTGAGTGAAATTAAAAACGATACTAGCAAACTTGCAAATGCTACTATATCATGTCTAAAGCATATCAAACCCTTCATTGATATAAAAAAGAGACAAAAAGGCTCACAGAGTGTTGAAGCCTCTGAGATACCAGATCAGCTCAAATTGCAAAAGTTACTACATCTTCTGGGATGCTTTGGCAAATATTGCAATCTTGAGAATTATAGAGCTCTTTTCGCGAAGTCTGCTTTGGGGCTCAAACCAAAAGAATCGGTTGTCAGTCTAATCGTCAAATTTCAGCTATACTTTTCCGATCTGAGCACTCCAGAATCCGTGAGGTCTGTTGCAATCATCAATATTATTAATATTTGCTCGGCACACACTAAACTCCTCATGTCAGAAGCTATTCTCAAAGTCATTGACGAAGTGTTTGCATCAAAGGTTTTGACATCAATTCATGGCGTTGTCAGCGCTTTATTCGACTTCTTAAAGTCGGAAGAGAACGAAAACAGGAAGCGGGACGAAATGATGACTAAAGGTTCTCAGAAAACAAATCTCGATGTGAATAGCTTTCACGGAAGCTCGAGAACAAGTATCAATGATGGAATCTGCGCTGGAATTGTCCAAAGATATATCCGTCCAATTCTTGACTTGTGTCTAGCAGACTCAGGTCATTTTTCCTACTTGCCAATACAATTTCTACAAGCGATCATTAAGATGGGATATGCAAACCCAAAATCTTGCATTCCTACTATTATGGCATTGGAAGCGAATCCAAATCCTGCGATCAACCAGATTGCAACCGAATTACATCGAGAGCTTTTTGATAAGCATGAGTCGCTCACAGGAGCAAGCTATGTGGATGGGATCAAGCTTGCTGCTCGATACAGAAAAAAAGTATCAGACAACTATCTTGATGAAGTTGAGTATATCTCGTCCCTTCATTTAATTGTTGGAAATAGCGTCTCTTCGAGAAAAAAATTCATACAATCGTTATCCAGGTTGTTCATCTTTGATTCCAGCACAATGGAGTCTCTCAGTGAATCCATGTCTCTCATCAAGTACATCTCGAAAAATATTGCTCATACGAATTTTGCTACCCTTGAAGACGTTCTCACCTTAATATCGAGCATGGAAAAGCAAATGACTACTACAGGGGTGGATTTGGTGGATAAAATCGAAGAAGATAGTTTGGTCCCCGACAAGTTCACCATTGTGTTGATGCAAACATTACTTATTTTGATTGACTTGAGATCTCACTTGATCGTAAAGTACGGAATTGACCTCGATCAATTAGAGTCATTCAGACCCGGCAAGACCGACAGCGCATTGAGACAACCCTTGAAAACAAGCAGTAGCACGAAATTTGAATTGAAGACGTACGAAGCTGAGCTTGAAGATGAAAGTGTTTCAAAATTGGTGACCGAGTTCAAAAGCTCTATGGATAGTATTTGATCTATTCGTAAGTTATAGCCATAGCCTCCAGCACACACCTATCAAATGGGTGGAAGCATTCTCAAATGAAATTAGCATATTTTTACAATTTAGAGTAAAATAAACAGAAGCCTACAGGTAAAAACATTAAATCATACTTTTATGTCATACATCGTTAAATTTGAAGTGTAGTTTTCGCCTGAACGCATTACGCTCGTCAACATTTTCCCTGAATGTCTTTTTAAGCGGCTTGGGCAACTTGTAACCTTCGAGGGGTGTTTTAAGTCTGCTGAAATCTGTGCCGAAAACTATGTCATCGTCAGGTTGAATTTGCAAATCAATACGGGAAGACTTACCTGAATTTTTGCGCATTTGAGGCTTCTTGGGCGACTGTTCTTGGTTTTTTGGTTTTGCAGTCTCAACTTTGACTGGACTTGATATTGCTGAATTCGGCCGATAGTGCAACAGCTCTCTATTTATGGTTGTGTTTGCAGTTTTCATTATTCGAGGAGGTAGATGATCTATCACAAGTGTGTAGCCGTTGTTAAGCCTTAACTTGATGACTGGACCAAATTTGGAGATTCTTTCTTTTCGCCTACGTTTTTTCAATAAATCAAGCGATTCCATGTACTCATCGGTCTCCTCCTCCTCGATACCTTCATATTCCTTGACGTCACTGTTGAAGACGTCGACCCGTTTTTTCCAATTTTCATGCTTTTTGACTTGTTTGTCGATCTCTTCGAGAGTCAAACTTCGCTTGCGCTCAAGTTCATCAAAGTCTTTAGCATCGTCAATATGTGTGATTTCTGGGAGATGACGAATCCAGTCGTAGCGATGTAGGAGTTCAACTTGAGATTGCAAAGTGTCTATTTCATTCAGAATTCGAAGCCGTTCTTCGTTGGTCATCACCTTTTCTTCCTTTTTCATCTTTTTATAGAATAAATCGAATTTTTCATCTACCAAAGGATCTAGGTAATGTTTCGATGTCCTAGGTAATGTGCGATTAGTCAATTGAATCTCCCGGGACCCCCGTACACTCGGTGATTGGATATCATTATAGAACGAATATAGGTTCTCAAACGAAGTATTGCTCTGGACTTTGATTTTTTCATTCTTATAGAGTAACGGATTGACTTCAAAATTGAATAAGTTTTTTGACTTCGTGGTAGATGTCGCTTTAGATCGAAGCCTTCGACTGGACTTCTTGCTTGTATTGTCAGATTCTGTCACCATATCGCATCAATATGTTGGTGAGATGCCAATTGGACACTTGTAGTACTATGACGCTTGGATTTATCAGCAGGTGTGTTAGTTTCGATCAGTTAAATGTTGTGTACACCCTTTTGAGAGATGCATCATCTGATGCGTGGAACATACAAGTCCAGCTTAAAGCGCGTTCGCGAGTCATTTTTGATCTCAATCCCTAAATGCCGTAATCGTTAAAGGCCCTCTTTCTTCTTCAAAATGAGTTATAGGAGAAGAGAGAAGCAAGGTTATTCAAATGAACCAAACGATCTTGAACTGAAGGAGGTCAATTCTTTCCATTATTCCCCAAAACATAAATCAAATGCCGGCAGCGTGTTGAGAAGCCTCCACTACAAGTTCCTAGCACTAAGTTTCATATTATGGATCGCCGCTTTACAATATTTCGAACGTATAGACGTGGCAAACACACTCAATCAATGTCAATGGAGCTCGTGGGAGAATTGGCCCAGTGGCTCTGAAGCTCATAGAATTGCATTCGTTGCAGATCCCCAAATCGTGGATGATTACTCGTACGAGAATAAACCTGCAATCTTAAACTACTTCATCAAGAAAATAGCCGACAACTATCTTTACAGAAATCATAGATACATGCAAGAGGTGCTTGATCCTCAGACCACCATTATTTTGGGAGATCTCTTCGATGGTGGCAGAGAATGGGATGACGATGTCTGGCTTGAAGAATACGAAAGATTCAATAAGGTCTTGCCAGAAAAGGCCGGGAGAGAAACAATTAATATTATTGCTGGAAACCACGATATTGGTTTCGAGAAAATTGATCATCACGTTTTGAAACGGTTCCAGAATCATTTCGGTAACCCCAACGAAATTGTGAAATTGGGAAACCATTCATTGGTGTTCTTGGATACGATTTCATTGTCCCACCCTGATCCAGTTGTCAATGCTGCCCCTAAAGCGTTCTTAGAGACTATTGCGGATAAACTTGATCCAAATCTTCCAAGAATTTTCTTGCTGCACGTCCCATTTTATCGTTTCAATGATCAATCTCCTTGTGGCCCATTGAGAGAAAAGCAGACACCATTTCCTATTCAAAGGGGCAAACAGTATCAAACAGTCATTGAGTATGAAATCTCCCAAAATATCTTAAGTACAATTAATCCAGTGTTACTATTCGCAGGCGATGATCATGACTACTGTGATATTAATCAATTCTACAAATTCGAAGATCAAGGGCGTATCACCAGAGAAATCGCTGTCAAATCTGCGGCTATGACTAGTGGAATCAAACGTCCAGCAATCCAATTGCTCTCGCTTTACAACCCGATTGACTTGCACTCCAAACTGATTGTTAAAGACGATAGTCCAGTTAATGATCTCCGTTACCGGAACTCAGTTTTTACTTACCAAACTGAAATGTGCTATATGCCAAATCCTTATAAATCATTGAAAGTGTATGCTCTCATGTTTATCCTTTCACAACTTTATTTAACACTCGTGATTTTGTTCCCAAAGGTTCTCAACTCAATCTTCGGTCACAAATCGAGGTCTAGTTTGCACGGTAAAGACTACAGAGCATTCTTTCTTAATAGTATCTTAAACCTCGCTGTGATTGTCGGTTTATTTTACAAGTATTTCAGCAGTTTTTAGAAGATCGAGATTTTATACCGTTATAGCCTTTTGTATATTCTCATATAGATTAACATCATGCGCAAAGATTGTTCACTCAGAGCTATAATGCTCATTGCTTGAAGCTGAAAAACCTTTCTATATAAGTAGGATTGAAATCCGCTCGTTTAGACACGTATTGTCTAACATGGAAAGGCTTCAAATTTGCTAATTGTCCCTCGGTTACCAAGGAAGAAATAAGCTCTGCTTGTACTGTGAACAAATTACCGATCTCCCTGAGCAATTGGAAGTTTTCACTCAATTCCGGAATACCCCACTCATCAATAATTGATTGATACCTGATAACGTCTTTTGTCAAAACGATACCACCAGTAGAATTCACAGTGAATTTCTTATAATGCTCTAAAAGTTGATTCAAAAGGTTCACTCCTACCTTGACAAGCACATTATTTAAGTTTGCATTATTGAGGGTTTTTGAAAATGTAATGTGAATGGATTGGAGGAACTCGGATAGTATTTCACAAGCTTCCGTATCGTCTTCAATTGTGTCACACAAGAAATCCTTCTTCTTTTGCTTCGTCAATATATATGATATGCGCCCACCAATCAACTCCAAGGTTTCTGTCAAAATCAAATTGAGCGACTTTTCACACTTAGAAATGTAGTTGTTGGTTAAGTTGCTCATCCGATTTCTTATATTTGGAGAGTTTAATGCACATGGAACAATAATTTTTTTGACAGTAGCTGAGATCAAGAACAATATTTCACTGACAAAATTGAAAGATGAAGTGTATTGGAAGTCGATGGGCAGCACAGAGTTTACTTTTGATGCTTCTTGTTTCAACTGATCATAGGCAACCTCTAATCCACCACCAATGTAAAGTTTGCCGAAGTCAAAAAGAAGAATTTCCAAAATCTCTAGGGAAAACTCGGGTGCTTTAGTGGGGGAAAGCTCCAAAACTCTCGCGATAGATTCAATAGTTGACTTTAAAATTGTTTCGACTTTTGCGAGACTTAAAGTCGAGAATTCTCTTTGTTCTTCTGCATCTTCTGGGCGAAGCGCAACTTGCTTGTCTAATTTTGATTTCATGAATGCTTTGAATTGATTTAATCTTTTTCTTTCCGAGAAGTGGAAACTGAATTTATCGTTATTTTGATCCACTCCTGGAATTACCCCATGACCTCTTGAATCCGCGTTTTCTAAACTTTCAAGTTTAGTAGACAAATATTGATTTGATAAAGCTCTTTCATTGTAGTGATTAAATTTGTCCACCAAGTCATAGATAATATCTTCCAAGTTCTTCTTTTCTCTTCCAAAATACACGTTTTCGGAGGTGTACTCAATGAATAAGTCATAATATGATTGGTCTAAAATGGAGCTCAACTCGTTATCTTCATCAAAATCATTAGTCGTCAAGAACTCCTTCACATCTTTTGTAAAGTCGCCGACCAATGTGTATAATGAATGTAAAATTCTCACATGACTTAAAGAACTGACAGATAAGGAATACTGCAACAATGCACTCACTTTGTTCTGGACCATTTGAGCATAGATTCTTTGAATGAAAATTTTAAGGACAGGAATAGGATTATCAAAAACCTGTTGAATAATTCTAGCTTGACCTTTGATTGCAATACGCAACCGCTGTAACAATGACTCGGTTGGAGGGTCTTTAATGATTCCCACAAAATTTGGATCAGATAATTTAATCCAAATGGCTTCGTTATCTAAGATGCTTTCCTCCTTTTCTCCATCTTCCTCCAACTCATTTTCGGCTTCGAGAAGCAAATCATTCTTGCTCACGAATGTTTGTACGACATTGGCACCACCGTTGAATTCGAATAAGATGGAAGCAATTTCCCGCATAAACTCGAAGTTGTTATCTTCAGAGGCGATTTCGAATTTATTCAAAAGGTTTCTCTCCATAGTTTCACTGTATTTTTCTATCACGCCAACACATTTAGCGGTTTTGGGTAAATCAGGAGATTCGATTTTTTTTGAAAGGGTCAATAAGTTATTAACTGTTTTTGCACATTTAATTTTGTCTTCATACTTTTTGCTCATTCTTAAAGTCTCTAAGGGCTCATACTTCTCTTTAACATAAAATCCATGGTATGCTCTGATGAGAAAAATGGTTTCAAGCGATCTATCTCTCGAATTGGTGATTTTGTTCAATGATTGTCCTAGAGGATTGATTTTAGTTGTGACTTGAGATATTTTTGAGTCAAGCTGGTCAAACTTGGAGACGGTGGAATCGATCTGACTTGATAATTTCATGACATTCTCACTATGTTTAAGTTCGTATGAGTCCACCAACTTCTCGCTTTGCTCCCTTTGTTGATTAGACTCAAGATTCAATTCTTTGAGTTCTCTAAGGGTGGACTCGAAGGTTCTAATGTATGGTTTTGGATCCAAGTATTCCAACTTATTGACTTCTGCACCCTTCAAGAAGTGATCTTTACTCAATTCTTCGATAAAGTCATTGACAGAGAGTCCATCTAAGAAGTTATCAAGATTCAAGAGCTTCCGGATGTTCTCATCCAAATCGTAAATGGAAAAACTCATCGATAATCAGAAACCGAGCTTTCGAATTGACCTAAATCGATAAGTGTCAGTAGAAGTCTTTTGCTCGTGGGTTGTTGTTGGATCAATAAACAGTTTCCGGTAGACGCCTATTGATCCCGCGTTTACTTAACACACCAAAAATACATACTGCATGTAAACAACACTATACGGATTCATAGCGGAAGATCTCTAACTATAGCGCGTGAAGCCTTCCCAGTCTACGGATAGCTAAATAACTAAAAGTTAGGTTAGATTAGCCTTACCCAACCAACTACCTGATGCGATTCGAATTGTCATGACTAAAGTTTAGTTCGACCTACGATTATTATCAAGACTTTTTATTGCTTACATATATAGAATACATGAACTGATTTGTCAGATGAATGCAATCCCACTGGAAACATTAAATTTAGTTAGCCTTGAAGGTGGTGTGACACTTACCACAGTATTGTCTGTCCTTCATGTTGGCCATGAAGACACCAGCACCACAGGTTGGTTGAGGACATTCTCTTCTCAATCTTTCGACCTTACCTTCGTTGTCAACCTTGTAGTAAGTCAAGACAGCCAACTTGTGCTTTCTGTGCTTGTGCTTGATCTTCTTTGGGGTGGTGTAGACCTTCTTTTTTCTCTTCTTACCACCACCTCTCAATCTTAAGACCAAGTGAAGGGTAGATTCCTTTTGGATGTTGTAGTCAGACAAAGTTCTACCGTCTTCCAATTGCTTACCAGCAAAGATCAATCTTTGTTGGTCAGGTGGAATACCTTCCTTGTCTTGGATCTTGGACTTGACATTGTCGATGGTGTCGGAGGACTCGACTTCCAAGGTAATGGTCTTACCAGTTAAAGTCTTGACGAAAATTTGCATTTTGGCTTGTCTGCAACTGATGCTTCTTTCTAACCAAAGTTAATTCGAAACTTATTTCGCGAGAGGGTTGGCAAAAATATGCGATGGAAAGCAAAATTTTACGTCACGTGATGATAAATGTAAAAATGAACCGTCTGATTTCAAGTCACTTGATCACGTGAATAGAAACAAAACCAGGGTACGTACCCTCGTACCGTTGCCGCGGTTCTCCGGAGTGCTGCTGCACCGGAACTTTATCAGGTCATTTTGCAACAAAATGATCATCCCGATTCCAGTTTGTAAAAGGTACTGCTCAGTAGGGTTAAACAGTATCTACAACCTACATCTTTCAGAAATCGTAATTCTACTTATTGCTATTGGCCTAATTGACAAGTAATATGTGCATTTCGGGCTACAGTGGATAAGAAGCCTGCAATGATAGGAGATTTCGTTTTAGAGCATCGAAGAGAAGTGCACAAAGGATGCATATCAGATGCATCAAGTTGTATTAGCAGGAGACATCAAGTATCGAATCGAGTTTCTTCAGAGGCCAACGAGGATGAGATATTCTACGAACTTAAAATTGAAGACAGCTTTGGCGAAGGTAAATTCCGAAGAATAATACGAGAGTTCTTTTGTAGAGGTCTATGAAGTTCATTAAAAATTGATCGCCAACAGATCACACCCAATTATATATTCTGACACCGCCCGTGTTTAGCAGCTGTTGTCTTTTGGCGAGGTCGATACCAAGACTCAGGTCTAAACACATGCACACCTCAATAGAAGTTATATAGCTTCAAATATTATATGTCCAAGTCATCATCTTCATCGGCATTTGCCATTTGTTTTTTAGATCTTATAGATCCATAATTTATCGTTCGACGATTAATTACCTTATGCATTATGAGAAAACGTTCAAGATCTTCCGAGAGTAAATTATCAGGATGATTACCAAAACTTTCAAATCCAATCGTTCTGGTGAGCTCTTTTCCATTCTTATAGATGACCATGAAAGGCAAAACCTTGATACCTAATTTTGTCACCAAAAAAGGTGCCGACTCTGCCGTTATCTTGACAATTTTGAGGGTGAGGTGCTTTTCTGCTAACTTAGCCAATCTCTCATTCATAATTTTACATTTTTGAAAGGTTGGCTGGTAAAAATGAATTATCACCAATTCACTCTGAGTTACTAAGCTCATTAACTCCTTTTCGTCTTGGATGGGAACCACTCGTCCCAATTCCTCATCATTTGTATCTGCAACAGCTTCATCTATCTTTCTGAATTCCTTTGTCAATTGCTGGATTCTCTCATCACGATACTTGGAAAGGACCTCATCATCTTCCAACAAGTCAATTAAATCATCATCATCGCTGGACTCATGATCTGAATCTTGTACTTGCTTTAACTTGGACTCCTGGTATTCCTCTACTAAGCCAGCTAGTTGGTGATCCATGTTGTTCGAGTTCGTGTGGTTGGTGGTTGGAGCTAATTTGTGAAATCAGAATACTCGAAATCAATCGCGTTTATGCTCATCAACACTTTTTTCAATGTTTGGGATCAATCGCGTCTAACATTTTCAAAACATCCGATAAGGCCTCCAGATTGCGCACGACCAATTTTCGATATGTCAAACTATCCCCAATGGAAAGTGGAGTGATAGCATTGCCTCTTGGAAGGGCGGATCCTCTAGTTCTCTTTCTAGATTGAGAGCTCAGAGATTCCACCGGTTCGATTATTGAAATTTCGTGATTCTCCAATAGATTGATTGATTTAGTCAAATTGGAGTCAATTTGCTTCACTGTTGTGAGGATCATACTCAATTCAGCTAAGATTGCTTCTTGCTGATCTTTAGTCGAATGGGCCACGTCTGTATTGGAGTATTCACTTGTAGACATCTTGTAAAATTGACTTTGTTCGAACCAATGGTGGTGCTATGTTAAAGTCAGGATCGACGCGTCTAGAATAAGAGCCAGTTTTGACTAGTACGGATAGTATACGAAAGTCTATACCTCAAGGGCTATGGGAATAATGATCAGTCTTGAACGATGAAGGGCAGTGGATGGTTGATGATAACAAAATCAAAACTTCGGAGTTCGCACTTCATTTCGATAGAGAGCATTATTCCTGGACCCTCCATACATTCTCGTTACTGGGACGTACAGCACTACGATTATCAAAAATGTTCAGGTCGTTAAGTATGCTATTGAAAATGTCTATGTATATATATTTGGGACTCAAGTCCTAGATCAATCATGGTAAATTGAAGTAGAACTAATATTGTCATGCATTGTATGTTTTATTTCGAAAGCTCTTGTGCTCTTCTTTTTCTCCTTTGGGTTCTACTATCATCAACCACGTCATTTTCGGCTGGTTCACTCTTCACTGGAGTCACTGCAGAATGTAAGCCACACATTTTGTGCTTGCTTTTCTCAAAATTGAGATCTTGCTCGAATTGCCTTTTGTCTTTCTCGCGTTCACTAAGCATCTCAGCCAAGAGCCGCTTGAGCTCATTATTCTCATGAATTAACTGAATTTTGATCTTTTCATTCTCATTGAATTTTGACAAAAGGTAGTTGAATTCCTTACATAATTTCAAGTAAGTCACTTTCAACGTGGTGAAAAGAGAGTTGAGTTTGGAGGTATTGATCATGGCTTCTTTGATTGAAGCGACTGTTGACATATTGATCGAAGGAGCTGGCTGGGTCTTTTCAGGGCTAAATTCCTCTTCATTGGTGGCAAGACTAGTCATTGTATCAGGCGAATCGAAAGGAGAGCCATTATCAGATGAAGATGATGAGGATGCCAATGGAATTTTGGAATTTTCAGAATTTGGTTGGATTATTTCAAGCTCTTCAACATCATTGAATTTGTTGAATGACAAAATTGCTTGGTTGATTTCATCGTCGAGCTCATTCTCTATCTTGACTTTTGGTGCGATGGCGGCATCAGGATTATTATTCTGTATGGTTTTATCATTTAAAGGTTCGTTCAATTCGTAAAATAAATGGTCAAGTGAGTCTACCTCTTCGACATCTTCCACTTTTGGTTCATCTATGGTGTATGGTACATTAAGGGGGATGCTTGATTCGTCATTATCTCCGAATTGTGGTAAATGGATCTCGTTCAGCTCATTCTTGTTAGTTTCATTTCTGCCATGTAGAGTATGTGACTCCATCCTATGGAACTTTCAATTATTATTGATATGCTAAGAAGGTTGAAATGATAGTGTGCAAGTTGGCTAGTGTTAGACTAGTGTCTCATTAGACGTCTTTGGCGCCAAAAATTGGTCTCGAGATGGAAATATTTTGTCCGTGATGAGATGAGCCGGATGAGCTAAGCGACCGGATTTGGCGCGAACTGGCGGTGAGATCCACGTGATAAATAGCTGTCATTGAACAGTCCTACCCTCGATTTAGTACCAGTAGACAGTCCTATCCTATTGATTTAGTACCAGTAGAAAGTCCTACCTTCCTGAATTGCTGCCAGTGAACACTCCTACACTACTTTTCAAAAACCGTTGAATCAAATTCTATCAATATGCATTGGAAGCCTCCCGGGACGACGAACTAAACTAATAATAATAAATAATCGACTATGTACAATCTGAGTGAACAATAAATAGTAAGTAGATGCAAAATGTTAGGTTTTCTTTAGTGGGGAAAGCAGATTAATTGAAGACCTTTCCCAATTTTCCCACTTCGTTCAAGACTTCGTTTGTCTTGTCTCCAATTGTGCTGCTAACCTCTGAAACAAAAGTACCACTTTCGTCCCATTTTTGGGTCAATGTCTGTAAAACACTTTCGAAAGCTTCCTTTCCGGTGTTCGCATTCTGGCCGAATCTTTCAACGGACCAGTCTTCGAGTTTTTCGCAAACTCTAGAGAAGGTGCCGAATGCGGTGAATTCAGCTGTTTGAGTAAAATTGGTACGTGTGGATGGCATGTGGATGTCAGGCTTGTAAACGACAGTCTCGTTGACCAAGAGCAAGTTGTTCATTGTCAAGTTCGAAGACTTCATCACCAAAGTTTTATTGATCAAATCAACTTCACTTACTTCTCTCACGTAACTGTACTGCTGTGATCCCACGAGAAAAGACAACCAGCTTGGTATGGCTTGTTTGCATCCAATCAACCGTTCTGTTCTCAAAGTCTTGCGCTCTTTATCGATAGTTCTATCCAAAATATCAACGGATACCACATGTGTGGACAACTTATTGGGGTACTTTTGCCAATTGGCGGCAGTGACTTGATCCCAAGCGTAATTGAAGCAATGTTGTGATTCGAAAAACTTCATGATGTGTAATGCAGAGTTTATGGGTGGTCTCTCTGACTAAATATATGGCCGAGGGCTTGCTTGTGGACCGGGATGACTGGTAGATGACTCTTCCGTGTTTTTCCGAATTGAGTTCAAGGGGTCGTGTTGTAGTGATAGTTACTCAAATCGAAACAGAAATCCTAACTTGGTATTTTTGTGACAAAGTAATTGGTAGGAAGTTATGAGCTGAGAATTATTAAGGGCTTTGATCTCTATTTATTGATTAGACCTGATTAAGTTTTTTCACGTTCAAATTTCTTTTCGCCTCTCCTCCTTTTCTTTTTTGTCTTGTGCGCTAACGGTCGGAAGGAGCACTATGCAGGACAAAGTGGCTGCAAATATTGATCAGGCGGCGTGACGGGTCATGGAACCTAATGGATGGCAAATTGCTTCTGTGCAGAAACACTAATTACGGGTGAGCCTGATCGTGGAATGTGTCTACTGGTTAGTAGAATGATTCACTTTCTCATACTGCGTTAGAAAATATGCTAACTAAGGTGACTAATGATAATGCTATTAATATTAATGTGAGTGTGCGAGCAATTGTTGCTTTCTCGATCGAATCGGCTCTCGTCAGCGTTGATGTTCATACAAAAGATGAGTGAATGGGAAGATGATATCTCTATGTGTTACTCACTTTATTTGCTCCGAATAGTTCTTCTGTTTTGCGAAGGCGGAATCAGTGTAGTTACAGTACCGCTTTCGCTTTCTGAAGACAGCCATTCTGATGAAGAAGTTTCCGTGTCAGATTCGGAAGAGCTGAATTCGTCCCTTCCTTTGAATGCATTTTTCTTGATGACTGGGCGGCGCAAAACTCTCCAAGGCGATTCTACCCGCTCAATGGTTGTTTCGGGTTCCTTGATATCATTAAGCGACCCGAGCTTGTTTGGCGAACTCGAGATCGAATTGAATTTTGGTTGCGAAGTAGAACTCGTTTGCTTTTTTGTACGATTGTTCTGCCCGTTTGATTGCGTTGAAGTACTCTGAGTGGTAGGATCTTGATTACTATGACTTAAGTCTTTGATTGAGCCACTTTGATCAAAATTCACTTCGGAAGAATGAGACAGAGGACTTGGTGCCAGATTTACCGTGTTCGGTTCATTTTGGGTCCTGAGGATCTCAAAGTCAGCCTGGTTTTCATTTGATACAAAAGAGGTTTCCTCAATTTTCAGATCAATGGGCTCCTTTAGCACATTATGATCATTTAGCATTCGCTTTTGGGACACTGGAAACATTTCTTCATCTGAAGTTTCCTCAATGGAATCACTAAGATCAGACTCATCATTGGATACCTTTTCAGAGCCACCGACATTTGAACGTCCAGAGGGGATGCGTAATGTTTCTGAGGCGGTGGTTACATCTTCGTTGGTCGTTTGTTGTGAGGACGTACCTTTACTTGATTCCATCGTAGGAGCCGAGCTCTCATAATTGTTCAAGTAGATTCCTTGCTCAGATTCTCCCACGAAAGTCAATTTCTCTTTTTTCAATCCCTCTATAATCATGGACTTTTTCACGGTTGGGATATCATCATCTCTTTGTTTCCGTTTGCGTGATGAGGTTCCGTTGTCTCGAATTTTTTCAATGGCTTTGTTCATGGCCTGTCGAGGGCGCGGCTTAACTGGACTTGCAGTTTGAGTAACATCAAAGTCTATTATTTCATCTTGCAGGTTTTCTTTGCTCAAAATTGGTGGAGATGGTAATTTATTGAAAAATTTGTTTGGTGAAATTGATGCTCTCTCTTTGTGCCTAACACTATCATTGGATGGAATTACGGGCGGAGAGTTTGGTATGGACATCGGTTGTTCCTCAATTTTGGCGTTCATGGGTTTTGTGGTAAGCAAAATTTTATTCCCATTCAGTAAAGTAAAATTATTGGGTTCACTGAATGACGTGTTTGCTGTCAAAGGAACGAAGTTGTCCCTAAAATTGTGGAATTCCGCATTGGCCAATTCGGACGAGTCGGATTCCAGAGTTGACAGCATATCAGAATGACCGCTTTTCTTTGTCCCAAATTCACCATCTAGTTGAAACAAATTGTCTTCGATGTAAGGGCCACTAATTATAGTCAGATCATAGTCGACCCTCATAGCCTGCTCGATCTTAATGATATTTTTGAATGCGGACGAATGTTCCTCATAGATCGAGATTTCTTTCGAGGAGAGTGGCTTGTTTTGTTCTTCTGACGGTTTGGTGTCATCAATGAATTTTGATAAAAATTGATTGAATTGAGGTAACGCAGACATTCGATTTGCTGTGATATAAGGAAGAAGCTTTTCGTCTATCAATTGATTGATCTCGTGGGAAGTTATTTCGATGGCAAAGCTGGTTTGTTCGTACTTTCGCAACTCATCCAAAATGAAATAGACATCCTTGCAAGAATAATTATAGTCAATGAACTTAAAGATGTTGTTATAAAATGTTGCTGGTATATCGTAAATTTCGTTTTTTACGATATAAATATCGGAGACTGTGGTAAAATTGACATCTATGGCCAATGATTCGTTTTTCATACCCCAAAGTCCTGACTTTTTTATATTGAGTTGATTAAAACGATGGTAGAGTGGATGATTCAACAATTTATCCAAGCATTGATGGTATGTAGTGATGAGTGAGCTGATAAGAAATGTAGAATCTGAAAAGTCACGAAACCGGAGAAGCGTATCAGCCATGTTGAACTTCATCCAATGATTTAATCCATATTCATCAGGGAACTTGAGGTAATTTCGATCGAAAAATTTGTCGAATTTTGCAGTCACGAAACGAAGTTCGATATGGGAAAAGTTCTGTTCACGCGGGATCAAGTGATTTCTGCAAATTAATAGAATTTTACGCTTCTCAGATATGAGTTGGAGGTTCAATCTGAATAAATAAGCTTCCATGCATGATGAGTTCATAAGACCTGTTGGATAGTAATTAAACTTTGTGGAATGCAAATTGCTCACGATTAAGGGGTCTAAAAAATTCGAGCCACTCAAATTCCCCGCTAATGAAAATGTGAACACCTGATGCTGATGCTTGATATTAATTTCATTGAAAAAATAAATGCGATCTGGGGTGTATCCTTCAGTTAAGGTAGTAATGCGGCTAAACTCTTCCTCTAGTGTTTTAGCCGTCCCGCGGTTTATCAAAGCGTGCAACCTGAAGGTTCGTTCAACGCTGGTATAGAAAATAGCTTCCGGCTGGAAGTCAAACAAAGAATTGAGTTTCTTGATTATGTCCTTCGGTCTGGTGTCTTTGTTATCGTCTGCGAGGGTTTTGAGTCTCCATCCGTAATCAATTAGGCTGCGCCAAGCCGTTTCACGACAAGCTCTCTTTCTAATGCCTTCCTCATCGAGCTTGGTGAGGAAATCATGCGATGCCCTTTTCCAAAACGAATTTGGTGCACTGAATATCGCCAAGGTATCATTGACAGTGTGAGCGGAATTGACAGTGGAATGGTATGTGTAGTGGTCGAGAATCGCGAGTTTTTCCACGTCCAAAAGCGGGGGTGGAGCGCTCATTATCGATTGGTATCCTACCGTTTCGGTTGCAATGTTTTCAGCGGTGAAAACTTACTGCATACGAGCGCGATGCCTGTCACCAGTGATCCGGCAGTGCACGACAGAACACGGAACTTGGGATCGAAGCGGGGATTCGAGGAGTTTTAGGTTATGCATGCCTCAGTAAATGACATGACTATGTAACTGTCCACACGAGACTCCAAGTGAAATTATGAACCTAGCTTCGTTACGGTGCGGTGCTCCTGGCTAATTCTTGAATAAAAAGAACAATCAAAGGTTACAACAAATACGAATCACCAGTCGTACCCAGATTTGGGCCGTGCAACGAACGTTGCGAACAATCGGAGATCTCTACATTCAATCGCTGATAAGTGGTGTCGTGCTCGAAAATACCGTCAACCCACTGTGCATGTATTATTTAAATCAATTTTTTCTCTCTGAAAAGATTGCGTAGCTCATCGGGTGGGAACGGTTGCGACGAATAGAAGCACGGATGTTTCTAATTCAAGTGAGTGAACGAGTATCTCAAATTATGCCAGCGTCTCTAACGCCAAGTCAAAAATTCCGGGGCACTTATCGAAAATTGCGCACAAAGAAACCTCATGAAATTTGTGGCAGTTGAATTTGGTCAGTTTGGTTACTAGCCCGCACATTTCCTGCAGTCCGATCATCTAAACAACCGGGATTATGCACAGTGTTTGTATGCTGGTTTCGAGCAAAGTACATTCCGAAGAAACAGCATCATAACTGTGGATATTCTAAATACGAAATTTGCGAAGGGTTGCGTATCACTTTATATCTTTTGAATCTGGATAGTTCCACCAGTATCAAGAGCCGTTGACTAGGACAGATTACAAGCTTGTTTGGAAACTCAAGCTGAGAACATATTCCAATGTAGTCTGGCGCTTCTGATATGTGTTGGACCGTGTCGTGTTCCTGAAAAACAATAGGCGCGGCGGGTGATGTAGAAAATTGCTTCAATATTCATGGAAATTTGTCTATCGTACTGTATTATTTGCCTGTTCTTTCCTGTCGACTTCAGGAACATAAGACCGATTTTGCACTCTTCCACTTCAAGGTTTCGCTTCTGGATGTGTACGGTGAGACATAAGCTTATATTGTCGGTGAATAGCTACTCTGTTTCATTTGATCCCCCAAATACACAAATTGCTAGTACCTGCATCATTTGACGCGTAAGAGCGTAATGTGGAATACAATACTGTTCCATTAGAATAAATTTTAACTCGGTTGTGAGCGATGATGTAATAGCTCTCGTACCACATATCTCAAGGCAAAGATTACTTTTTAGATCGTGGAGGTTGCTTTCTCAAAAACGGTGACAGCAATCTGTTCCAAGAAATTAGAAATTGCAGATCTTCAAAATTGAGGGCCTGGGGCTTCAATTTTGCCATATTTTCGAGTTTACATGCAGTTTCTTTCTTTCCGTGTTCTATGTCAGAGCTCAAGATCTTAATACCAAGAAATTTGAGTACCAGTGAATTCGATCCAAGATGCGCACCTTCCTCAGCAGGATGTCTTAACTCCATGTCAGTCCTTTGCTTCCGTGACCTGAACAATTGCTTTTGCTTTTCTGAGTAGAGTGCAACGCGCGCTCTTTACCTTTCTCTTGTAGGTGCTTGGTGCAAAATCTGTTCTCATTCGCGATTTTTCGTGGGCTCTAACAAATGGCGTAATCAACTGATTGCAAGCAAAATTTCCGCGAATTTATTGGAGCATTGAAATAAGAATACATTGAGCGCAAATGAAGTGGATGAACGAAGTCGCATACGTATAACCCAGCGTGTACCTTGATAGCGAACGTGCGACTGGTATACATATCAGGTACCCACTCTTCACTATCAGCTCAAGCACTCCGTTACTCTCAATGTCGCACTAAATTCTGAGACCCTTCCGGGGTAAGAGTAATCACGACATCCACTTTAAGAAGGTGCGCATTGGGCCGAATTACTGTAGTACATGTGTTTTTGCATCTGCAAGCAGCTGCACGCTGCAGTTTGCGGCGTTGCGTCTTCCTAATTGAGCATCAGCTCACGATACCTTTACAGTTAGGACCTATGGCGCAACTCCTCTATCACGCATGAAAACCGCGATGGCTAAATATATTGTATATTATGTAAATATTCCCACCATTTGTAGAGTTCAGTTTAAAATTTGACCATTCCTTCGCTTATAATCGGTCAAAATTTGAAATGGGAATCAAAGGTAACATTGGCGCCAGGAAAATCACCATTGGGTTGATGCTCATTAACTTGGTTGGCCTTCTCTCGTACAACTTAGTCAAGCGTGAGCAAAACCATGTCATTTTAGGACTCCACGAAATAGAACCAGAGGTGGTTGACGACACCAATTACAACTCTCAGATCGAGAGCATGCTTTCAGATGTGAAAGAGCCAACTTTGAAGAATACTTTGAAGGTGGACCCCAGCTTATTTCTCAATGACACAGACTCTCCAAAAGCATGGAGGAATCAAAATACACTTTATCAAGATCCTAGATTGGTGATGAGCTTGACATTGAACTACCTCAAGAATCAATTGTCTCTGGATGGACCACTCTCCTTACCCTTCCACTGGTCAGATTGGGTGGATCTCACATACTTGAACAACGAGCTCGCTTTACCTATGAAAGACAGAATGACGTGCGAAAATGTCAAAGAGTTTCTCAAATACCCTAACGATGAGGCTAAGGAAAATTGTTTGAACGATGATGAGTTCATCAAATGTATTTCCAACCAAGACTTGACTCCACGTCTTCTCAAGAAGTACGGTTTTTCCAAACATGATCAAGTCCCAGGTTTCATAAACTTTGACTATTGGGGCTACAAGACAACTTTGAATGTGAGACTATTACAAGGAAAGACCTTTCTTCTCACAAACTCACCAAACCCATACAAAATTTTGTTCACGAACGACTACGGAGAGGACTTGATATTCAACGTTACCTCGGGAGAAAAGATCATTAATTCTGGCTTGATGAACCAATACATCCAGAATAACAAGGATAGCTTGAGCAGCAAACTTTCACTCAATCCCTTGAAAGAGTTCAGATCATTTGTGGCCGCGCTGGGAATAACCTTGAATGAAAGAACGCAATACCAGAATTTTTCTGCGGTAAGAGACTTGGAGCGTTCGATGTTCCACTATAGCGAAGCAAATATTATCCTGCAGATCGAGCTTTATAAGAGATTGGAAGGCCGTAGAGAGCTCGATATTCAGGAGCGCTCGTTTTTGGACTCTCTTGAAAGGAGTAAGGACAGAAGTACAGACAGTGAGGAAACTTACTTCAAAATGTCTTCAATGATCCTCTCTGATGAAAATAATGACAATGGATGGCACTATGACTGGAGATTCTTCAATGGCAGACTCGACGATAATGAAAGAACAAACATCATTTTGGAAAGATTGATGAGAAATTGGTTCAAATTTGCAACCAAGTATAATATGATCTCATGGATCATGCATGGCCCCTTATTAAGTTGGTACTGGACTGGACAAATGTTCCCCTACGATAATGATATCGACATCCAAATGCCTGTGGAAGAATTGATCAGATTGGGTGAATTGTTCAACCAGACCTTGGTCATAGAGGACTTAAACGAAGGGTATGGAAAATACCTTATTGATGTGGGTACTTTTATTCACAATAGAGACGTCAGTAAGAAGAAAAACCACATCGATGCCAGATTTATTGACGTGGATACCGGTATTTATATTGATATCACCGGACTTAGCACCAGTAAAGAGACCACCCCAGAGAAATTCTACCAAGATATCAACGGCAATGAACTTATTGGTCCTCTCATGGTGAAGGATGACGGCGAAGAAGTCTACAATGATAGAAGACTCCATTATTATAACTTCGATCATTTGAGCCCTCTCAAGATGTCCATGTTTAGCGGTGTGCCAGCATATATTCCAAATCAAATTGTTCGTCGTTTGAAATTTGAATATGACAGCGGAGGCTTGGTGAGTTACGAGCATAAGGATTGGTATTTTGTGCCTAGTTTACAAAACTGGGTCCACCGAGATCAATTATTGAGCACTGTTGACCCCAATGATTATACCGACGATTTAGGGGAGTTTTCAAAAGAAAAGCTTATTTCCTTGGCCAAAACTTTGACTGATAAACAGTTACACACAATTTTAGAAGCATCCAAGGAGTTGCAGCTAGAATTCAGTCATTCAAGACATTTATACGATTTCCACAAGGCCGAACTCAGCTACCTAGTCAAGTTCGATAAGGAAAAGCAAAAGGGGAAAAATGATCCACAAGAAGGAGAAGGCATGATGTTTGATAATTACGACTCCGCCAAAAACGAAGAATACCATACGCTTGTTAAGCAAAATGTCAGATTAGACAAACCACTTAGAATGTCGTTATTTGAGTACGAACATCTTAGAGATAAATCGGCTTAATTATTTCGTTTCAAAACTTTGCATAACCTTTTTCAATTCGTCAGCATTATAGGATCACTTTTAGTTTCCACTTTTAGTTTCAGCACTCGCTAATAGTTTCAAAATAATATACTAATATTCATACTTAAGCAGGTCACAAAAATTGTAAATAACGAAAGAGGCATATTTAGAATATTAGCGTGAACTCAAGAGATCTTGAGTTTGGATTCTGGTCCATATAGCAGTTCTCCAGTTCACTCTGAGCGTTTGCGCATTTTGAAATAAAAATGATTGCAAAAAAATTTAAAATATTTGAAATCACTTTTACGCAAAGAAACCTATAAATTTAGCTCAATTATCATAACATCAATGCTGTCAAGAAGAGTGAGCTCGCGAAGCTCCCGGAATTCTGGGAATTCCAAAGTTGGAAAACTCCATAAGCGAATTCCTACAATTGCAAAATTTCTTATCAGTGACAAAAAATTAAAAAATAGATTGATCACAAACAGGAAGATCTCTTTCTTCGGGACCATAAATTCACGAAGAGTTACCAATTCTGAAGAAAGATTCCGCGATCACTTTTTCGGACTTGCTAAGTTTGCTTCGCTCAACTCTCGGGCACGTCAAATTTCCGTGAATTCAGAATATCAATGCTTACCGTCAGAACTGATATCCGAACTTTTGCCAAATGCGAGCACAGAAAAGATCGAACAAGTTGAGAAACCAGGGAGCACAGACATCGCTAAAGCTACGGATGTGTATGAAAAATACAAAATTTTTGACTGTGAATACAATCAAGAGCCAATGCCTCAAAAGGATACACGTATATTATTAGGGAGCAATTATCTGATCAATTTCAACGACGATTCGCTTGAATTTGAGGTCACACTTAGCTACCCCAAAATTCGGGTGGGAGAGTCTGTGCTAAATGATTGTCTGGAAATTTTGCGTCAAAATAATGAAGATGTAATCTTGGACTCAAATATTTTGATTGAAAACTTGTCGGATGCTGAAGCTGAAGGCAAAATAGTTGAATCTAATGCGACACCCACTTCTACTATCCAAGGGAGCTCTTTCAACTCAACTTCGAAAGAACTGGTGCCATCACCAAATTTCGATGATCTTGAAGAGTCAATGTTTTCCCCATTTGATCCAGAAGACCTCGCACAATCATCAAACTTGAAAGAAATCGTACAGTCTGATGATCAAGATTCTAACGGTACTGGTGAACTGATTCCGCTTGATGATCTGCCATTTTCTCCCTTTTCGACAAAGGTCAAGTTGAAGGCCGAATCAGCTTCGATTGACCAAACCCTTGATTCGCCCTATTTCGATCAAGAGAATTTTGGTGATGCGAAACTATGTGATTTTCAAGTGAGAGAGAACGATGAATCTCCGGAATCTAAATTCGATCAAAAATTTGAAAATATTGATTCAAATGAATCTGATCAAACTTCTACTCCCAAAAATCATGTTCTCAACTTGGCGAGCGAATCACCTGGATCGGGAGCAGAAATTTTTAGTTCTGAATCTTTACCAAACAAACGGAAGTCTACCATTAGATTTGATGATTACGCAGATGTAACTTATTTCAAAATTGATGCTCCCCTAGCACAATCTTTGCCAAAAAGAAGTTCATCGCTGTCTTCTCCAGATCTGGTTTTTGGTTCTCAAACAGTCTCCCCAGTTTCAAAAGTATTAATGAGCTCGCTGCGCTCGTCAATGTCCGTGACTTCTCCAAGGGATTGGGCCGGTATGTTGAAAATGAAGCCTTCACTCTCGAAAACAGTGGCTGCAGTGAAGTCATTCTTTGGAAATAAAGAAACTAAGACCGAATCGATCTTGAAAAGACGAGAGAACGAGAATCTGATCATTGAGAGCATTCAAAGTGCTCGCTTGTCAAAAGTGCCCTTCGAAGAGTTTTGGGAGAACTTCCAGTACTCACAAAAAAAGAGACAGAACTCCGGTCCTTTTTTGGATAATATAAGAATACAGCAAGTCGAGCACTATAATGAAATCAATTGCTGCTGAGAAGTGAACATCAAAGGAATAATCTCAATTAATAAATTTGCTACCTTTAGTATCCACGTAGACCTGACCCAATAAATTTTGAAAAACATCTGATGTGGCGATGTGACATAATTGATCTAATAGTATGACTCAATTAACAAATTTTGCGTAATTTTCACCGAGCTCCAGCTCGAGAAGTGACTTCTTTACATCGATTCCGTACCTGTAACCACTAATCTTTCTCTCCTTGGTAAGCACTCGGTGACACGGAATGAACAAAGCGAGTTTATTCGCCCCAACACAGTTCCCAATTACTCTACTGGAAGTTGGCATATTCAAGCTTGTGGCTATAGTAACATAGTCTGACACGGTCCCGGCCTTGATCTCCAAGAGTTTATCCCAGACTTTCCGTTGCAAACTGGTGCCAAAGATGATCTTGTACTTGATTTTAGAGATGTCAACTGACGAAGGGTCTTCTATCGCTAATTGAACAAGCCGAATCGTTTCATCGATCTTAGTTGAGTCCTTGACAAGGGTGGTTGACGATAAAGCGTGGAGCTGATAATTGGGGTACTTTGAAAAGTCCTTCATCATTAATGCATGATTCAACTGAGCTTTTGACTTTGCCAAAGAGGTATAGTAAAGATAACCTTCCTTATCAACAACAATCAAGGCGTTGATGTCACCACCTGTAACTCTAGTGTAGAAAAGATTAAGCATTTGTAGAAGAGACTAAGCGATTAATACGCGTTTTGCAGTTAGTCTCTGTGCAATTTCAGGGTGCAAAATGAGTGTGCGAATTAATTCGCCATCAAATTTCACTATTATAAGACTTGAATAGGTAAGTCAATAATATAATTCAGCTTTCATAGGATTGGATTAAAGGGCTAAATATGTAATATCCTACGAGTTTAGAATCTAAATTAGCATATTATTATTAAGTTAAGTAAAGTAGTCACATTAGACCCACATTAAAGGGGGTGACTACTTAACAGAAGTAGAATATTTACGAATTGTTCGACTTTGATCTCATGAGACGCTTTATGATAATTTTTTTGTGGTTAGAACATTGAATTCATCATCTGTTCCTTCTTTTTATCTGCAGCACTTTCTATCCTCTTCGTCGTTGCAGGTGATGGGTTCGTTATATGAGAATGCCAACTTTCCAAAAAATGCACCCAAAATACACGAAATGATGATGTATCCGTTATAGTACATGAACAACAACATGATAATGTATGACAAGCCCCACTCCACCGTGTACAATAATGAGCGCACGAGATGTTCAAAAGGGCTTGGTAAGGCGTCACCTGAACCCTTGGTGAATAACCATTTGTGTGAGACTGCGTGGAAGTATGGGTTAGGGGCGTGGCCAATTGGCGATACGAGACCACCCGTTTTGGAGTCTTCGGAAGAAGAAGTATCGTTGCCGGCAGCCAATCTAGAACGGTGACGAGCAGCAATAGAGTTGTCCAATTCTCGGCAGAATCTGTGCAACCATTGGGCTGCGAAAACCATGAAGAACACACCAATACAGGAACCAGCAAAAGCACCCTTGGACTTCACGTGCCATGATCTGGCAATGAAACAAGAGTCCACAGTGTACCAGTTCCACAACATGGAAATCTTACACGAGTGTGCAGGAGGAGCATCCATGCCACCCATGCCCATTTTGTTGACTATGGAACTAATTGGGGAGACCGCGCCTAAATCAGGGATTGGATCGTACGAAATGTCAGCCATTTTAGCGAATATTGAATTGTTGATAATATTTCAGACATATTCAAAGGGTCCAACTAGCCTTTTTATATTTCTACCAAGAAACATCTAGATTTTACGTTTTATGGTGCTACAACACATCCTATTGAATGAGCATTTAAATTATCCTATTCCTATACAGTTGACACTTCGCACGGCAAATAAAAGTGCTCAAGGGCCAAGCCTAAAGCTTGGCAAATAAAGAAGATGAGGCGCACCGAGGTTTGATTCATATACTGTTCCAAGGCGAACAACCGAGCCCGGAATAGCCTCGTATATGTGCGAAATCAGACCACGGCAGCCGTTTAGAGTTTAATGAAATTAATGCGGTAAATGCCCCACCCCAGCCTAATTTAGCTGATAAGATGAGGTTCTTAAAATGGACGTGAGATACGTTGGCGAGTTTAAATCAAAAGTTGACAGGCTATCAATGCAGCATCACATTTATCGCATTCGTAATGTGACATATTATGGACAGGTAAATCAAGCCAATCCTGTAGGTAGCAAAGTACCAACCCAAACTGGGACACAAACGACCCGTGTGAGAATCTTAAGGGTCTTATGGACTAAGTTTTATCACATTTCGGCAGTCAAGAAATACCTTACCGATCATTGGCTGGTACTCGTCTTTTATGTGACTATAACGGATTTCCTCACATTTTTGATTAAGACGGTTTTCGAGTGAGATAAGCTTATCCACGTAGATATCCAAATCATTTGACATTGTGCGGGAATTTTCGTGGGGAACGTCTGGAAGCTCTTGATGTACAATCTTCAAGAGCCGGACACCAATAGGATTGGGGCATCGCTCACAGTAAACACGTGAGACAACGATATGATCTAATAGTAAACCCAGCTCTTTTTGATCGTAGTGGATAAGGCTACTATCCCTAATAGCTCCCGAGCAACCCGGAAGTCGACAATGACACATATTGCAACAGATGGAGAGTCCCTCCATCTGCGTGCAGATATTGGGCAGAACTACCGAAGGCATAAAATCAGTGAAGCTATCGCAATTCAAACATTTTAGCACATTCCCCTTCCTATATAATCAGAGGAGTTCGTAAATAAGCTGCTAGCCTCGACGGGTTTATAGAGCTCGTAAATGGCTGCCGGGTCGCACTCCGCAGCTGAGATGACGCTCATGTGCAGCAACGACGTTACGAACCTGGTAAAAATTTGCAAAGGTCCAGAATCTCGCGATGGGACCTTTCACTCGGGAATTTTTACTGCATCTGTTGGAAGCAACATCTTGACGATAGCCTCGATAAGATGTGAGTTAAATCGAGACGCTCTTGGGTGAAAAGTGTGCTAATAGAGCTTGGAATTTGACTCGGCTTACGCAGGGGAGAAAATTTTGTATGCAGCGGAACATTGAACGTTACATCCGCGATATAACCTTGTTTGGGTTGATTGCGCGGGGAGTGAAACGAGCGATATTTGGCCCGAACTATGCATGAGGGGTAACGTGACTGAACACGAGATCTGGATCATAGCATCATATCACGTGGATATACATGTCTTGTACAAGTGGGTATTTGCTATTAGCTATTATTCATCAACGAATATGACCTCTTCTCAGCTCAAGAGTCCTATCACCTTAACCAAGGAGCACTTGGAGCACTTGAATACCACTCTCCTGGGACTTGAGCCCCACGAGATCATCAAATGGGCTTATATCACCTTCCCCAAACTCTATCAGACCACTGCATTCGGGCTTACCGGCCTCGTCACGGTGGATATGATCTCAAAACTTACTCAAGAGCTCAAAGCACCTAAGCATCTCATTGATTTGATATTTCTTGATACGTTGTATCATTTTCCTCAGACATATACGCTTGTTGAAAATGTGATCAGTAAGTATCACCCCAATATCCATATATACACTCCACAGGGTACACCAACAGAAAAGGAATTCATCGCAAAGCACGGGGATCAGCTTTGGGAGGCCGATGATACGCTATACGATTATTTGGTGAAGGTGGAGCCCTCTCAAAGAGCATACCGCGAGCTTGGTGTTGCAGCTGTGCTCACAGGCAGAAGAAAGTCACAAGGAGGTGCTCGTGGACTGTTGCCAGTCGTAGAATATGAGGAGTCCTCGGGTGTATTTAAGATCAACCCATTATGCAATTGGGATTTTGCCAAAGTCAAGAAATACGTCGATACGCACAAAGTGCCGTACAATGAACTTTTGGATTTGGGATACAAATCAATTGGCGATTGGCATTCTACGGTGGCGGTAGCGGAAGGAGAAGATGAGCGGTCCGGGCGTTGGAAAGGAAAAGCCAAGACTGAGTGTGGAATACACGTTACGTCTAAGTTCGCGCAATATCTTCAGGAATCCGCCAAGTGAGCTTAGATAAGACAATTGCGGAAGTAGGTTGGGATGTCATATAGGGAATTTAGGCGTTTTCCGTCTTCAAAGCGGAATATAAAATGTATCTAACTAGTAGCCAAGGAGCAAATGTAGGAGATCTAGTAGTGCATGTCTAATTGTGCCGATTTGCAACTGGCGGGGTGCCCAGATAGCTGCTGAGATTTGGCGGAACCATGTTGCCTTATCGGGCAAGCGCGCGGAATTGGCGGTTTCCGCCCTGACTCAAACTCCACTACTTATAACGTTGATAAACCCACTAGATGATACCTCAAGACTAATGTTGTATGAGCTAGCACAAGACTTGGGCACTTTTGCCCTCACAAGGCCACGGGAGTGTTTAGGTGCTCTCTGGATCATCCTGATATCATACTACTTTGTCATTTATCCATTCTTGCTTTCACCATTGCGGCAGATCCCTGGACCCTACATCAACCGTGTCTCGGTCTTGACCGCCTTAAACAAGCAGAGAACCCGCGACTGGATCATAACTGTTCATAAGCTCCATCAGAAGTATGGAAGTGTGGTGATATTAGCTCCTAATGAAATCAGTGTCAACGGTGAGTCAAAGTTTATTCAAGACATCTATGTCAAGAACTTCCCCAAGTCCAGTTTCTACGGTCAGTTTGGTAACCATGGTAAGCCCAACATGTTTTCAAGCTTGCGGAATGATGTTCATTTGCTGTACAAGAAGATCTTGACCAACTTGTACAGCAAGTCTGCAATTTTCTCACCCAAGAACGTCACCAGAAACAATATTGTGCAAAAGGTAGGCCAGTTAGTGAAAGCCGTTGATCTCAGTTCAGTCTCTGGAAAGGAACCAGACTATATCAATGCCAAATGTGTTCAAAACGAACACGGCAAAGGCTTTGCGACCCAAGACGGTAAATGGTTCAATCCCTCTCAAAAGACACAGAACTTGGGGATTGACGTTTACTCGTTGTTTGCATCATTGGCGATGGATGTCGTATCTGCATTTGAACTTGGAGTTGAGAACGGTACGGATTTGTTGATGAGACCTGATAAGAGACATATTATCATTAGTCATCGACAAGTAGCACTGATGGGATTTTGGACTACATTGATGCCAAAATTATGGAACTGGGCTGCTTCCAGTACGATTTTGAAGGCTTCGGTTGACATTGAAAAATGGCAATTAGGAATTTACACTAATGCAGAAAATAACGTTCCGCTGATGAAGGAAGACTCCAATTTGACCACTTTAGAAGCCTTGAAGAAAAACGGCTTCAAGGAAAAAGCCGCTTACTCGTTCTTATCCGATAACATCTTTGCTGGACACGAAACCACCGCTATTCAACTCACCTACTTGACGTACGAGTTGTCCCGCCCAGTCAATTTTGCTAAACAGCAAAGATTGATCCAAGAGCTTCGCGACACTTTCGGCGTTCCCGCGTCGCGCGATAGCGTTATCGAAGATTTAGAGCGGGTTGACACCTTGCCTTATCTTAATGCATTACTCGACGAAAACTCGCGCGTGCACACCTCCATTCCCGGGGCCGAACCACGGGTGGTGGACCGGCCATATGCCGTCACTGTGGGCAAGAGCGGTAGTGGCGGGCCCACTGTCAGTATCCCTAAAGGTACGATCATCTCGTGTCAGCCATACTCCGTGCACCGTCAGCCTGACGTGTTCCCTGATGCTTACCGCTTTATTCCCGAGCGGTGGCTCCCATACGACGGGGAGCCCCCGGCCGAGTTCCAGCTGAGAATTAAGCGCCAGACAAAGTTCATGATGCCATTTGGCAAGGGAGTCCGGATGTGCCTCGGAATGAACTTGGCGATGATCGAAATGAAATTGGCGATTGCAAATCTTTACTGGCACTATCAGTCACGTTTGTGTGCCGACTGGTGCGACACCACCCCATACGACGAAGCGAGCGGGTCTAAATTGGCCAACGTGATCGAGATGGGCGAAAGCTTCCAACGCCGCAACGCCACAGATGAGGAAAAAATGGTGATGGTCGATACTTACACCACACGTCCACTCAATGATGAGTGCTGGTTGGAGTGGTATGACATCTCCAGTGTATAGGGTGATTAATCCGACAGAAACTTACGTAATTGCGCATAGAGGGGTCAGTTGCTGATTGACAATCCCGAGATGTTAACATCCGGTACGACGCCTGTAATAATTCACCAGAAACACGAGGTAGCACCGATTTCCTCGGTTTCAAGTTCGCTGTGGCATATTGCACCGGACCACCTCGCGCCCCTTGAATGTAGTCTGTTATTAATAGAACCGGGCTTTACTGCCCTCGGATAAATCGGGCCCTCGCACCGCTTGCCTTCCCCAGAACCTGCACATCGGTTCCCCGGTCAAGCCTCCGCAAGGGAAGCGCCATCAGGTTCAAATAGCATCGATTGTCCCACCGTTCTTTCTTTCAACTATCGTTTCTCACCCGTACTGTTCCTACAGCCACCTGAGGTCCCTTCTAGATCATTATCTGTGATCACAAGCGGCTCTTTGCACCATTTATCTCCGATAACGCTGCACTCTCCACGCTTACCCCGCGAATACCTTTGCTCAAGTCCCTCATTGGAATCCTCTTAAACAAGCCACTTTCCTTCGATGCTCCCCTTTGCCAAGCCATACCCACCCGAACAAGTCGGTTATTGGGGTATTCCAACTTCAACCATTGACTGGTGTGAAGAAAACTATGTGGTCACCCCTTACATCGCGGAGGCGCTCAATACTACCACCAATGCCGTTTTCATGGCCTTGGCCCTGTTTTACATCTACCAAACCTATGTGAATAAACTAGAGACCCGTTTCATCTTGACCGGTATGGGCTTCCTTTTGGTGGGGATCGGATCATGGTTGTTCCATATGACTCTTCAATACCTGTACCAGTTATTAGATGAGTTACCTATGATCTATGCCACATGTATCCCCTTCTGGCTGGTTTTCAGCGAAGGAAAATCACAACGATATGCTGTATGGGTCGGAATCTCCACCTTCACCGGCGCCGCCGTTCTTACCGCCACATATCTCTGGCTCAAGGATCCTACTTTCCACCAAGCTGCGTACGGGCTCCTCAATTTCGCAATCATCATTAAGGCTCGCAAGCTCACCGCCGCGCATGTTCCGGATGAAGTGGCCAGACGTGATTTATTCAAGTGCTTCGTCATGGGTGTGGGCTATTTCCTCTTGGGTTACGTGTTGTGGAACATGGATATCCATCTTTGCTCCTATGTGCGTGGCGTAAGACACAGTTGGGGCATGCCATATGGTTTCGTGCTTGAAGGCCATGGATGGTGGCATATTTTCACCGGAACCGGTGTCTATTTCTGTGTGATCAATTTGGAATTCTTAAGAACTTTCTTGAACGGTACTGACCAGTTCTATGAATTCAAAACAATCTGGGGTCTTCCGATCGTTTCATTGGTAGACAAGGAAGGCTTGAAAAGACACCAGGCCGTCAAAAGATTAGCTGAACATGACCTGAATTTCGGAACCAGATAATTTGCTTTTGATCCCATTCTATTTCGTATTGCCATACTCGACATCAAGACAATTTATGCTAGGTTTTTACTGATTCGTTATGATGATCATTGTGACAGTTGACCTAACTGAAAATCTAATCGTTCCATTCCGCTAATAGAACTAGTTGTTTGGATTCGCTAGAAGAAGCTTAGAAACATAAATTCTAGAAACTCATGAAAATATCTTTTTTGTTCATCAATAGATAGGTTACCAAAGATAGCCCGCTATGCATTGGATAGATAAACCTAAATAGCCTCTTTTATATCAATCAAAGATCAATATATCAGTGCTGGTTACTCTTTATTGGTTTGCCGCTTTATATAAATTTATATTTTTTGTCTCACTAAATACTTAAGCATCCTTATAACATTGTCATTATCTCATTAATTAATTTATCAGATTTGATTAATTCTTTGTGCTCGCCTTCAAGCAAACTCTTCAACTTTGCAATACATTCTGCATGTCCTAGTTTGAGTTTATTGCTATTCTCTTCGCAGCACTCCGATCTCCATTTCTTCAAAATTATCTTCAAGTTGTTAACTCCTTCATTAATTTCCTCTGGGGAACATTTCGTTTTCTTGTTTTGGATAAATTTATCCTCCTCTTTCAAAGTAGAGCTTTGTAACTCAGAAGCTTTTCTCTTAGCCATGTTGACAATCTTTTCAGGAAAGTTAACCAATTCGGCGACGTGAATACCGAAAGATTTATCCGAAATACCTGGTTCGACCTTGTACATCAAAGTGATATCGTCTTCTTTATTTTCGCTTTCTTTTTCAACATGTGCTACCACGTGAAGATTTTCCACCTTGTCTTGATATTTAGTTGACAATTCCGTGAGTTCATGGAAATGGGTAGCAAATAAAGTGAAACAATTTTTTTGGCTAATCAAGTGCTCCAGAATCGACCAAGCCAAACCGAAACCATCATAAGTGGATGTTCCTCTTCCTAATTCATCAATAATAATCAAAGAATTATGGGTAGAGGTTGCCAAGATAGACGATGTTTCCAACATTTCAATCATGAATGTGGACAAGCCCTTCAATTGAGAGTCACCTGCTCCAATTCTTGACAAGATAGCATCGAAGATAGGAAGTTCGGGACTACCGTTCAGCTCATTTGCTGGGATGAAAGAGCCAACTTGACCCATTAATGATATAACTCCAACTTGTCTGATATAAGTGGACTTACCACCCATGTTAGGACCGGTGATAATGGCAAACGGTTTCCCCTTGCCCTCAGTAGAATTAGAAAGGTAAACATCGTTTGGAATGAAAGTGATATCGTCTTGAACCTCAAGGATTGGGTGTCTTGATTCTTCAAAACTAATCTTTCTGTTCTTGAATTCTTCACTAGTGACATCTTGACTTAGTGGATGCAATTTAGGTTTGACAAATGGAGTTGGAGCAAAGATTGCAACATTGGCGAAGCTGCTCAATACATCCATGTGTGCAACTGAAAGAGAAAGATTCAAAAAGACTTGATTGTATGTCAAAGTAATCGATAAAATCTCTTTGATGAGTTCACGTTGCTTTTGGTTATATTCGGTGGAAGCTTCCAAATATGATTCAGACAATGATGAAAGTTGGGACGTGGTGAAAAAAACACCGGCTTTCACAGTTTGTAATTGCTTGTATTTGTTACCTGTGTTTCTCAAAACAATAGAGTCATTTCTAGTAACTCTGAAGCACCAACCATGTTGCAAATGTTTCTCAAGCTTCAATTTTTTATCCAAGTCAATGTTGAGATCATCAGCGACTTCATGATGTAAAGCTTTGATTTCATCCAAGGTACCCTGTAATTTGTCATTAATTTCGATGAGTGATTCATCGAATTCAGGCTTAATGTTGAAGTCAGTGTGAAGCAAATCATGCGTGGAATTTGATTCTAATGGAGAAAGATCTATCGTAGTCTCAATTAATTCTTTGAATTTCAAAAGAGATGAATAATTTTGAGTGATGGGTTGAAGCCAGAATTTCTCAATGAGCTCAGCATTCTGGATGTTTTCCTTTGCATTAGACTCTTTTAATTCATCAGCAGTCATTTTCAACATTTCGAGCAAATTTGGAATAATAAGAACTAGTTGATACATTCTGATAACATCCTCCAATTTTTTGTTTTCATTTGCGATTGTCTTCTTGAGACCATTAGTGATTTTCTTGGTCAATCTTTTGATATCTGGCACTTGTGGCAACCAGTCTTGTGAGAGATAAACCCGCAAGTTCGTATCTTCAATCAAGTAATGTACCAAATTCTGTCTTTCTTCAATACTGCTCAAATTAGTCAAAGGCTGCTTCAACCATTGTGATAACAATCTTGAGCCTGCTGTGGTCTTGCACTTATTCAAAAGCTCGAAGATTGAACTGACTGTATTGTTCGTGGAGTAGGATGATCCAGCTGCAGCTGGTGCGGTAGACCCTGGGAAAATGTTTAATGCTTTCATGGTCGAAGAGTCCAATTTCATGTAAGAAGTCAAATTATACTGGTCAACAGTGAAGGAACTCGAGGTCTCACTTCCTAACAAGTCCAAATAGCTAACCAATGCATTACAGCACGACAAAGATAAAACATGATCCACTGTATTAATACCTTTGGATGCTAAAATTAACTCAATTTTAGACTCTTCACCTTCCTTCTGGGTATCTGCCACCACAATTTTTGCTAAATCTTGTTCAATGTCATTGCTTGTGAATAATGAGGACTTCACCGAGGTCACCACGATACCGCCAATTTTATCCAAAACTTGGAAGAGCTTTGTAACTTCGTTGTCTGTTGAACCCGGCTGGTAGTTGGATGGAAGCACCACTTCTTTCACACCCACCTGTAAAATCAAACTTTCAAGATTTGAAAAGAGGTCATTGTCATCGAATTCAGAGACGTGAATCTTGGAGTCCGAATTATCCACAAAACACATCCCAATCTTTTTGCTGGCACCGGATTGTTGGATCTTGATGGCTCCCACGATTGGATTTGAGCAGTCTTGGAACATTCCCTCCAAATTGACACCGTACTCATTGGCAAGGTTTTCAAGGTTTCCTGGGGTTCCAACACAAATAAGATCGAAGGTCTTATTGGCGTAAACCTCCACCTTTAGGTGGCGCTCCACGATACAGAAACGTAAGACGTTATTGGTGAACACCTGAGGGGATATCGTCACGTAGCGGTTCTTGTTGCTTTGATTATATTTGATCACTGATTGAGTTTTGTAGATATTATCCGCAATAAGGTCCGCGTCTTGATCTAAGACCGTGAAGTAGTCTTTATTGTTGTGGTCAATTATCCGGATGGTGGAAGCATCCTTGGAAGGCAAATTGGCATATTTACGGTAGTACAGACGCTCGTCGACATTGTCTGTGAACTTAAGGTCTGGCCTTGTGCTTGACATGGTTGTAGAAGAGGAGTACGAAGATGGTTGTAAAACGCGTTTGAAAGCAAATAAACGCGGATACGCGCATCGTTCTTCTGGAGTGCATATAGCGCCTACCGTATTTATCGCTTCTTCGACTGTTGGCGATTCACGTGTGGGGCTTCAACGACTCAACAAGAATGCTTGGCATTGGTTGCAACTAGGCTGCAACTCTGGTGACACGTTGATCCAGGGACTTCAACGTTCTTACTTGTTGCAATTGACCCAATTGATCCGTATTTTGTATTAGATCTGGTATGCATTAACTACAGTGGCAAATTGAGTGCTACGGTGTTCTCGTCAAATCGTGTATTCGCTATCTTATCTAGTAGTTGTATCTGTCGGATTGGTAGTCGAATGGAGGACGAGAGTCTGGGTGCCATTCTTCTTGTTGACCGTAGTGTTGGTCGTAGTTTTGAGTGGCGTATTGTTCAGCTTGTCTCTTAGCTTCACCTCTGTCCAAGTAGTCCAAACCCTTGGTTTCGAACAACTTGTCGACTTCGGCACCAGCGAAACCGGCCAAGAGTTCCTTAGCGAACTTGTGGCTCACTGGCTTACCTTCTCTTCTTTGTCTGTCTTCGAAGAGCTTGGCGGCTTCGAAAGAAGCGGCACCGGCAAGCAATTCGTGGGAGAACTTACCTTCGTGTTGTTCACCGTAGACTTGTTCGTGGCTTTCTTCGTGGAATCCAAACATATTTAATTGAGTTGTTATTTATAATTGATATGATTTCGCAATAAGTTCGATTTGGCCACTATTTATATTCTTCGGTTGGCCACGTCGTCAGGGGTAAATTGTCAGCGTTCGCTCACTTCAGTTTCCAGTTTAGTGCATTTCAAACACTAATAATAAAAACTCATGCACTACTCAATGCGTCGACGTGACCCTCATGGCTTAGGAAGAAAGGGGCCGCCTCAACATGTCGAAGTAAGTTGTATGGGTGTATCACACGCAATTACGGAATCTAAATACTCTCCACTAGATTGTTCGTGCTATCATTGGCCCGGACAATAGCCTCAGTAACAATTGTAGAAATCGGGGCGAAATATGCTCAATCCCCACTTCTCTTCGTGACATTTTCAATTGGCACTACATTGCCCAAGGTCATCAACGGGTGTGTGACGTTTCATAAACTTCGCCTTTGGATCATTGAAAAACCTCGATTTAGCGGAGCTCGAAATAGGCGCGTTGGTCAATTCACGATTTTGATTTGTCCTCCGCCGCATTAGTGGGGACCAATTCAGCTGCGGGAAAAATGCATGAATTTAGCGTTTCAACATTCTTGAACGCCGTTTCAATTATGCCGGCGATGCAATGACCTATTATCTGCGAGGCGAAACTACACTGGTTCGGTGATAGAACTTTAAAGCGTTTACTAAATATAAACCAAGATGTGTTTGGTGGTGACGAAATAATGCCGATCTGAATTTCAGATCCATATTTCCAAATTCAGCAATTGTTGTGTGCAGGTCATCAGGAATGCAGGAAGTGTGGACTTACGAGATCAATCAAGAGTAGCTGAAGGAAGTAAAGTATGAGGTGTACTAGTGCAGATATCATAGAAATTCGAAAGGTTAGACACGTTTTTTCCCGGCGATAATTCTAATGGCCGAAAAGTTGAATTTAGCTTTTTCATTACTTATAATGGTTTAGAAAGGTATGGCTTCGCTCATACGCTCGAACCTTCCAACGTTCACACGTCTTGACGTTACAAAGTTGTCTCAGTTGAAAAAGAGCAATAGGCTCTCCATGACAAGCCTGATTCACAGTATATTTTCAGCACTTAGGCCAAAAAAAGCTGGATTTTGGGTAGTCAAGAATAGCATAAGCTGAGGACTCAATCCTTCTTCCAATACTATGTAACTAGGAAACAGTGCAAATAATGCTTTTCACTATATTCTCAGTCACCTTAAGAAACTTCACTCTTCTTCCTTGGTTCAACTTCAACAGTAAGTAATTCGCACCCCACATCATCATCCTGCACACTGGCCTAATCAGCCAGAGTCAAACTAAATTACTATAAGATCGTGGGCTCACTTCATCTCATCTAACAACTCCTCAAGTTCCTATTCATCATAACAGACATGGCCAGCTCGTTACACACCACCAACTTGGATGGCATCCTTCCTTTGATTGCCAGAGGTAAAGTCAGAGACATTTACGCCGTCGATGATGAAACATTATTGTTCGTTGCAACTGATAGAATATCAGCTTACGACGTTATCATGGAAAACGGTATCTCCGACAAAGGTAAAATCTTGACCAAATTATCCGAATTCTGGTTCAATTTCTTATCCAAAAACATTCCAAACCATCTCGTTGTCTCGAACAACAATGATGAAGCACTTTTTGCCAAGTTGCCTAAAGAATTGTCCCAACCCAAATACAAGGAACAATTGTCAGGTAGATCTCTTTTGGTCAGAAAGCTCAAGCTTGTGCCATTGGAAGTGATTGTCAGAGGATACATCACCGGTTCCGCTTGGAAAGAGTACAAAAAGCAAGGAACCGTCCATGGATTGAAAGTCGAACAAGGCTTACAAGAATCGCAAGAATTCGCAAAGCCAATCTTCACTCCATCCACTAAAGCTGAACAGGGCGAACATGATGAAAACATCTCTCCAGAACAAGCTGCACAAATTGTTGGTCAAGAGTTGTGTGACAAATTGGAAGTCAAGGCCATCGAATTATACTCCAAGGCCAAGGAATACGCCAAGACCAAGGGTATTATCATTGCTGATACCAAATTTGAGTTCGGGTTAGATAAGGACGACAAATTGGTCTTGGTTGACGAAGTTTTGACTCCAGACTCTTCCAGATTCTGGAATGCTTCTACTTATGCTGTGGGTAAATCTCAAGACTCTTACGACAAGCAATTTTTGAGAGACTGGTTGACTTCTAGCGGAATTGCCGGTAAGGATGGTGTCTCTATGGATGAGGATGTGATTACCAAGTCCAAGGAAAAGTACATTGAGGCTTACGAAAGTTTGACCGGCCAAAAGTGGGTTTAAGATCCTACGCAGCATCATATCTATTTTATGAGCTGGATGCTTGGAATAGAGCTAGACAGTTGAGTAAAGTCAAAAATTATTCGCTTAGTGTAGAATTACGATAGTAATGGTTAATATATGAAAAAAATAAATACTTAATGAAACTCGCCAACTTTTGCTGCTGCGCAGAAAGTTACTTTGTATTTTGATTGTAATAATTCAAGTGGTTAAACTGAAGCTGATGTATTATTGCAGCGAGGGTCTGTAAATATACAGAAATTCTAACAATTTTCTAAGAGAGTTGAGATAAATGCATACTGCCAATACACTCAAGTTAAGCAAACTTACCGTACTATTAAAGTATTCAGGAAAAATTTAGAATATCGGCAACATCATACGAAGAATATGCCAATAATTCTCGGAGCTCGGCGCTCGGCGCTAATTTGCAGCCGATTCATGATCCTGAGGAGCAAGCAATTTTCTGAAATCGGAACTAGGCATATAGTTAACTGTTTTTTGCACTTGATATACCTTCCAGCTGACTATATTTAGTGAAGCGTGCATAGCCGGTGCCTTAATATTTTTGATTAATTTGATATTCATTTTGTCTTGTGAGTAATAGACCGAAAGGATCATTTATAAAGTTCGAACTTGGTTGTTTCAATTTTTATTCTTATAAGCCCTCCCAACAGAATTAAACTTTAAGATCCTCTTGGAGAATTGTTTCTGAAAATACTGCCACTCTGAGCATACGGCAATTAATAAAGTATCATCAGATGAAAATATAATTATGTGATTATATTCCACAAAAAGGCTGTTCAAGATTTACCAAAATATTCAATGATTCAATGAACTCGACCAAAGCTGTAGGATTTTCATCGTTCTCACTTCTCGGATAAGGAATACTCTCATTGAAAACTAATTTGAATTCATGCAGTATACAATTGACCCTTTCGGTTAAAAGAAGGAGATAATAAATCTTCGAAGATAAATGAGCGTCTTGATGGGATTTCGTAAGATATGTTAATGGATCATGTAAGCCAAATAATTGTGCTGTGTTCAACGCTTCCCCTAAATGATTGATTGCTGCAAAGATACCCCCATTGCAATTAGACCAGTATAGATACAAGAAAAAATCCGTCAACAAAGATTCAAAAGTGGGTCGAAAGTGGTGACAGTATTGTTGCCTGATTCGTATTGATTCCGAAGCGAATTTGTCTGATGATAATAAAGGTGGAATTTGCAAATCAGTAAGGTAGTCTGTCTCAATTTGTTTTGCAATTGCAGCACCAATCGCAAGTGATAATGAATATGTTAGCGATTCCTCATAGGTGAGACGATCGATGTTCATTTTTGAGACGCTACGAACCAAGCTCGAAACAGAGACAACAGGCCATAAACTGTAAAAGTTTCTTTGGTAAACATCTAAGGACCAAATTATATCAGGGATATTGACTTTCGAGTTGTTTGTAGCGTGAGAAAATGGACTGCCAAGTACCTGTTCGTTTTCCAATAATGAGTTCCTGTCACCGAATGTTTCAGAACTAAACATACTTGAAGAAGAATCTGAAGAAATTGAGTTTTTTTTAGTTTGGTTGATTTCGATCGGTTGTTGTACTATCTTCGATTTTGGGCCAGACTTTTTGCGTATTCTATCACTGGTGCATTGTATTTCACTGGCAACACATCTGGTGCAAGGTCTGACCTTAGTGCACCGTATTTTCCTAAGAGCACACCTATCGCAAGGACGGCTGTATTTTCTTCTTTTCTTAACTGGTTCAGCGGGGTCAAAAGAATTTAGGAAAACTGTTTTAACGTTAACAGAAGGACACATGCTTGTAGCAATTGTGGAATTCACAAGATGTTTAAGGGCCAATTGAGTCTCACAGATAAATTCAAAGGCTCAATAAATAATTCAGTGGTTGCAAGTATTTGTGGCCAACCGTCCACTATGGCGATGTAGAATATATTTAAGTAATTTTGGATCCAATTCAGAAAAAGAAATAGGAATTTACAATCAAAGTGAATGATTGATTCGGATAACGGCGGGTTTCAAGTGAGCTGTCGTCATGATGTCTCAAATTAAAAAATAAGTTCTTTAAATACCGATTGGGATTGACTTGGATAAGGGCCGGCTTTATTTTCATAGGGGCAATATTGACTCCGCACTTTATCGAGTTATAAGCCCGGATCGCGCGTTTATTTACATGTCAAGTCCTTATCCAGTGATGTTACATTGGAAAATATGAAATGCTACGTTGGAAATAGAAGAAAGCTTGCTCGAATTGCCTCGCTTCCTGCACGCATACATAAATTATCGATGACAGCTTCTTCTTATCTGCTTATCTGAGAGAGATCTTGAAGTGATTCTACTCTTTCAATGATTTTGACTCTACATTTGCTGTGGCGTACACTTGGTGCCGTGCGAGTGCAACAATTAGTTTAGAAATTCACTAATTTAGGGGCCCACAAAATAAGACATCAGAATAGCCGCTTTGTTTCGACAGGAATTGTCGGTTAATTTAAGCGAGCTTATCTGTTATTTCAGTTGTTTTGTTTCTCGCTAAACGGCTTCCAGGAAGTTTCGCTCTAAGTTTCGAATCTATCTTGACGCGAGAACATCTAGAAGTCCTCTGATTCATAAAATTCATCCATTGATTCTGTATATAAGATCCATAAATATACTACATTTTCACAGAATGTACTATATGTGTAATAAATTGGTTAATTAGCTTGCCCTTGGTGCGAGGGGTAATTGACTTCAAAATCATGTATTCTGAACTTCATTCCAAAAATACATGCTTGCATCGCCGAGGCTCGTAAATGAACGGTGCTTCCAGAAGAATATTCATTACCGGTGACGTTGATTAAGCTATATTTTACTGAGGTGCAGGGGCTTTTAATTCAAGCGCAACGGCCAATTCTATAAGGAGCTCACAAAGAATTTTAAGCTAGTTCAGTATCAGTAACTGTTACATTATCTATGATAAGCTGTAGATCACATGCTATTAAATGAGAGCACAGATTTAGTGAGAAGTGAAGTTTTAGTGCACTCGTCGCGGACATAAATTCAACCCTACAAGTATAGTCATCGTGGGTTATCCGACTTAAGCATGAAGTGTCAAATAGATTCTTGCAGGCAGTCTGAATACGTTAATCGCTCTTACTCACTGAGTTTTGATGTGGAACTACCAGCACTTGTGCGAATAGATAACAATTCCCCACTGATAGTAGGGATTACACAAAGCAAAGGTGGTCGAAATAGCCGATAGTACATTCGTTCTTGTGCAATAGCTTAACTCTTGACAAGGTTAAGATCGGGCTTCTCTCAAGTCAGCAATACAACAAGGAGTAGCAAGAGTCGTAGAGTGTGCAATTTTTTCGAAATTGAACCAAGTATATCTGATAGCTTAGTCAATGTTTTACGGGAAACTTCAGTTTGACAGATGGGGGTTTTTAGGGGCGTTGCATTTGATGTCTATAGATTGGCCTGACGCAGTACTATTGGTTCGCATAGTAGAAAAAAAAAGTTTAATTTCGATCCTGATATGTAGCAAAGCCTCCTTGACTGGCTGGACGTCACAAAATTTCACTTATCACTGAACTCTAACTAATACCCCTCTGATGCCGAAAATTTGACACAAGTAAGCCAAGAGAAATAAGGTTTACCAGTTCTCGGTATAACGCGGATAATCACTTCCACAATCTAGTTTCTATGAGCCACAATTAAATATAACTCGTACACCTCAAATGGTTAAGCCAATGAAGGGGATGTTCTATTCAAACCACTACAAACCCTCACGACAACTCGCCCATGTGGCATGAAAGATCGCTGGATTAAATAGCAATAAGAGTAATTTGAGTCTAGACCGATTATTAATGAGTATGACTCGTATCAACGTACATCATAGAGCTTTTGTTGCTAAGATTATACATTGAAGCTGCTACATACAGCTCAACTGACCATTATTACTTATCGGTGATACTATGCACTATATGTAAGTATTCTTGCCAAAACTAATTATTAAGGTCAGTACGCTGGTCGAATGTTCTATTGAGTGACATATAATAATTATAATACGCTAATACCTAAAGACCAAGGCTCTCGACTAAATGCACTACAATAAGCAAAGATGAGCGGTCCCAGCTTCCAATTATGTACCTAATTACACCCAACTAGTGACTTATTGTGCAATCAGTGCTATTATCTAAGATGTTGAACCGGACTTATCGAACAAAAACGTGCTCAATATATAGCAAGTACAAGCGGAAAAGGATACAACTCAGCCCTTTATTATGACAGAACTACCTGCCTTGTCAGTTAACTCATCGTTTCGATCGTCCTATTGTTTTGAGCAAGGTCCCTCAAAGTCTATTGTTCTCAATCAGGGTGCAAAAGTTCTTCAAGCCCTGATGGAAATTTGCGAAAGCCGCAAAAAATGAAACCAGTTGCAAAAACAGATGACTCCTTCAGTTCCTAGAGTTAATCTAGATCGTCGGCCCCGTCGAATCATCACATACTCTTGGTATAGGTACTGAGTCCAATTCTAGACCAAAGGTTCTGCTCAGGGCTGGTACCGAAACAATACGTTCGCATTGTTAAAACTATTGTTTAATCTCGATTATCTATTGATAACGTTCGCACTTGCTGGCTTCCACCAACGTCATAATTGTCACCTTCAAACTGTTAGCTTTGAAGAGCTCTTCAATGTATGAACGACTTTGAATAGAGACATAGGCCTAAGACTGAAATTATTGTTTTGGAAGGAGCAATTTCGGCGGTTACCTCAACGGAAATTGCCAGCAATGAGTTCATCCATCAGAAACTATAAATGAAATAAGATTTCGTACCAGTTTCTCTCTCATCAACTCAATCTACTAACTCAATCTACTAACTCAATCATGAAGCTTGACACCATTCTCTCCTTGACCACCTTATACTGCTCAGTTGCTCTTGCTTTGCCAAACGGAATTAATTCTGACGCTTCTTCTGTCACAGAACTCCTTAACCAAAGAAGTGATGGCTACATTCTTGAAAATCCTAGCAAATTAAACAGTTCTCAAAGGTACAACAAGCCTCAACTTACAGAGAGAAAAGCCAAAAAGAGTAGTGGCCCCTTGAGTTACCTTAAGCGTAGCTTGGGTGGATCGATGTTCGGCTGGACCAACTCCACAGCAGGAGCTTTGCAATCAGAGTTGAGCAAATTGAATTCTACCGCCACTTCCATCAATACAGGTGCTTCAGCTGCCGGCAGTTGTGCATCTGCAAAGGGTATTGAACAGTCATGTCTCAGCACCAGTGCATCTTTCAAAGATTGTGTCTGTACATTATCCGAAGATGAGTACTGGGCGTCAGCTTACATTTGCTATGAATCTACCGCCTCTTCAGCCACTCAATACAGATTCCAATACTGCAAGTTCAATGTTGATGGAGACAAACCAGCTGACAAGAAAAAGCGTTTTTTCAGCGCTACCGGATTCATGGATGAAATTAAGGATATGTTGAATGATGTGGTTCCTAGCGCTGGTGTGAACCCCGCTACGCTGGCAATCGGGTCCGTGTCCACTGCCATTCCTTCGATCCCATCCATTCCTTCGATCCCTTCTATCCCAGACGTTCCTGGCGTCATTTAGATTGAACGAGGATCTGCATGAATCCGGCTACGCCTCAATTACTAATTAGCCGGCATCTTATTGTTAACAATAACTCTATTAATATTAATTGTCATTCGACTTATCGCTCACATTTCGGTTTTATAATTCTTTAATAAATACAACGTCCATCTTATCTAAAAATTTACTTGATTGATTAGCGATCTTCCTCGAGACAAAACCCTCAGATAAGATAAAAGACGCAGGGCAAAAAAACGACTCGATCGTGCGAACGCGAAACCAAGAAAAAGTTCCTTTGCATGGACCCTTATTGACCCACTTACCTGTCGTCAACAGAGCGGAATTAGTATATACAGTAACAAGATGAACATAAAGAGCATATGTAATACTTCAAATCATACGGTGAAACATGCACGGCATTTGCTTCGACTCGAAGAGAGCAATCACAAGCTTGACGTCGAAGTACCTGGCGCAGGGTTTCAAAGCTGGATCGCAAATCTTCAACCAAGCGTGGTTTCGCACCGATGGAGGAAAAAAAAATTCCACGTCTATCAACAATCTGTCGCGGTCGGCGGTTTCGAGCACGGAGAACAAAGCGGAAAGTGAGCTAAGAACACCCTCCCCTCCATTCCCCTCAAGGGGCATCAGCCCTGCTTAGACCTAGCGGTTCCGTATCATCAGCCTCACCAACGTCCAGTGAGCTCTGCCATTCCAGCGAAACCTACTTTTTCTAGATGTTCCTGAAACCTTAACTGCCAGCATCGTGAGGAGTGGTTCCAAGTTCCTGCAGAAAGATAGTTGATCGCCGATGCGGCCCGCTTATCAAGCGATGTGATTACCTAAATGACGGACTTTGCTAGCTGGCACAAAGCCGTTATCTACAATAGGCCCCACAAGACAGATCGGGGATTGGGGCTACTACGCCGAGATCTCAGCTCAGTATATAAACTGCCATCGTCGCTACCCAATCCCCTCATTATCAGTCAATACCCATCATGCTGAAATCCGATAATAGCGAGAAGCTCGACACAGTGTTGTCATTCACCAGTCAAGACTTGAGAGAAAGAGGTGAAGTTTTGGCAACCATCATATCTCCCCACACAGGAAAACCAGTGAATATAACGGGAGATGTAGATGTTGCCATGCAATATGCCTTGGAGAACGATGGTCAAGTGGAGTACGACGCAGTCAGAGATAAGAAGTTATTGAGAAAGATAGACACCTTTTTAATGCCGGTCATGTGTCTCCTCTACTGTCTTCAATTCATGGACAAAAATACCAACTCCTATGCTTCGATTTTGGGTCTCAGAACCGATCTTCACATGAAGGGAGAAATGTACTCGTGGACGGGTTCCGCGTTCTATCTTGGATACTTGTTCTTCGAGTTTTTCGCAGTCAGACTTCTTCAAAAGTTTCCAGTGGTAAAGACAGTCAGTGTATTTGTGATTCTTTGGGGTATGATTTTAGCACTCCATTCCGTTCCTCAGTATGCTGGTTTCACTGCTTTGAGAGTTATTCTTGGTATGCTCGAATCCAGTGTTACCCCAGCTTTTGTGATTATCACCGGTCAATATTATAGAAAAGAGGAAACCTTCTTGAGAACCGCTCTTTGGTTTTCTTCCAACGGTTTGGGACAAATCTTGGGTAGTGGTGCCATCGCATACAACGTTGTTGAGCATAGCAAGGATTATAGCATCACCGCATGGAAATTGATTTTCATTATTACCGGTGTCTTGACCATTGGATGTGGTTTCCTCATCATGGCACACATCCCAGATACCCCATCCAAGGCTTGGTTCTTAAACGATGAAGACAAGCGTTTGGTGGTTGAGAGAATTAGAGTCAACCAACAAGGTTTCGGTAACAAGCACTTCAAAATGGAGCAATTCAAAGAAGCCTTCACCGACGTCAAGACCTGGTTATTCTTCATTTTTGCAATTTGCAATAATGTTCCAAATGGTGGTATCACCAATTTCGCCAGTATTTTGTTATCTGAAGATTTCGGTTACTCGACCAAGGACTCCTTATTGATGCAAATGCCTTTTGGTGCTGTCGAATTCGTCGGTTGTTCTTTGTTTGCCTTGAGTTTTAAGTACTACCCAAATAGACTCGTATGGGCCATTATTGCCACCTCGGCTTCCGTTCTTGGTCTTGGATTGCTTGGATTTGCTAAGAATCACAAGGCCGCTCTTGCCGGTTACTACCTCGATGCTCTTGCCCCATTGGGTTTCATCTGTTGTTTATCGAGTATTTCCAGTAACGTTGCCGGTCACACCAAAAAAACCACCGTCAGTGGTATCTTTTTGGTTGGATACTGTGTTGGTAACCTTATTGGTCCTCAAACCTTCTTGACAAGAGAATCTCCAAACTACACCACCGCCAAGGTTTGTATGCTTGTGTTTTCGGTGCTTTCCTTGGTAGTTTTATTTGCACTTCTTGCATACTATAAATGGGAAAATAACAGAAGAGACAAGGTGGATACAAGCAATTCTGAATACAACAGAATCGAAAATATCGAATTCGCGGATTTGACAGATAAACAAAATCCTTTCTTCAGATATATTGAATGAATACATCCTAGCATTCGAATCATCTTATTAAGCTTGATAGCTTTTGGATCCTTTCTTCAAATATAGATGGAGAAAGGTTTATGTATAGAGTATAATCCATGTTCCGGGAGAGTTTGAAACTCTCTGATTTAAATCATAGTACAAAAAATCTTGTAATCCATCAAAATTGACCAAGTAAGCTACTACACATGTTTTTCATACGGTTCTATATTAAATTCTACCATATAATTGAATTCTTTTCCCAATTCTCTATTCATCGCTGTCGAAAACGACGATTGGCGACCAGTCGGGCAAAATCAATCTCTTGTTTCCCTTTTGCTTGTGAATATCGTCAATTTTCTTACCATCCTCGTCCTTCAAATCGACAACCTTGAGATTACTCTCAACTCTAGATGGGGTCACCGATTTAGGCAAGACAACGGTTCCACGCCATATAGCCCAGCTGATCAAGATGGTGGCAGGAGAAACACCATATTGTTCTGCAATGGACAGAACCACGTCATCGGACATCAATGGCGCACTGGTGGATCCCAATGGAGAATAGGCTTCCAAAAGCACGTTTTCTTGTTTGGCGTACGCGAGCAACTTGTGTTGAGGCAAGTATGGGTGCAATTCGACTTGGTTGACCACTGGTCTGATCTTGGTGTCAGGATGGGATAACAATTTTTGCAAGTTTTTCACGGTGAAGTTGGAGACACCAATGGCCTTGGCCTTGCCTTGTTGGTGGATTTTTTGAAGCTCGGCCCATCCATCAACAATGTCCCAATCCAAGAGGATGTCACGCTTTCCACTGGGTAACACAGGAATGGTTGGATGACTCTTATTGTTTGGATTCAATGCCACTGGCCAGTGCATCAAGTATAAGTCCACGTAGTCCAATCCGAGTTTCTTCAACGATTCATCAATTGCCAGAGCGGCATTGACCTGTTGGATTGGAGCCAACTTGGTGGTAACAAATAATTCTTCTCTGGGAACACCTGAATCTTTGATGGCCTTACCAACGGCCTCTTCGTTAGCATATGCCCACGCGGTGTCAATGTGCTTGTATCCAGACTTGATGGCTGTAAGAACGGCATTGTAGACCTCGTCTTCGGGGGATTGCCAGGTTCCGAGTCCTAGCGCGGGAATCTCAACGCCATTGGACAATTTGTAGCTCTTGGTTGATCTGATGTTAGCATTGATTGGTCAATTGCAAAGATATGGGATGGATTGATACTCACTTGTGAGTGGTAGACATTTTCGTTTGATATTACCCTCCAATTAGGCGCGGTTACTAGGACATTTATATCTAATTTATGGCTCAGCAACCCCACATTCGCCCCACCCGCCGAAAAGGAGAGGGTTGCGACGATTCGGTTTTGTACTGCAGGTAGTGGTCGGATGACGTAACAAGTGTCGGATGGACTTACCCAGTGATCTCGAATTGACGACACACAAAACAGAAGTGGTAAAGCAAGAATGGATGAGGCTTTGGACCGTATTTCTTTTGATTACGCTACTCACTGAATAATCTTTTTGAATAAAGCCATGTTACATTACCTAATTATCGGAAAAATTGGAAAAATTTTAGAATTGTGATAATGCGAAGATTTGAAAAAAGTGCTGTGAAATGAACTATTTAAGGAATTGGAAACAGAAACGAAGATCATAAAATATCGAATAACTTAACATATTGTGTAGGTGAAGCAAAATCGGGAACTTAATTTAGTTAGTGTTGATATTATTAAAACTGATATTAACTGATCTTTGCTTTTCAAGTCCCGGACTTGATAGTTATTCTTCTTTAATCTTTCTTGCTTCCTATTCGTTCTCCTTTATCAATGATCCCAATTCTCAATCAATCTGTTTCTATTCAAGCTTTTCTCGATTATTCCTTGTACTTTTTACCCAAGCTTCTCTCAACACAGTTTTCTATCAAATATCCGTAATTTTTGTGGATTTCTAAGCCGCTATCTCTGAATGGTTGCAAAAATAGGCTTAGAAACCCGACTGTGTGATGCTTGTTTTCAATCTCTAGGAATAGTTGGAAATATTTTTCTGGATGGTCAATTATATCCTGATGTGATTTGGCGTCCAACGAATCAAATATTCTCTCTAAGTAGTGGTATCCTTCTTCTTTGAATGTGACATTAGACAATTTTATTGTCTTACTTTCTCCGTGATATTCTAGACAGCTAGTTGACTCACTTCCATGCAAGCTAAAATTATATGCCCAAACCAAGAGCAATGAGAGAGCCACTATATTTGGACGATGGAAGATGGGATCTTTTGCTGGATTGTATGGAGATTGGTTGGCATTTCTATAGAGCATCTCATGCAAAAAGTTGTAGCAATGAAGAACTGATACTATTCCAGCATTGGATTTAGCCCAAGCTACCATCCTTTCGTATGATTTGGTATACAAGCTTTCAGAACCGGAGTCATTTACGCCAATGGGACCGCGAGCAATAATCATTAGATCATTCCGATTGATGCCCAGTAATGCTTGAACTAAATGATAGATCGCAGAATGACACTCGTCGTCAATTTTGGATAAATCTTGAGAAACATTTTCGGTTCGACGAATCAATGGACTTTTTGGATCGCAGCACTCTAGGTGTGTTTGCTTTCTCCAGAGCTCAAACGTTTCGTAAATTGCACGTTTCCATGGTTCCTTTTCTATCCATTCTAGGTAATTATTGCCCATATTTTTCAATTCGATCTGTATTTTCAAAGCCAATAAACCTGCCAATAGAATCTTTTTATCAAAGTTATTAATTTCAGAGAGATTTTCCTCGAGAATTTGTTTTAATGCAGATTTGAACTCGATGGGCTTCTTGTTTAATGATTCTTGATTGATTTTCAAAGGAGACTCCTCCCAAAGATTTTCATCGCAAGGCATTGACAATTCGATCTGGTTGGCGAAGACGAATGATTCTTGACCAAAAATGGTTGCGTGAACGGTATCTAGATAGAAGGAGACCAAGATTGATCTTTTAAGTGATTCGAGCTCAATCCAATCCGGGAATTGGTCACCAACTTGTTTTTTCTCGAATTTTTGAGAAACAGAACTGCGTTTGAGTAATTGCCATTTGATGCCATGGTGCAACCAAGCTCTTTCTTGTAATTTCTCTGTGGACAATAAGGCTTCGTAAAGCTCAAGCATTATCAAAGACTGAATCATCCATGCTTTTACTGGTGATCGAAAGTCTTCCGATGCAAATATGAGCCATCTTACCGGCATGGCTATGGAATCTGCCAAGTCTTGGGCATCATGCAAAATTTTCGACTCGTCTGAAGAGCTAAATCGGGCCACTCCTGCTCCCGTCATGATCATACATAATACTAGTAAAGGATGGGATGTTGATGGTTCGAAGGTTGGTTTGTGTATAATAGGGAACTGCACATGAAAGATTGACCAGAACAATTCAATGCAGCGCTGAACCTGAAGGGTCCCAAAAGCTTTAGATGCAAGCGTCGGTATGAGGCCAATTAATTGTTCGATCAAATCGTCATCGATGATACCTTCATTGGAATTATGTCGTGAAAAGTTGCTATCATGGGAGTCAATCTTATTGGAACTGGAAAAGTGGCTATTTTGAGAATCATACGTATCGGTACTTGAGGAATAGGTGCTATTGTGGGAGGAAGTTATGGGGATGTAGTTGTGTTGAATGATGGGTTCTGTTATTGTGATTGGAGTGGAGTTATAGTAATAGTAGCCCTCACCCTTGGCTAACAATTTTGTGAGGTCACTGGGGGAAATTTCGACATCTGTTTTCGAATCTTGGCCAATTGCTTGACCGTCTACTTCTTTCTGTGGATTGTGACTTTCTTCCAGTGGATCATCGCTATTGAGTAGACTGTTCAACGATGTCACTTGATTCTTCTTCGGAGGTACTGTGCTCCAGTTTTCTGGGTTGGGGCTGCTGCTATGACTGTCCATACTTGTAGTGCTGGCTCTTGATGTTTCTCTTGCTAGATCCGCCAATTTGGGCAGAGCTGAATCGATTTTGACAGTTTCTTCTACCAGTCCTGGATCACTTCCCTCTTTGTTCATTACGTGGTCCAAAGATATCCGTCGGACGCTCAGAATCGAGGAACTTGGGGCTGGATTATCAATTGCTTTCATTTTGCCCAATTTGAGCTTGTGGCGATACTCATGCTTCTCCTTCACGTCCTTTCGGACAAAGGTCTTGACGCATCCTGGAGCACCGCATTTGTAGAGAACCTGAGGAGCATGGTTGACCTTGTGCCTCGCCAAATGGTCCGATCTGGAAAAGGATTTGTCACAGCCTGAAACGTCACAGCGGTAGCGCTCCAGACTCTTCATAGGGTGTGATTGAAGACTTTGGTGGTCGAAGATCGGGTTCCATCTGAAGATCTTCTATGCTAGCACTAAAGATCCTGCACCCCAGATTAACCGCATAGAATTTAGTTTTTTTTCAGAGCGGCAACTAGAAGCGGGGAACGAAGTGACCTCAACACCGAAACTGCTTAAGCGAGTTGTCGGGAAAATTAAGGACCTAGTGGGATACTCCATTTTCCATGGCCTTAATTCGTGTTAACAATAGCCATTGACACTTGTTTATCGTACTAGAATTGGAATCTAACACCACACTGCTTGGTACCACCTCACCGTCGCTAGTGGGGTGTGGGTGAATTTAGGGGAATCGCTACCCAACAAAGCACATAACAAAGAGTAGAAAGCCTTACGGGAAGGGTCTGCTCAAGATCAGCGCTGAGTTCGCACTCCAAATCCGGAAGTCGTCCCGATAATAGGTTGCCCGCGAGTGAGCAGATAACAAAAATATGTGTGGGAAGCAGCCTTGATGAAGTGGTCCCAAATTAACTGTGAGAAAAGTAAAAAATAATAAGCTGAAGAGCTAGTGGTGAGTCACCCAGTAGTTGTGCTACGACGTCAGGCTTGTATTGTAGTTTATTGTTGGCTGTGCGATTTCCAAGCGAGTTGGTAGATGCCGGGTGTTGCAGGAAATGCACCCTTTGTTCTTGATACTATCATGCAAACACATAAATTGGTTCGTAAATGTACCAGCCTTATTTAAAGCCTCCAATTGTAGTGCTAGATGCACCAGACCTCCAATGAGATAATTGCTTATAAGAAGCAGTATTATTGTTCTCTGAATCGATGTTCGATTCCTGAAAACAGAATTCAAAGTTGTGTGAATCCCTTTCAACTCTCTTGTTATATATTTCAGCTACTTTTTAAGGATAAAATATCCACTTAATAAGCTCCGAACGACTTGAAATTGTTTGGGCTCGTTTTGGTTTCTACTTTTGAAGTTCGGCTCCGGAACGCAGAATCCAAAGCAATATAAATTTAAGTAGGTAAAGACTATCCATTGAGGATATCTATTGTGAAGTCAAATGGTCTCATCTCCAACATATACTCGATCTCATGAATATCCTAACTCAAATATTTGATTTCATTCGAATTTGTATTGCAGTATGGGTTTTCTCTAAGTATTGCAGTATGGGTTTTCTCTAAGTATTGCAGTATGGGTTTTTGCAGTATGGGTTTTCTCTAAGTATTGCAGTATGGGTTTTCTCTAAGTATTGCAGTATGGGTTTTCTCTAAGTATTGCAGTATGGGTTTTCTCTAAGTATTGCAGTATGGGTTTTTCTCTAAGTATTGCAGTATGGGTTTTCTCTAAGTATTGCAGTATGGGTTTTCTCTAAGTATTGCAGTATGGGTTTTCTCTAAGTATTGCAGTATGGGTTTTCTCTAAGTATT